>JARHVA010000706.1:1105000-1282500 GCA_037957365.1 Torreya grandis | reverse complement strand
CTATTTATGTAGGTTTTATGCACACTATGTATAATGAATTTTCACCCTCTTAGTTTAGTATTAATAATTAATCACTCTAAGGCATGCATTGTAGGTATGTGATTTTAGATCAACTAAGTAGTGGAATATTAGCATGTAAACTATGTCCCATTAAGGCAAATTCACTCAAGTGATCGTATGAATACATATATACAATTATGTTATACCAAAATAACAAGATATCATTAAAAAAAAAGGATGGAAGAGTAGGGTATAAAATGAGGTGTTTGGAATAAACAAGATGAAACCTTTCAAATCCAACACTTGAACTAAAGGTTGTACAAGTAATAAAAAACCAGTGTCTATTGTAATATTTTATAAGCACACCAATAATCATGCACAATTAGGAGTCAAAATAAATAATACATATAGTAAAATTAATCATATATGACAAAGGTTGTTATGTTTGAAATATTGTGTTTACACATCTACAAGGGTGTATTATGATCAATATATAAAAGGATTTCAAATTAGTGATAAAAAAATATGAATAACTATATTGAAAATATAACTCATGCACAACTAAAAAAATAAGATAAAATAATGATATAAATTATTACAACATCCACAGGTTTGGATAATAATCAAGATTTTACATCAAGAATAATTATAGAATAATCCATGGGTTTTCTTATTAATCTCAATAGTCAAAATTATCCTCCTTTAGGATAGGGAGGATATAAATAGATGTAAGCTTAGGACGATGATGCCTCATCTCTAAAAAAAATTCTAAATTTACATCTCCAAAGAGATAATTATATATTAATTATCATGAAAAATATGCATGTATAATGGTGTTTATCTAGAATAGAATTCCTAGAAAAAATTACAATGTGTATATGCTAAATGAATTAGGAACTAATAGTTCCATCATAGATGAATCATAAAAATACATACATATTTCAGGGGTTGATGATGTGGCACCACTAGAAGAATAAAATGATGGGGTAACATCTTTAGAAATTGGAGTGGATGAAACTACTATAGTAACTTGAGTTACGACTAGAATAACATTGTCATTGTAGATATGCTACGAGTTATGGCCAATGTAGTTGTAGTAATGAGTATCAAAAGTGGCACATATGTTATTCTTGAGAATAAAATGTATTAATTAACCAAATCATGTATAATAAAGGCAATAATGTATTTTTCTCCACTACATGTCTATTCATTCCATTAGAATTTCATAACACTAATTTTCTATGGATTTTATTACTATGTGGATTCATTTACCTATTCTCGAGTGCCTAGTCAACATAATGTGATAAATGTATATTTTCCATGATTTAAATATTGGAATTCATGTCTTATTATCTATTTTTTTTGATGAGAGACACATTTTTGAGTATCCATACTCATCTCGTAACTGAGCTATGACATGTTTTACTTTTTTATTTTGTATGTGGGTTAGCAGGATGAAGACACATGTATGCATATCATTATTCTACTTTCCTATGATATTTCATACAAAGAAATATGTTGATATCACATATGGGTGAGTGAGATGATGCTACATGGATGGATATAGTTACTCTACTTTCCTAATATACTCCATACAAATAACTCTTTTGACATCACCTCTATCGTAACAAGATGGTGACACATGGATGGATATTATTGTTCCACTTGCCTAGGATAATCCATATAAGGAAATATATTGATGAAACCTTTGGGTGAGTATGATGATGATGTGTATATGGTTCTCACTAATCTTTTTGATTTGGATATATCATATAAAGCAATATGATGAAGTCACTTCTAGGTTAGTGATATGGTGACACATGGATGACTCTCACTATTCCACTTACATAGGATAATATGTATAATGAAATATACCAATGCCACTTGTAGGTGAGAAATATTATGTAATGTGGATAAATCTCACTTATTCTCTTACATGGGATATTTTATAAGAAGAACTCTACTAACATCATCTTTATGTTGGTGATATGGTGACATGTGGATGGATCTCATTGATTCGGAGACTCTAAGACTTAGAGTCATGGAAACATTAATCCATTAACTTAGTATTTATTCTTTAAAAATATAGGTAAATGAAATTGGGAAAATTATCATATTCTTATAACTTAGAGGCTTAGAGCTATTAGACTTCTAGGCCTTGGGACCATTAGACTTTGTTTAATACTTCCATGGTTTTAGATAACATAAGTGAGTTGCATGGCATGTTATTGGAGCTAAAATATTTTGAACACTTAGAATTTTTTTAAAATCTAAAAATATCAACATAATGTAAATATGCCATCTATCAAAATATCAAAGTTTGAGGACCTTGAGGACTTAGAAACTTTTATGTAGGTTGAAGGATCTAGGTAATGTAGTAATGCCACCTATCCTTATCTTTAATAAATAAAAATAGGGCCCAAACATTTTTGATTAACAAGTCCTTACCAATAGTCATATGGACATATAAAATAAGCATAGAAACACTAAAATGAGAGATATTAGATTCATTAATTTAAATAAATCACAAAAATTATAAAAACTCAAGGTTTAAAATGAATCTAAATAACCATTCAAGATTTGATTTCTATAATTCAATCTTATGTAAGTTTTAGAATTCAAACATAACCTTATAATTTTTCAAATTAAGAGTAATGCCATCAATATTTAAGGCTATGAGGACCCTAAATAAGAATATACAAGAAATAGTGGGTCCCAATTTAAATTCAGTGTGTGTTAGGGCACAATAAAACCCTAGTTTTAATATCTTATATTATGCAACATTTATAATAATATAAGGTGAAATAAATAGTATTTACACATAATAAATTGGGATAAGGTTTCATTCATTGGACTAGAGTGCATTGTGCCACCATCCTTTTATAGCATACATATCTTAATTTTGTTTTTGTCCCTGAACCTATATAGTCATCTATTCTTATAATTTTTACAATTGTGTCTTCTTATAAATGTTACTCTTAGATAGTTATAATAGTCAATAGGAGTTTGTGTATGATATAACTATACTTGTTCTTAGTAATTTAAAAAAATAACAATTTTCCATATTCAACATCTTCTCAAAATGAGAATAGTTGAAATTTTTTTATCTGTAATATTATTATGTTTTCAATTTTGAAAACTAATTGAACATTAAAAATTTATTTGTTTTATAAAAAATATGGTAAAAAAAAGTGAGACTTTGATTAATAGGTTTACAAAACCAAAGCCCATTTATGAACTTCAATATATGTTAATAAAAAAATCTAGCTGAAGGACAATGACCTCTTGGTATTTTTCAAGAGAAATTTTTAGAGGAGATTAATATCCCCACATTTTTCTTTGGCTAACCTTGTGATGAAAACTTGATGAAATTATTTTCACATAGAATAATTATGCAATGGGAGTTATTAAAATTTGACCATATGTTCATTTATAACATTACCTATCTTTTATTTAAAGGAATTAAGATCATTATTGAGTAGTGTGGAAGAATCATATCTGTTATAATTAGAAAATGATAGTGAAAATGTCAAAAAATGTTTCAAAAAGATGTGAAATAAAAACCTAATTTAGAAAATCTATTAGGATATGATATTGGATACATTGATTTTAAGAGAATACATGTCTCACCTAACTAATTGGAAAAAAAATATAGAAGTGTCTTTTCCATGATATGACAAATTGGTTCCCAAATTTTTTTTGAAACATTTTCAAGTTTAGATAATTATTGGTAGTTGATTGTAACTTCCTTTATGCATCTATATGAATAACATAGGAAATCATTAGTTGTGAGAAATACACAACCATATGATATATAAAATGACAATTTCTTGGTAAAAAATCATCCCATCACTTGTGGTCATTACTATAAACATAGATTTAATACATTAAAACAAATTATTTTTGAAGATAAATATTTTTATAATATATTATTGATATTTTTTTGCATTACTTAATTTGAAAATAGGGGAAATAACCATATATGCTGGTTGATATAGATAAATAAGGTGTCTATTTATGGATAAAGTGATAATTCAGACATTAAATCTTTTGTCCACCAATACATAACTTGTGATACTAAGGATTTTGCCCCAAACATCAAAAAATTGTATGAACATCACCACACAAAAAGTTACCAGAAGAGTAAGCATATAAAATGCATATATAAGTTTCCTCTTTCATCAATAAAGTGTGAAAAATACTCAATAATATAAATATAATGAGGAACTTGATGGTATAAAATCCATGCATATTTTTATGATGGTTGAAAAAGATGACATGAAAATTATATATTTTTTTAAATGTTCATTGATGAGATTAATATGTATGAACCAAATACATTTATTTAATACAAACAATTCTCAAAAAATAATTTTTTTTTTGGAAAATAAACAACATAAGTATGTAAAAATAGATTTGTAAAATAAATTCTACCAATATGAAAAATAAATATAGATGCCTAGTTTGTTCTAAATGCATATGCAACTTCAAACTAATGTAACTTATACATGACAAAATTGATAGATCAATTATGAAATAATTTATAAAAATACATGTAGATAACCAATAATTACATATTGATGCCATTGAAATGATGTGAAAAATAGGCAATGAGATGCTAAATTCTAATAAATTACCTACACAATAAGATGGTTATTTTTTTTATAAATATTCCATTTAACAATAATTAGGTAAAATGTATTTTCATAAAAAGTTCCACTAATTAGGAATGCACATTAATTATAAATAAAGCAATTTTATTGTATTAATAATTTGACATTAAAGAAAACATTATGTGTTGTTACATTAGAGACTATTACATGGTGCATCCAACATCTATTTACATAATTTCTATTCTTGAATTTATTTATACATATAATGAAATTTGTAAAATATATTATCAATATCAAAACTAAGAGTCATACATTTTTTCAATTACAATGAATATTTAGATAAGGATAATTATTATAGAGAAAGTCTTTTGATATATGTTCCATTTCAATAAACTAAATATAGTCTCAATAATGGGTTTTTTAACATGAAAATAAGTATATGTATTCCATTACAAAACCCTAGTACAAAATTAATATATATTTACTTATGACATCAACCTAAAGTGAGGTGATATAAATTTTTTTCTTGATGAATACACACAAACATACACACATGAAAAATACAACATACTTATTAAAAAATATTTACATACATTAATAAAATATAAAAATAAAATGAGAATTTTTTAATTGGTAAACATCCATTCATAATATAGAATGTAACATATTTTGGTCAAATGAGAATGTTAAACAAAATTTAAAAGGAAATCATCAATGGCATTGCATTTTTTATTGTAACTTTTATTGATAGGTGATGATAACATATGAAAATCATTAACTACCAAATTAATATTCTAAAAATTATTTTGTATATAAGGTAAATCTATAAATAACAATCCCCTAAAAATTTGAATCTATTACAATGTTCATAAGAAACATTGCATATAGTGTAGGTGGCATAATGCTTCATTAAGTTTTTATTATTTCTATTTGATAATTCTAAAATTAGTCAATTGAGTGTGGAATGCCTCAAATATTTTTTAAAATACAATCAACATTTTCACCTTGTAATTATAGATTAAATTCCCCTTATCGATGAATAATTATTAAATTTTATCAAAAAATGACTAAGATAAATAAAACACATGCCAAATTAATATTTTTCAAACACTCATATGATCTTTTTATGGTGACTTTTATCAAGCATAACTTGTTAATTATTGTCTTTTGTTTGAAATTCCTAAAATTTTGAAAATAAATTTGGGAAAATCATGTCAAAAATTTCCAATTGAGTGAAACTACATGAATAAATATCATATCTATATAAATTCTTAAATTAATTTGGATAGGTGCTCAAAAAATAATTGATATATTATACATAAAAAATAAAAATAAAATTGATGACCAAAAAATGATGCTTCATTTTTATATCATTTATATAAATTTTATGCTAACAAAAATCATAATTTAAAAAAGGTACACTTCCCATATGATAGATTGCCATCAATTTAATTTATAGAAAATATTCAACATATGATGAGAGAAGTGGATATGTGCGTATAATTTCAATTGAATAAAAAATAATATTTAAGAAATATTTTTTTGTTGATTTCCATGTTAGGAACTATGATATCTAAGATGGTTAATAAATTGGATGGGAGGGAACATTCAAAGCATATACATAAAAATATAAACTTAACATTTTATGGGTGAAATTCAATGACTAGAATGTTGGTCACCATCAAATTATGAAATATGATCATATGTACATAATAAAAATTAAACCAAATTGGGTTCCCATCATTAATGTGGGTATATCTCTGTACAAACAAGATTGAAAAATTACTTTTACAATTTGAAAATAATTTCTCAAAAAATTATTTTGCATGTAAAATTTATACAACCCAAATAATCATAATAGATGGAGTTAAAATTATTCCTCTTAGAGTTACCAATCATGTATTTGATAATACTTATCTTTCTCATGTCAATACTATAGAAAACATGTATTTTTAATATCCTCTTACAATTTTAAAAAAAATCAAACAAAATATTATTGTTGAGATATGTCATCTTGAATGATATGCATATTGGAAGATAGAAACTTGTTTTTCCTCTATAGAAAGTTTGTCATACATTATTACTTATTCACTCAATACACAAAACCTTAAAAATCACATGGAGGATATTATGCATGATCATGATATAGCGCAACATGACATAATTTTATTTCAAGAATATCACATGCTAGTTCTTGTGGTGAACTATATACTTTTTAATTTTCCATATATTTTTTCATATGATGTTAATGGGATCATGATAAATATCAAAGATTGTGTACTTACATTTTAAATAAAATAATTTGATAATTTGAATGTTGAGGCCTTATTGTAAATTATATCCATTCATGGGAAATTATTGATAATAATAAATGTCTATGTTTTACCAAATTCAAAATTATAGAATCCCATATCTATTCTTGACCAGGGATTCAAATATATATTTCTAGAAAATACAATGATAATTTTTTGAGAATTCAATATTGATATGCATAAATATTAAATTCAACAAATATTATCAATGAACATATGGAAAGTCAAAATTGTGATTTTGTATAAAAAAATTAAGTTCACTTAATTTTTTTTACCTTAATTGGTCAAACTACATGACATATTATTACTAGACATCCAAAAGACATGCATTGCAAGAGTAAGGGTTTATTATTTTACCATATTTATTTATTAAGGGATACTTTTCATAAGTTGGAATTTTCTTAATTTAATGGATAGACTTGATTATGTGTACTTGGAGTTATAATTTGATTAGATGAATAGGAAGTAACTCCCTTGACCAGCTATTTTGGATATGGGAGTTACTCTTCTATTCTTATCACTTTGAACTTTTTTCATGGAGATTTTTAGGCAATAGTTATACATACACTCCCATATATGTGCATATCTCATTTTTTTATGTTTTATAATGGAGTGTTAGATATTTTATCTAAATATATTTTGCATTATTTTGATATTTTTATTTCATTCAAATTGTAGCTATGTTTTACACTTGCTTGACATGTGCTTTCATTAAACATGTGCATCTGTTTGATCCAAAGATCTTGGCATCCACCCCCATATGGTAATAGAGTACCATTATGGCATAAAAATGTACATTTTTATTTTTTTTAGTTATTTTAAAATATTGAGTTTATTTACAAAAATCTTAGAGTCTATTTTCACAATCTATATTTAAGGGTTTACAAAAATTCTCGTTATTTTTTAAAATATCAAAAACTTAGGATTTGTTAAAATCCCTATCACCCAAAGTGAATAAAAAAATTATGTGTGTTTTTACTACAAATAGGGTCAATACTATTTTTAGGAGGTATTATTTATGAAATATTGGCCTTTCATTCTCTCCAAAAGAGTGGAGGGTCTCACATTTATTCATGTTAATCATGACCCATTTTAGGATTCATTATAGCTAGGTTACTATTCAAATAAACTTGTCTCCTCTCCATTGGTTATTGTAGACCCTATAACACTTGTTGAACTCTATTCAAACATCTTTTTTATCATTGAAATGCTATAATGCACCTTTAAACTAACTTAATAGTTTTCTAAGATTCACATATCTTTCATGGTCTTTAATGACCCTCTCATGGTCATAAACTTACCAAGATCACCTATGTTTCATCCCATTTATAAATCATAAGAGAGGAAGAGTCATTCCATTCCATGCATGACTTATGGTCTTGAAGTAGTGGTATTAATACCACTCTCATTTCCACCCATATCACCTATATGTTCCAAGGATCTAGATTGTAACGTGGATGGTAGCTATCTCTTCAGCTTCTCAAATCTTCTCTCCAATCCCATCATTGTCATTATAGTACACATTTTTCACTTTATTAGAACCTAATCATTTTTAATTTGTGGTTTCTCAAAACCACAAGCTTTATAATTGTAGCAAAAGTTCCTTTTTAAAAATTCATGGTATTCCACATATATGTGGGTTTGAATCTTTTAAAAAGGTGGGGGTTTCTTTCTTTTTTAAAAACTATATCAAGATATTATAAATATTAAGTTTTAATCTAATGTCAATATAACATTAATATTGACATTATAATCTAGTAATTTTATAATAAAGTGGTGGGTATAGTGACTTTTAAAGTTTTTCAAAGGTTATATTATGGGTTATTAAAAATGGGAGAAAATTGTTTTATAAAAACCTTATTATTTTCACTTGACTAAGACCTGAGGGTGAGGTCTGATTTGGTATGTGGCCAAACCCCCTTGCATTCAAAATAATATTTTTTACCTCTTACTTTCCCACTTTGTATACTCTTCTTAGACACAATATTGACTGAGCTTGACATTCTCCTTTGCCTTATAAATCACATATATTTTTGACACTTTCATTAATTTTTCAAGATGAATTATCACTTATGGATAACATATTTTAAAGTTTGTACCATGTTTTTAACATTAAGGATTTCATCACATATAGTTCAGGGGGGTGTAATATGTTTGTGTCACTCTTTCATTTTATTTTCACTTATTTTTTCCTTTAAAATTACAACTAAAACTACAAACCACTGTAAAATTTATTTATGCATAATCGATATAAGTTCAACTAATCCTCTAATTCCATTTAATTATCATGAATGGAAAATAAAAATGCGAATTATTCTAAGAATCAAAGGTTTATATCACATAAAAATGGGGTTAGAAATTGAATCAACTATAGATACAAAAAAATTAAGTGGTGAAGCCTATGGGTTTTTGTGTCTTTATATGTATCATGATATCCTATTTCATATATAACCTACCAAAACACCCAATGAAGCTTGAACCATTTTGGAATAGATCTATGGTAATCAAGATGTGATGAGAGGTTTATTATGATTTGAGATTTCACCCTTGTGTAATATTTCTTCAAGCTTCACTACTCTTAGTCACAATATGGAAACAACCCCAGGTTATGGGTACCCTATAATAGGGTTGAACCTCTGGAGAAGGCCAACTTACTTTTGATGGATCACCTAAACTAATTATTATACTAAAAAAAGGGTTAGAAAAGGGGAAATAGGGTTCTTAAGAAATTTAAAAAGGTGATGCACTCAATTTAAATGAGGCTCTCATATGATTGAACCCACACTAGATCTACATAAGATAATACTAGCTCACACAATCTCACAATCTAGTTAACAACATAAGTATTTCATAAACTAGGTTTAGGAATAACACTAATTTAGACCTAAAACTAACTTTAAAACACCTTAAAAGAGTTAAGAAAGAAGGAAAATGGATATGGAAGAATCTCCTTCACAAGTCCATCATGTACAACTCACTAAACACTGATCTAAGGTAGGAGATAGATAAAGAAAGTCATTTATTACATCAAGATGTAGTTATTACAAATTTTGACATGGTCTAGCCTTATAAAATGAGAGTATATTCTATTTCATAATTGAGAGAGAATTTCTTATCAAAAGTGAGAGAGAGATTATAATGTGGAATAAAATAAGAGATATAAGAGAAAGGGGAGAGAGGGGGGGAAATGCCATCTGAGATCATTAATTGATCTACCATGTTTCTTGAATTCTAAACCATTTTTGATCCAATCAAGACTAACCATTCATAAAAAATCTAACCTTGATTTGCTACAATAGTCTTCAATCTCTTCTCATTGGTTGAGAAATGTAGTAGAAGACAAGAATCTATTTTGTAAATGATGAGTCATGATCTATTAGGAAGGAAAACCTTAAAAGCCTTGTAAAAGAATTAAATGTTCCAACATACTCTCCAATCCCCAAATCCCATTTTTGATCTTCTACGCCATCTCCCACTTGATTTAATTATGATAAAAAAGTCATCATATTCATGAAATTAATAGAGACATGCTTAAGTATACTTTTAGTGGCTGCATGTACCTATTTATTGAAGTTATAGCTTTGTCTAAAGATGAGACACTTCAAACCTACCCCTATTCCAACCTAAATGTAGTTACTTAATATAGATTGAAAACCAATCTAATTTATTAGTTTTTATATATTCATTATATCGATGAAAATCTATAGACCACATGGTCTCATTCCTAGAATATATTAGTTTCAAACAAAACCCATCATGCCTTTAAAATTTTAATGGAAATATAGCTTCAACATTAATAACCTAGATTGTATAACTATGTATACTTAATGGTGTTTGACTGAGCTCTAATGGTGGTACACACCCTTTGAAATATTTATTCTTGGTTCAACCTAAACTATATTTGACCTCAATTTTAAGTCTCCTAGATTCAATTTTTAATCTTGGCCATTGATCTTGATCTTGGCTTATTAAAATTGTGCCATCTATCAACTCCTCAATCATTTTATGGGCCCCATAGTCAGTCCTAGCTAGTTCCTATGATTTCACCATGTGGTGACCTCACATTCATCCCCAATAATATTAAATCCTTGACCTTATACACACCATTGATCTACTTTGTATGGATTACATGTGCACCATTGATTTACTTAGTAGTTACCGTGGTTATAACACTTGGAAACTATGCATTTGTCTTCGAGATTAGCTAATTTGACCTTTTGCTCACCATTAATCTACTTTGGTATGATGGATCATGCATCATCAATCAACTTGGACCCACTATATTCATCAGTCATTATGCACTATTATATCTATATTTAGGTACCTAATATCTTGACATTTATCATCCCTACACTTATCTTGGGTCCACTAACCTTTTGACTTGAGTCTCATCATTGACATTTAATTGCATGATTAAACATGCACCATAGATCTATTTGGGCCCATTGACTCAATATATAAACCAAGTACCATTGATCTATGATTTGATCAATAAATTTTTTAACACTTGTCATATTTGCATTCAACCTTAAGAATATTTTAATTTAAATGGATATTTCATGAGGCCTAAATTAGACATTTACGCTCACATCTAACTCTATAAGTTCAACTTTATAAGCTTATATATTGAGATAGATAACTCATAAAGATACAAAATTTGTAGAGGACCTTATCAACATGAAAAACATCATGTCCATGTGGTCTTTTAGCCTTGACCAATTTCCTAGCTGTATTTATGAGTTGCATAACTGAGGTGATATGTTCCTTCCTGCATGATGTGCCATGATGGTTTGATCATTCTAGATTTGCTCTTGCCATATCGTGATCCATTAAAGATTTGAAGAGCCCTTTAAGACTTTGATAAAACCCTATCCATAATAGGAATTCCAAAAACTAATCAATCTAGGTGAGTTTCTATATGTGCGCACAAATTGGCTAATAATTATGGTAACATATTAGGATTGCATGCCTACTATACAAATACTAATGGCATTAAACTAATATATTGGGCATATAGAATATTTGTTTCTAGCTGATCTAAATTGATACAAGGTTTCCCCTTTCATAACTCTTTTTTTAAGCAACAAAAACAACATAAAAAAAGGTAAGTGCATGTAGGCACTTGGAGAAAAGAAAAAATAACTAAACTAATAAACACTTAGAGAAAATCATGAAATCCACTCTAATATATACAAGGTTAAAATTTACAAGCACCTCCCTCTTAGGTTAAATGGGAAAATTTTAGTATTATTCACCTATAACAAACCAAGATGAAAGATACCTTGCTTTAGAGGTACTAAAATTGGTGAACCAAGTAGCTTAATGGCCAATCCTTTTGATATGCTCTCCAAAAAATGAAATGAAACAAACATGTCTCAAATGTATACATACTAGTCTATGTCTTCCAAGTTTGGTTCATGTTGGACTATGGGAGCACTTGATTTGTGTTTTTCAAGGTCTGGTTTGCTTTCTTCTAGATCTAACATATCAGGGCTATCCTCAACTGACACCTCATCTTGAAGTGGACCAACCTTAGGCACTTGGTTTTGATCCTCTTATTCATCTATGTAGAATGGTCCTTTAGTAGTCCATTCAAGGTTTGCCCCATGTTCAGCTTGAGTATTATCTTCTTTAGGAAAGTTTTTGAAATTAAGATTCTTTATTTAACTCAATAAATTTGAACACAAATGTTGTCATTGACCTTCTAAGTTACTTGAGTTGACCTGGACCTCTATAATAGGTTCATAAAGGTTGTACTCTTGCTTTTCATTAAGCTCCTATAACTTGAAATCTAAAACAAGCTCCTCCCTATGAAGTGGGATGCCTATCATGATTTCCTCATCATATACACTTTCATTTTCCTCTTATGGCTCACTTATGACTATAAGATCCTACTCTATCCTTTGTAAAATAGGTTCTTTTCTACAAGGGAGATGGTGGGAGGGTGAGGATGTTATCTTTACTTGCAGCTTAAGATAGTGTCCTTCTAGATAAGTACCTTGGAGGGTCTCTTTTATGGATCTTGAGGAAAGGAGAGAGAGTTTTAGAAATATGTATAACAAGCTCATTGAGCTGAGCTATAGTTATTTGATTCATTTCTTGCATAACTAACTCCTCCTCGACTAGAACTTGTTCTTGGATTGCCTTGGCTAACACCTCCTCCTTATTCTCTATGCCTTTATAAACTAATTTCCATGATGGAAATGAGTAGGTAACAAACACCTTTTCTTCATTTTGAATGGTTATAAGAGAGGGTGGTCTCATAAGTGAGGGCATGACATAGTTAGGGTCAAATGTGTTGGAGAAGATCCATGATGGAATGACTTCATGCTCTTGAATGGGAATGGGAATTTGATCTTGAGGCTATTATAAGGGAGAGGACACATAAGACTGATCCAAATGAGTGTGTTGATCTTCATAAGATATCAACACACTATCTATGTTTTGGACCACAATTCTCATCATTGTTATGTCCTCATTCTCACAAGATGACCATTTTTCACCCTCACAAAATAACCACCTATTCTTAACCAACTGAAGATCACTCCTTGCCTTTTTTAGAACATGGATAGTGATGGCATAATAAAATTCTAAACCCCTACCAATCTCCCTTATATACTAAATATAAATTGATAATGCCTTATTGAATCTTGATAAAGATGTAATAAGATAATCCTAGTCTTGATAAGGGGAATTAGAGTATTGATTTAAATTTAAAGAAGGGTAACCTTGGTCATATGTAGGGGTAGGAAGAGGTCAAATTCCATGATAGGGATGATAGGTTGTTTGAGGGCCACTTGGGGGGAACACATAAACATTATTTACTTGATAAGTGTTATGTTAAAGTAGAGAATAAGCATATTGATAAAAATATGGTTGATTATACGTACCATATTATGATGATTAGGCATTTATGATACTTAAACCAATTGATGAATACTTATAATCACATTTTATGTTTTCACACATACCTCCAAAGGTTGATTGGATGAAGAGAACACCAAAATACTTCAATAGTGAAGAACATAATAAATCAAACCAAGCATGCCAAAAAATATTATGATATGATATTTCACCCTTGTGGAAGATTTATTCAAGATCCTCAACTCCTAGTAACAATATGGGAACAACCCTAGGCTGTGGGTATCCTATAATAGGGTTGAACCTCTAGAGAAGGCCAACTTCCTTGTGATGGATCACCTAAACTAATGATTATGCTGAGAAAAGGGTTAAAAATGGGGAAATAGGGATCTTAAGAAAGTAAAAAAGGTGATGCACAAAATTTAAATGAGGATCTCATATGCTTGAATCCACACTAGATCTATACAAGACAATACTAGCTCACACAATGTCACAATTTAGCTAACTACATAAATATTTCATAAACTAGGTTTAGGAAGAACACTAAATTAGACCTACAACTAATTTTAAAACACCTTAAAAGAGGTAAGAAAGAATAATAATGGAAATGGAAGAATATCCTTCATAAGACCATCATGCACAACTCACCAAACATTGATCCAAGGTAGGAGATAGGTAAATAAAGTCATTTATTGCATCAAGAGGTAGTTCTTACAAATTTTGATAGGGTCTAGACTTATCAAATGAGTATCTCTACTCTTCCAAAATTGAGATATAATTTCTTATCAAAAGTGAAAGAGAGCTTGCAATGTGGAATAAAATAAGAGATATAGTAGAAAGGGGAGAGAAGGGGAACACACCATCCAAGATCATTAATTGAGCTACCACCTTTCTTGAATTTTGAACCATTTTTGATCCAAACAGGACTAACCCTTCATCAACAAGCTAACCTTCATTTTCTCCAATAGCATTCAAGCTCTTCTCATTGACTTAGAAATGTAGTAGAAGATAAGAATCTATTTTTTAGATGATGAGTCATGATTTATTAGGAAGGAAAACCTTAAAGGCCCTGTAAAAGAATTGAATGCTCCACTATACTCTCCAATCCCCAAATCCCCTATTTTGATCTTCTACACCATCTCCCACTTTATTTAATTATGAGGATAAATTTCTCATATCCATGGACTTGATAGATCCATGATTAATTCTACTTTTAGTGGCTATAGGTACCTTTTTTTCAAAACTATAACTTTGTCTAAATATGAGACACTTCAAACCTACCCCTACTTCAACTAAACATAGGTCTTTACTATATATTGATAACCAATCCAATTTATTGGTTTTCATATAGTCATTATATCAATGAATATCTATAAACTACATGGCCTCATTCTTAGAATATATTAGATTCAAATAAACCTCATCATGCCTTTGGATTTTTAATGACAATATAGATTCACCATTAACAACCTAGACTATATAACTATGTCTACTTAGTGGTGTTTGATTGAGATCTAATGGTGGTATATGCCCTTTGAAATATTTATTCTTGGTTTAACCTAAACCATATTTAACCTCCATTTTAAGTCTCTTATCTTCAAATTTTAATCTTGGCCATTGATCTTGATCTGGGCTTCCAAAACTATGCCATTTGTTAGCTCTTCATTTATTTTGTGGTCCCCATAGTCAGTCTTGGCTAGTTCATATACTTTTTACACATGGTGGCCTCACATTCATCCTTATGAATATTGAATCCTTGAACTTATACACATCATCAATCTACTTTTCATGGCTTACATGTGCACCATTGATTTACCTAAAAATTACCATAGTCATGACAGTTGACATCTATACAATTATCTTCTAAATTTGATAACTTGTTGACCTTTTTCTGTTTGTCAATCTACTTTGGTATGATGGATCATTCACCATCAATAATATTGGAACCACTATCTTTTTAGTCACTAAATTCCGTTAGATCTTTGTTCAAGTACCCAAGATCTTGACATTTGTCATACCTACACTTATCCTAGGTCCCCTGGCCTTTTAACTTGAGGCTCATCATTAATCTTTAACTACATGATTAAATGTGCACTATATATCTATTTGGGCCCACTGACTCAAGATATCAACCATGTTCCTTTGATCTATGATCTAATCAAGTGATATTTTGACACTTTTTATCTCTATGTTTAACCTTATGAATATTTAGATTTATATTATTTTTTCATGAGGCCCAAATTTGACTTCTATGTTTACGCCCAACTCTACAAGTTCAAATTTGGAAGATTATATCTTAAGATAGAGAACTCATCAAGATAATAAATTTTTAGGGGACTTTATTGGCATGAACAAAATCAAGTCCATGTGGTCTCTTGGCCTTGACCTATTTCCTAAGTACATCTATGAGATGTACAGCTAAGGTGATCTATTCTTTCCTACATGACATGCCATGATGGTCTAGTCCCTCTAGACTTGCTATTGCCATATTTTTATATGTTAAATATTTTAAGATCCCTTTAAGACTTTGAGAAAACCTGGTCCATACCAAGACTTCCATAAACTAATCCATCCAAGTGATTTTTTGTATGTGGCCCAAAATTGACCAACAAGGTCACAAACTATAAAAATTAACTTTCTAACCTAAGTCCTAACAAATTTGACACCCTTCAAGATTTATTAACCAAGTTCAAGTATCTGATATTTTAGTTGAAATAATGTGTAATAGATAATAAATATGACAAAATTTTCTCTCCAAGATATGACCTTATTACTCAATATTTGTCTCTACTTTCCATACCACTAAAAGTTATCCATGAATTACATAGAAAATTCTCTCTTTAGGTGCCTTTGTTTCCAAAATGAATTGGGAGAAATAAAGTTAATAAATATGGGAAAATTGAGGTTCTCAAAACTTTAATCCCTAATTTATGGGAATGGGAAAACAAAGGCTTAAAACAAATAAAAGATGAAAAAGAACAAGGATCAATAGAAGAAGAAAGAATAAAATTATAAAAAAACAACCACTAAATTTTTTTATTCTAATGATAAACCTAAGAAATATAAGGTTAAGTGTGGTTTTTTAAAGAAAAGTGTTCATGATGAACACAAGTGTATGAATGTTTTTTTGAGCACCTTACTCATATTTTAGTAAATAAAAACATATGTGTTCCTGAATCTATCAAGAAATATTCATTAACTTTATATTATTCTAAGGTAAAAGGCAATGGAAAATATAAATAAAAGGGAAGGATCTTGTAGTAATTGAAGCTCCAACATCTTCATGGTTGATTGACTCAGGTATGTCCATCCACATTAGTTATTCATAGGTTGAGTTTTCTTCCTTAGAGCCTTTTATTATGTATTCATTAACTTTGGGTGATGAAACTTATGTATTAGTTTTAGGGAGGTGGACTATTTAAATGGAAGGAGGAAAATTTAATAATATTCCAAGTTTTTGATCTCTTTAAACTAATCTTCTATCAGTATATCAAATCAATCATATCATTAAGGACATGAGGGTAGAGTTTTTACTATATTTAGTTATCATCAAAGAGTTTCACAATTATTTTATAATAGCAATGGGAAGGGAATATCACCAATCTAGGTTATATACCTTTTCACATTTTACACCTAATTTTTCTCTGACTACATTACTGACTTGTTCAGATGGAGTTAGAAAATTATGGCATGAGAGGTTTGGCCACCTCAACTACCACTATCTATAATAAATCAAAAAATTGACATGGTAATAATCTTACCTTGAATCCATTTCTCTAAGGGTTTTATGAGGCTTCAACCTTAATAAGCATCCAAAAGAGAAATTTGATAAATTCAAAGCTTGGAGGGATTCCAAGGAAATGGATTTAGTACAGAGGTGATGTATCTAGGCCTTTTTATAGTTGATATTTCATAAGGGAAAAGTATGTTTACACCCTTATTGATGATTTATCAAGGTACATATGGGTCCACTTCCTTATGTAAAAATCTAAGTTTTGAAAAAAATTAAGATTTCAAAGTTTTTGTAGAGAAACAATATGAGAAATGCATCAAGGTTCTTATAATTTCTAACAGGGGTGAATTTATCAATAACATATTTGAGTTATTTTTCATAGCATAAAATATTGGTTTGCAGCATATAGATCCATACATTATTCAACAAAACTAAGTTATATAACATAAAAATTATACTTGAAAGAGATGGCTAATTATATGGTTCACTCTTAGTCACTTGCACCATAATAATAGGCTGAAGCAATAAATTGTGCTTGATACATTTATAATATGGTGCCACAAAAATATTTAAAATACATAACTCCCTTTGAAGCTCTATATATTAGGAAAACTATAGTTGAGCATTTCAAAGTCCTTAAATCTCTAGTTATGGCTTGTATACCTAAGAATAATTGCAAGGATATGAAACCTCATATTAAACCTTGAATCTTCATAGGTTATTTAAATGGTATCAAGGGGTAATGCCTTCTACATCTAACCAAACATGATTTTTTAATCGTGATAATTTTTCACTTTCAAGAGATTCCCATAGACTCAACACTTGAAACTTCTCCCACTTCATTAGACTCCCTTGGATTCAATTTATATGATTCATATCATCCTAAGAACATTCAAGAGGTTGAGGAAAATTCCTCTAGCTCTGGTAGAGATACTAATGATGGGGACTAATTTTCATCCACATCTAACCACACCTTGGAGGATGATGTTTCTCCATTTAACTCATCCACTTTTGGTCCTCTTTGGGCTAGGTAGAAACTATAGAGTATAGGCATATGAGCTAAGGATCCTTGAGATAAAAGTCAAACATGTTTAGAGTTTTAGAGTGGTCAACATGATTTTGATGACTCTATCTAAGATCTAGATAATTTTTGGGATTCATCAGGTGTTCTTGAGTGGGATTATACTATACATGAGGAGCATAACTCCTCAATCAAAATAAAGCATGTAGAAGATGAGTATATTGATAATTTGAAGGTGATATTGTTCTCAAAATATTTCTCATAGGTGCCTAATATTAACTACACTAAGACCTTTACACCACTCACCCAAATAAATTATCTTAGACTCACATTGTTATTACTATAGGGATGTTCATCATATGGATGTGAAGAGAGTATTCATTCATGATCACCTTGAGGAGGAGGTTTACATGGATAAGCCATCAAGATTTTTCAAGGATTCTTTATTTGTGTGAATAATCTATAAATCTATTTATATCCTCAAACAAGCCTATTAGATTTGGTATGCTAAGATGGATTCTTTCCTTATTTCAATAGGATTCAGTATATTCCATTCATATTTATATGTCTATCACTTGTAGTATGATATTTCACTTTTGATTCTAGCTCTTTATGTTGACAATATTTTGATTTGTGGGAACTCTTCCTCATCTATTTTAGTGGTGAAGGAGGATGTTAAGAATATATTTCCCATGATATACTTGGGATTGTTACATTACTTCGTTGGGATCCAAATTTATTATTCTAAATCAATAATCACTCTTACACAAATTAAGTATGCTCTTGATCTACTTGTTTAATTTCAAATGAATGATTTTAATCCAACTCTAACTCCCTTTCTATTTGGAGTCAATCTTGAGGAAATTTTAACTTTTCCTTTATTCAATTATACCTTTTATTGACAACTTGTTGACATCCTTATCTACTTGACACATATTAGACCTAACATATCATATACAATGGGTCTAGTATCTAGATTCATGTATCAAGCCCATGAGTTGCACTAAAAATAATTGAAGAGGATATTTCACTATATTTAGTGCACACATAGATTTGGGATTCATTACATAGCTGGCATTGACATCAAATTGTTTGTCTATACTGAATTATATTAGGCTAATGGTATTTAGAATTATAAATCTAATTTAGGTTACAATTTATCCATTGGTTCATGTCTTATTAGTTGGTCAATAAAAAAGTATATTACTATTGATTTATAATATACTAAAGTATAATAAAAATGGGTTGTCAATGCTACCACTAACACTATCTAGCTTCAAGAGACCTTAATACATTTTTGTATCTAGTTCAGATGACCTACAGTCATTTACTACAACAACTAGAGTACTATTTATATTTATAATAATGTGGTCCAACATCAATGGACCAAACACATATATATTCACATGCACTTCATCTAGGAGCCCATTAATGGGAAAAAATTGATTTGATATATTTACAAACTATAAAGAAGATAACAAAAATCTTCACCAAAAATTTCATGGAGATCAAGCATCTTCACTTTCGGGCTCTTCTTGAGGTTTCTAAAACTACAACATCATCTTTTAGGGTGGCCTTCTAGCCTCTTCTTTATGTCTCTATTTTTGGGGGAAGATTCTTTTCCTATGGGTTTTCCATTTTTATCTAATTAATGAGAGATTTATTTGTATATGGGTACCTCATCAAGGCTTATTTTTTGTATCAATTTCTTTTACCCACCTAAGTTATGCTTATGGGGGATGTTAGAGTAGGAGTTTATTATTTTCCCCTATTTATTTATTATTATTTTTAGTTACTTGGAGTTTTACTAATTTTATGGATAATATGTCATAGGTGTACTTATATTTATAGTTTGACTAGATGAATATGAAGTAACTCCTTTAACTAGCTATTCTAGGTATGAGAGTTACTCTTCTACTCTTTTATATTTGACCACTTTCATGAAGATTTCAAGGCATGAGTTACACATTCACTCCCCCATATGTACATCTATTATTTTTCAAGATTTTATAATGGATCATTGGATATTTTATCTAAATATATTTTGCATTAATCTCATATTTTTTATTTCATTCAACTTGTACTTGTGTTGTGCACTTGTTTGATTTGTGGTTTCAATGAACATGTGCATTTGCTTGATCTAGAGATCATGGCATCCACCCCAATATGAATATTGAATTGATCACCCTATAATTTTATTTATTTTACACCAAAAAAATAAATAAATCAATTAAACTATAATTTTAATTTTATTTTTTAATTTCTCTTTCAATTGAACAATAGTGAATAGTCACCATAATGAACATTCACATTTTTTATAGGATCAATTATCTTTATTTAATATCTAAATATTTTACATACTTAGAATAATCATAATGTTCTTGTTTTATTTTTTTCAAGTATGATAATTATACATATACACTATTTTGGGGGTTTGGATTTCTTTGTTTCTTGGCATACATAAATATTTCCTTCTCTTATCTCATTTATTTCACTAACTCCATGATGGTTGTTATCATCATATTTTTTTACCTTATTGGTTAATAATTTTTCTAAAACTTTTTCAATATATTAAATAATCTTCTTTATGTTCAATCCCAAATATTTCATTTTCTAGTTTGTGTCAAATATTTGAGAAATTATGTCATAGTGGGCATCTCCATCAAAAATGTTGTAGGCATGCTAATGGTTTATGATGTAATCATTAGTAATAACTAATTAAATTGAACCTTGATTAATTTTACATATCATTTTTTGTTACATAAACCTACACATTTTATTATCACATCCTTAATTACTTAGGATCAACATATTCACAATGAAAGTTATTCCATACAACATTCATAATAGTAAACACAATCCTTATTTGAGTTTTTAAATGTTTTGATGTATGATTGTACTCTATTTTCCCATTTTAAAATTCTATTCATATGATTTTATTTATTTTCCTTACCCTACCATCAATTTATCCAAAACAAAATTGTTTAAAAACTTTTTTGTTTTATTATATTTTTTTTTACTATTTTATTTAAACACATGTTGTAGTTAAGGCGGCAAGGCCAAACTAAAGAAGTTAGATATCCATCCATTGAATTTGATGTAGTAGTATCAATGACTTGTGAGAATACCATTCTTTCACATAAGTTATAATAATAACATAATACAATATATTATCATATTCACATACACACACACACACACATTTAAAAAAAATTATTTTTGTTTAGAATTTCATACTTGTTTTTCTTATATTATGTTATTTCAAACCTATTTTTAAAGTCTTGTAAATTTTTTATGCTTATCTATGGATAATAACATGTATATTATTTTTATAGTTATGTTTTTTTTCATGATAATTTACTTGTGATATGTTTTTCATGCATATCTTTATACCCTCCACCGCATGGATATTGGAAAGATTGAAAGTGAATGAACACAATACAATGCAACTATTACACATGAATATATTCCATATAAAATAACTAAATTAATTTATAAAATAACCAAATGAATATATTCCATATAAAATAACCAAATGAAATAACTTAACCATATAAAATAATATGGTTGTGCAACTATTAATTTATTTTATATGGTTATGGTTATTTTATATGGTTATTTTATATCTACGTTAATTTGCCTATTGTAGATATGGTATTTACCCTTGTTCCATATCATTTATATATCCTTAAACCTATATACCCAAGTCATATTACATAATCCAAATTAGGGTTAAACATTTGGTGAACCCAATATTTGAACATCAAACCCTAGGCTAGCTAGGGTTTTTTTAATTTATTTTCATGTTGTTGATTCCTGATTACTAAATATTGGAATCATGTTTTCCATGGAAATATCTATCAATTATTTCATGTTCCAATACCTTATAGTTTCTATGTCTTTTTACGTTACTTGTCTTTTCAAAAATGTTAAGCAAATTTGTGTACATAATGAGAAAGTGTTAAAATGAATACAACATTTGATATCTCTCTATAAGTCCTCTTATAATTATATATATCTAATATTTAGATTCCAATGTGTATTATCTCAGCCATTTGTTCTACCCAAGCCTTATTTAAGTGATAGTTACCATCATGTACCCATTATTCTCCCATGGTTTATATTAGATCATGTAGTCCATGTTATTACTACTCGAAGTGATAAAGTTCTTATCCTACACAAACACCCATTAATATAAAATAGATTCCCCATAATCCTAAAATTATGATAAAATATAAGGGATATGACCTTTTTGACCAATTGAGCAATACACATACTAAATATTCAATCCTTGTGCTTCTAAAACAATGTAATGTTTATAAGGACATCTTCTATGAGACATTGCATGAAACATAAGTTATAAATGATATCAAGCCTACTTATTTTATAGATATCATGAAATATATCAAAAATAATGCCAAAATTATTACCTTTGATCCAATTGGCTTACCATCTAAAGATATTATTGATTAAGAGTTACCTTTGTTCATACAAGTGATGATACAAAATGAGGGAATTAAATGGGTTCTCATTAATAATGGATCTACCCTAAACATTTATAGTATCAAATTTTTAGCCACTATGTGTATTAAAACCAATCTAATTCAAAAATTAATTATGCACATCTAAGGGTTCAATAACTCACATAGTCCTCCAATTGGTTAAATTACATTGGTTGTGACAGTAGGACCAAAAACTATTTCAACTAATTTATAGGTAATGTATCAATCATTGAATTATAATGTACTTTTGGGTAGAACTTAGATACACTCAATGGAATTTGTCCCATCTACACTTTATAGATGTGTAAAATTCATACATGATGGGACTTTATTAATAATGCCCATCGATGATGAATGTTTCAAAAATTTCAAAATGATATAATTAGAAATCAAAGGCATTCCTATAGTGGTACCACCTAAAAAATGAATTTTTATTGAGGCATATAAACACTTATGAAATAGGTGAGTAAATTATACTAGATCCTCCATCTCTAGATAAAAATGAGGTACCACATATTGAGGTGCACACAAATGCACATCAAGAACAAGAACCATTACTAGATAAACTATTAAAACCATAATAAACTCCATTTTAGATTCCTTTATTGGTTAATACTCATAAAAATGATGGGCATGTTTTTAATTAATAAGATAGTGATGATGATACTAATCATGATACAATAGATGAAAAAATTTGTGCACTAAAATTTTATCCACTTGGTCACCTTTCACATAACTTATTTGAACCCACACATCTTGATACATACATGATCAATCTACTTAAGAAAGAAACAAGAATGAATCCAGATAAGGGAAAACAACCATAGAAGATGAGCATGTAAATGCTTGTTACTCAATTCATCCCTCTTGGTTAAAACATTGAGCCAACATTATAAAGGTAAAATGCAATTATATCATGTGAATAATGTGGAGTCTTCACTAGAAGCTTCACAACATGAAAAAAAGAAAAATCATTCCTATTTTTAAATGAGAACTATCTTTCAAAGAGACTAAAGCATGAAGAATTGACTATTACTACGAATATTAATAGGGTATACTACTAATAGAGTTAGGAAGACTTTTCAACCAAGATCTCTCTATGAATCCATTATCACTACCAAGAAAAGTTTAGAATTACACACCAAGAATAAATTAACTATATTCCATTCTATTATCATACACTAACACCCCTCCTTAAGCATAGCTTAGGTGGGTACAATAAAATATGCAATGTGAAGTCATGTGTCCCTATGGATGTTAATCCATCTTGTTAGAGTATATGGATGTCGATTCAATGTAATTGCCAAGTCAAATTGGGAATGGTGCTAAATATTGGGATCACTAAACATGAACATTGCCCTCTAAAATACTAGGTAGAATGATGAACCTAAGGAAGTATTGATTGAACACCCTCCAACAAGATAGTGAGAAGTGATCATAAAGATTGGTGGGGAAGCCGCACTGGTGTCATTGGTGGGTGTACCACACTAATTTCACTATAAAAATTAACAAGAAAAACATGGATTAAAGTAAAACATCCTCATATGGATTCCAAAAAAAAAGTACTTGAATACGATACCCATGTTCAAAGGAGGAATCCAAAAAACACTCAAAATTGTAAAATACAAATAACTCTCATAAAGTGAAGAAAAGAGAGAAAAAGCATGGGAAAAAATACCTCCCTAAAATATAGAAAAAAAGAAGAGATAGCAATAAATACCCCCAAAGATGATGCTGTAGTAGTTTGCACTCCAAGTACTCAAAGTTACAAAAGAACTCAATTTGTACGAGTGTTCTAAATTTACTAATTGATCACAAAAAAAACTAACACTAGGATTCACCAAAATAGATTCAATCAAGAATACTGTTAGTCATGATAAAATAAAAAAAGAGTATTGAATATAGAAGGAACACTCAACACCTAAGAATCAAAATGTAAACTATACCCCCATACTATTGACTGGTTGGAGTAGAGGAAAAAAGCTATGCATGAGTGGTTTGAATCCACTTCTCAAACATTGAATAAGATCAGGTTGTATACACTAGTATAGATCTATTTCACACTAAAAGAGACTATAAAACTATCAAAAAAGTTAAGATGACACTAAGATTCACTAGAATAGCTACACTTCAAGTTGTGGGAGATTATCAACTATAAAAAAAGTGGTGTCTGATATACATATAATGTCTCTCAAATATCATGGCCTATGTTAGTGATGTAAGAGACAAGAGGTGACCAAAATAGAGTACATAAATGCATGAATGTAGACAAGGTTAAATCAACAGACCCCCTATAACACTTTGTAAATCATTGCCATGGGGGGTTTTAATGGTGTGGATATATAGTATTATCCATCATGTGGTATATAAATCTATATGCCCATATTAATAAAGGTAACACACATATTTTTAATATCCAACTTATCCTACCATTAGACTATCCAATCTTTTACAAGCTTTAATTTCAAATGCAGGTCATGGTCTAGTATCCATATGGTCTTAGTTAGCACACGTGTACTAAAATCAATAGATAACTGAATATATCCACAAGTTTATAGCATCAATGGAGAATATATGAGTTCATCCATAATATGTCCCAAGTGTTTGAGGAATTTAATTCCATAATTAATATCCCACTTATTTGTATCAAAATAGAAATGGTGTAAATTATCAATGTAGGATAATAGAATGAAATATAGTTGATTTATTTTTGGTGTGTAATTATTTTAGTGAATTTTAGCTTATATTTGAAAAAAATAAGAAGAATAAACTAAATAGGGTATGGTTGAATTTTTTTTTTGATAGTGTGTGTGTTGAATTAGGCGATTGTGAAGAACTCCTATTTGGCTTAGGAGGATGACTTGCAAATAAGCCACCACTAAAGTAAATGGTTGATTAGATAGATAGCTGGGTGGATTGCCTAGCACTAGCTAGATCCCAAAAGTAAGATCTTACTTAGGGGCTATCAATCCACACATTTTAAAAAATTAAGTTTTGAAAATAGAAGATAAATTACTTGCATCAATAATCAAAAGATATTGAAATTGAACATAAGAAATGATTGATAAATAAAATGATTAATTATATCAATAAGTGGGTCAATACTAATGCTAAATAGGTCAAGTGTGATTCAGAAAATATGTAGGAAGTATGTGAATAGGAAAATGAAAATAAAATTAGATTTGGTTGAGGGTAAGTGGGTGAAAATAACTCATTATTTCCTACCATAATAACCATCTATGGTTGGTGTGATTGTTAGTGGTTGAGGTGACCATCGATGGTTAGATAAAACATTAGTGATAAGGGTGACCATCAAAATTTATTGTGTGTTGGGTTTAGGTGGTAATAAGTCAGATTGATGGGATCATAGAAGTCAATTTAAAAATTTTGGTTTGTGTTAGGCTAATTATGAAATACAAATAAAGTAATTGAATAATGGAAAACAAATACTTAGCTTGTATAAGGTTGGTCAGATGAATTTTTGATGTGGTTGTCTCATTGTTGGAGTCTAGAGTGATTTTTATAGAGTAACAGTACTTGGTTATCAATCGAGGGGAAATAAAAAGTGGCTCTCTATCATAATGGTTAAATCATTGGATTGCTAGAAGATATAACCTACAAAGAAACTTTGAATGCAAAATCTCTTAAAGTCATGGATCCATTTCACCTCCTACTCCTCTCTTCTTATAGGCAAGGAAGGATAGGTGAAACAAGGTGTTAAATAGCCTTTCTAATTATAAATCACACATGCAATGGATCACACAAGGATTTAGATGACATAATTATAAAAAGAAAGGTGGAGTTAAGGGTGAGTTAAGTTGGTTTAAATGGTGGAACCTAACTATTGGTGGTTAAGGCGACCATCAGTGGTCACCCTGATCATTGATGGTTAGGGGTCAAAGGTAGGGTTGGTTAAAAGGTGGGTTTTAGCCAATAGATCAAATAACTTAGGTTAATCCTAGTTTTTAGTCAAAATAACAATGTTTGGGCCCAAGGGGGTCCTGAGTTGGTCTAGGGGAATTGAAACATTTAGAACCATCATGTGTATATTTCCAGTGTCTAAATTTTACCACTTTTTGTTATGCATCTTGAATCAATAAGATAAAAAAAATAGATTATGGGTCAAAGTTCTAGTTGCCATAAGTATGGGAGGAAGTGTTTGCACTCAAACTAGGAGTTGATGAGGTAAAATAAAATTGGGTGTAGGTTTGATGAGTTGGTGATGGTGATGATGAAGGTGAATGTCATGAAGGTGGGTGATAGGTTAGACATTGAAGCACAAACATATGCACAAAGTGTGACAAAAGGTGTGATAGCCAAGATCATGCATAGAATAGGTTTCCCTAGTTGGTAAAAATAAATGTTGATTATAGAAGGACAAGTGACAAGTAGACCACATGACCGTATTTAGGCATGGTAGCTAGAAACACTTGTAAATGCAAGTCTCTTAGGAAAAGTTTGTGGTTCTATTGGTATCTAAGGTAGCAAGTACTCTTGGTGAAAACACCAACTGGTTAGGTGAAGTCATGGGTATCCAAGGTAGGAAGTGATCTTAAGAAGACACCAATGGATCATGTGTGTGTGAGGTAGTGTAATTTTAAAATAGTCAAAATGGAAAGTCATTGCAGTCTTAAGACTAGGCAAAAGTCATTGCAAAACACACACTAGTTGGGCTAAAATGGACCAATGGTAAGGTGATGAGGTGGTCAGAGTGGGTGGAGAAGTTATTCTCCATGGGTGGGTGATTGATTCAATTTTCGGTGAAAATTTACTTGTTGGAGGAAAAAAATAAAAATTGAAACAACCTGATCATCGATGGTTAGGGGGTTTAAAGGTGACCATTGGTGGTCACCTTGACCATCAATGCTTAGGGGGTAAACCTTAAAGGTTTGGTAGTCAAAAAGAAAAAGTTGAGTCATTTTACTCATTATAACTATTTTAACTTAGAGCTCTAGCCACCTATCATTTTTTGTTAGAATTTTTACTGATGAGTGTGGAGGAGGTGATTTATTTTTGAGGTGGATGAGCTAGTTGAGTGGACTAATGAGGATATAGGGAGTGCGTGGATGTAAATGAAGAAGGCTAGTGGGTCTTCAAATTCCTCCTTAGTGATGATTGATGAATGAGGTAGGTAGTACATTAAATTGGTAGTATAATTTGTTATTATATGTGCATTTGCATTTAGTTTGGAATTTGATTATTGTGTGGTTAGGTTTTAAAGGGCTTGACCAAGTTGTGTCCTAGGGGTAGGGCTTTGCTTGTTTGGCTTAAATTTATTATCGATTTAGTAATTGGGTAAGGGTAGGTTTAGGTAGGGGTGGGATACTATCAAAATTGAGGTGAATATGTTGGGTTGTGAGTGTATTTTGGGTATATTAGGTTTCAAAAGTGACCATCGATGGTCAGGACTGACCATCAATAGTTGACATTTATAAGGAGATGGATGTCTGACCATCAATGGTCACCATGACCACTAATTGTCAAGCCAGTTGAAAAAAAGTTTAAATTTAAAAAAAATAATAATATAGATAATGTTTAAAAGGTTAATATTAAATCATTTGATAGGATTTATAGGTTGGTTCTAGTTGCAAGTAGTGTTGTAAGGGGTTTAATGGGTTTAAATGTTAGGTTCGATAGGCAAGAGTTTAAGAAATAGTGAAATGGGTAAAGGTAGGTAAGTTGAAAGAGTGAGGTTTATAGGTAATCATAGTATAGGGAACTAAGTTATGTTTTTCCATCTTACATTATAGGCATAAGAGCATATACAGATACATGATCAAGTGCCACACATCTTCATAGAGGTTCGCTAGGGGATAACCCTAGTAGATTGGGCACATATAGAGGAGGTCAAGCTTAGAGAAATGAGACATTATCAACATGTGTCACATGATGTGGTGATGATCATGACCCTCATTGAGAGATGGGATATGTCCATGAAAACCTTATTTTTTCCAACTGGTGAGCTTACGATCCTATTAGAGGATGTCCATAGGATCACTTGACTACCCCTATAGGGTGATCTAATTTACCACATTAAGTGAAAGGAGTGAGATGAGATATTGGAGATGATATAGAGAGATTACCAAGATAATTTTAGGTGGAGTTTTATGGATTTTATTTACTTTATGCTCTATCAAAGGGTGAGAGGTAAAAAGAGACTGATGATGAAGATGATGATGGTTGTGTCATGTTTTGACCTTTTAGATTTGAGAAATGGGAGGTTTCCCTATCTACTATTGGGGGTGTTGGTTGAGAGGCTATTAAGATGCATAGTGTTTGGATGGGTACCTATGCTAATTTTGAAAATATATAGGGGGATATGCGTATTTAAAGCTCATATAAGGTATGGTATTAGCATCAACGTTATCCTATACTACTGGGCTTATGAGCAAATCTAAGCGTTGAGGCTAATGGGTCTACCATGGGATAGGTTTGCTTAGAGATATATCCTTGTTAGTTTTATATGATAGAGAGGTGAATTTACCACTTCAATTTTAGGAGGAAGAACTCATGACATTGACTAGTTTAGAAGCACATTGACTACCTTGGTTGTTGGTGATGTTACCTAGAGGCCATATGTTTAGTTTTTAGTATGGGCTAGATACAAGAGGCATAATATAACTTTGAAAATTTATAAGTGGATATTTGGTAGGCAAGATGGGGAGGTAGAGATCATCCCATTCGATAGGGTTTAGAGATATTTTGACCTAGTTCATGGTGTTCTGAACCCATTCCTTAAATACATGTAGGAGGATACAAAGATTTTAATACCTAAACCATATCAAGTACAAACTTTACTTAATTATGAAGAGATACCAAAAGGCCAATGATTAATGACACATGTTTTATTTATGGGTATCTTACATGGTACTACAATTTATATATGTTATAAAATTTTGGTGCTGATGAATGTGGCAGGAGGTAGATGGATCTGGACCTAGTTAGGAGAGGTGGGACGAGAGCATAGGTATAAGGGACTACCCCAAATGCATAGGTAGGAGTGGCACTAGATATTTCATAGCATAAGTTATAGCATTATAGGGTTAAGTAGCTATGTTATAGGGTCAAGTGGTGACCCTTACAAGAGATAAGGACTAGGATAGAACTTCACTAGCCTTGATCACCTAGGAGAGAGACTCACTAAGATAAAGAGGAAGAGGAACCAAAACACCTATAAGACCATTAAGCACTATCCCCATTACACAATACTTAGATATAATGGATGAGTTACATTACTATGAGGCTATAGTCCTGAGGTGGTGTCCTAATAAACCCTAATGGGGTGAGTAAAAAGCTAGTTTGGTAGGCAGTGCTAGTGTGGTGATACTGGGTTAGTGGGATGAATTTGTCAGTGGGTAGATAGGTAATTTAGGGGGCTACAAAGGTACTTTAAGGGGATAGGCACCAAGACCTAGTGGTGTCTTAGGAGATAGTGGTACCCTAAGGGCATATACATGATATAGTTTAGATATATTATATGTTGTTGTGTATCATTTTGATACTAGTCTGTGATCCAGTGTGGTGAGATGTACATTTTGAGAGAGAGAGACATATATATTTTTTTGTATACATTATGATGTTAGACTCAAAATTTAGATATATGATATTTTTTTATTACTCATGGTTTATGGTTTCCTTAGGTGTTAATGAGATTATGCAATGTTTATATTGATCTTTTGATGATGTTATATTGATTATGCTTATGTTATGGATATTGGACACTGAAGTAAACTCACCTAGCTTGGCATGTGATGCCTTTTATTTATGTTGATGATGATTCTTATGTTATTTATGGTTATGATGATGATGTTTATGCTAAAATTTACTAAGTATATGCTTCCTTATTTGGATTTAGACATGTGGTGAAGATGGTTGGTTTCTTTATTATTCATGGATGCTTGATTTTGATATGATGATGGATATGCTAATGATGTTTATTTTTAATTATGATATATGTTTATGTGATGTGGTTATGATTATGGTTATTTTTATTAGGTAAAACACATAAAGTGAGATGAATAACAACACTAGATGTGAGAAAAAGAATATAATCAAGAGACAAATGTCGTAGTGGATATATCAACTAGTTATGAGAGAATAACAAGAGGGAATGGTGCTTCTTCATTGACAAGGACTAAAACAAAAATGAATTTGGATTGGTTTAAGGAACATAAGACATTTTAATGCTTTGCACTAGCATTTTTTTGTTGGTTAAGAGGTGCCTTGATCACATAATGTCAATTGAGATCAAAAATCTCTTGCTTACAATGTATAAAAGGGAGATGGATGAAAATGGAACTTTATTTTGAGGCTAGCATGCCTCTTTTGTAGGTTTCTAAAGAGCCAGTATAAACAAGTCTATGTCATATAAAGTATATATTGATTGATGTGATAAGTTTACTTATGAAATTTGATTTCATATTTCCAAATTATATTACTTATGAGATCTAATTGTAACATTCAAGATTATTTTGATTTTGTTATTTCTTGATAATGGGTCTTTTGTTTTTTTGTTTTTGATTAGGGGTTGGGGAAGCTTATCAATGAAGGAAGCTTCAAAGAAATTGCTTGTTTTGATAAATGCCTTACTCAACCATCCTTTGAGGGAGTGGTCTAAGTTTATATTCTTTGTTAAATGATTTTGACAGTTATCTTTTGAGGGAGCAGTCCACCTAATTTAACTATTTTGGGAATATTGGAGTCTTATTCTTAATTTAGTTAAAGGCCTGAATTGAATAAATCAATAAATAATATTGAAATAAATTAACCAATAATTTGTATAATTTATTTGATATTCATATCTTTATAAAAATAATAATGAAAGAGGATAAATGTAACTTATCTTAAAACTAGGTTGATACAATTGAGATAAAGGTTGATACTAGTTGTGTAGGACTGGGATAGTGTCATAAATATGGATCTGGATTTCATTCAGTGAAAGGATAAGATCACTAAAAATAGGAAACTTTGGGGTCCAGTGCTATAGTTTAGGTGATATCACTTTTATCCAAACTAGTCACACAAATTTGAGTTTTTTTGGTTTTATCTGTTGTCCCTATGTAAGCTTGCCTATGAAATTCAAATCTTGAATGTGGATAAAGATCCTTGTAGATGTGATTTAATCTCCAAACCTAGACCTTCATAGTACTTGAATAAAACTTGAGAAAGAGAGGGGGTTAGTGTGTGTAAGATACATTGAACATGTATCCACACCACTTATATGGGCACATTGCCTACATACCAATACTTCAAATAGGGATCAAGCCATATGTAGTTCTCTCACTTGATGTGATTTGTGAAATAGTGTTATGTGGGTGAAAAAGTATTAAACTAGGTGTGATTGAGGTGGGTGGGGACTTGTGTGAGGGTTTGAATATGTTGGTTATTGTATTGGATGGTTGTATGTAGAGAATAGGGAAATTTAACTTAGTGGTTTTACTTACATTCTTGCTTTCTTTTGTAATATTTTAAACTCCTAAATGAAATTTGAATGGGATTTTATAGAGATATAATAGTCATGGATTAAATGTATTCACTCTAATATGACATAATGAAGAAGAGGAATCGAAAGGAAATGGTCATCTACACTCGAAATGTGATTGAATAAGAATGCTAGAAATGGGACACCCTAGGGTCCAATGCTATAGTCCAAGTTGGGTGATATTGTCCTACAAGTATGGGATGGAATGAGCATGGTAAAATTACCCCAACTAAGCTAAAATATGGTCTTATAAGTCTATAGATAATTGAGAATAAGTAAAAAGGCATCTAGAAGGGTCATGGAAGCATGTAAGAGGGACCTATGGGTTAGGTGTCACAAGCCACACTCAAGCTACCAATTTTGACATTTTATATGACTACATTTACCACCCCTTTATTTTAGTGATGTAGCAAGGGGAAATACTAGGATAAAGGAAAGTAGAAAGCATACCTAAACATACCTATAAGGTTGAAACCCATGATGCTATGTGATGTTGAGTGTGCTTAGAAAGAGCGCATTGTAAATTATAAATCTATAAAAAAACAAAGAGTAGATCAGTTCTAACTAGATACACTATATCTAAAATAAGAACATAAAAATTTGGGTAAGAAAGATAGGAAGAGAAAGGAATGAAAACATCTCATCAGGTATACAATCCAATATAAAACCTATTATGATGTTGAGTGATGTTGAGTAATGATAGGTATGTGTTATACCAAGATTAATATCATGAATGAAGATGAGTGCTTAATTCCCTGAGAGTGGCTTAAAAATGCAAAGGCTAGCCCTTTGGCTCTATCATCATCTAATAAGTGAAGATATATGATTATGCATGTACTAATTGATGTTTGGACTATGTGTCTAATCCCTTTGAGTAGGTGGCTCAAGAATACAAAGGCTATCTAGACCTTGAGCTCCATCATTTCCACATGAACTAAAGCTATAAAATGATATCAATTGAATGTGTGTCATATTAGATGGCTCTTAAATACCATGAATGCTTTGTAATTTGATAATGTGGCATGAATAGCTAAATGTGTACTAGAAAATAGGACAATCTTGGCCACTTTAGGAGGAAGAGATTAGGCTTGTATGAAATCCACTCCAAAACTAGAAACTAAGCTTATGTGGAATCCACTTGAGAATGTGGAGGTCAAAATTGTATGAAAGTCACTCTAAAATTATGCCAACCACCTAAAAATGGAGTAAGGCATGTAGTTATTGAGAATGCCTAGGTAATATATTAAATTTGTAAAGAAAAGAAGTTAAATGTGTCATACACATTACCTATCAATCATTGGTGTATATAACATGGATTATGATCTAGAATTTATAAAAATTGCCCAATTTAAAACTATAAATATAAGTCATCATGTCGTGCATGATGCACCCTATATCTATATTCTCTATGAAAAACTATACTAAAACTATTGAATTTGAACTGATCTGTATCTGACAAAACTATAGCTAAGCTAACCTTTTTGCCTATTTTTGAAAAATCTAGGTTTTTATTGTTTGGATAGGAACACCAAGGCCACCCTACTATCTGGATCTATTTTCCATATCTAGTGCTATTTTCCTTTGTTGTTTTTTTATCACTATTTTGTATTCATTACTATATTTTTGGTCTGTTCTACTTGGTTTGAATTTTGAATGTTGTTCTAAGTGTTCTGAAAACTAGTTTATGATCAGTAGAAGGCTCTGATCTTTGTGATAAAACCCATATTTTTTCCCCCCTCTTTTAAGGGTAGGAATGAAGACCCTACAATTACTTAGAAGAAAGAGCCCTATAAGTGTGTTATGCTACAAAACACATGATATAGTAATGATAATCAAAATGATGTCTCAATATATATCATAGTTTGTATTGGAGATTATTAGATCAACATGGGCTATGTCTAGATAGATATAACAATGTAATAACATATGTAATGTATTGAAATAAATCTAGACATGTTAGTTGTCAAAGAGGGATGGAGCATGATGTCCATCATGGTATCCAAGAAATCAAGATAATGCATGATGTGGATCATGGCATTAAAAATAGTTGTGAAGCAAATAAGCATGCAAATTAATAATCAAGAAACATACAAGAGTAGCCAAGGGTCCAAGCAAACAAGGGACATGGGTACATGTCACTCAAATTGGAAAATAGGCATATAAGGCATGTTCAAATGCCATATACAAATATAATTGAAAATAAGTAAAGTTGGTATGAGGGCCACAAACACATAAAAGAGTACAAGTAAAGGACATTGGAAAATGTCCTAAGGTACACATAAGAATAGAAGAAAAGGATATTAGAAAATGTCTTAAGGCACATACATGAGACAAAATAGGAATTAAGAAATGCAATCACATATAGATATAAAAATAAATAAAGGAAATCATGTAAATACTATAAATACAATCTCATCTAAATAATCAAAACAAGAAGTGAAAGTATGCAAGACTTGTAGTATAAGATTATGTATATGCTAATAAATACACAAGTGTTATATACTAGTGAATTTTGATAGAGTAATCTATGTAAGCTAGTACCTAATGTAAATCAACATGATAACTAGAGTGTATGGTGTAGGAATGACATAACTTGGATGGTCTAGTCATTAAGAAGATGCCCCTAGTGGGTAGATATATTGATATGTGTCTCGAATGTATGAAGTATGATGCCCCCTCAATGGGTAGAGTGAAGCAATCATGGATCTATATGTCACTGCACACACTCAAATAATATCAAGTAAAGCATGTTAATGTAGATAAATTGAGAAAAAATAGCATATAATAATAGATGTAAGTCTATCATGGTAGTAGAAATGTAAAGCATGGATAATGCATATAATTGAAATGTTTTTGGATTTTGAAAATTTGTATCATTTTTGGTATTTTGGAATATTTTAATTTTATTGTTATTTTTGATATGAGATATATACAATCAATCATTAAAATAATATGTACAATAAATATTGAGAAACTATGTACAAGTAAGCAAAAAAAACTATGTACAAGTAAACAAAAAAGAAACTATGTACAAGTGAGCAAAATAGACTATGTACAAGCAAGAAAAAAGAAACTATGTACAAGTAAGGCTAAAGAGAGACAATAATAATCAATGAGTCTCATGGGAGACTTTCTATCATGGTGTCCTGTATCAAGGAGAGGGATCGTGCATGATCATGGAGTATGATGAAAGGATTGAGACTGTGGCTCTAAAAGCTATGTATGCTATAAATGCTCTAAAATATTTATAGTAGAAACAAATTTTAGGGTCCCCCTATAATTTTGAGAAGTGGATGAAATTTTAGGGCTCTTAGGGACCCATATAGTAGTAAGAGAAGCTCTCTAAATAAGTGCTCTATGTGTAGAGGTATGAGATCCCAATGATCTTTCCTGGGGTGTGAACATTGTAGCTGAAATCTATTTAGAATTTTGAAACTATGGTTACTCTAAAAGAGATATATGTGGAAATGTATGAAATCACTATGCTAGTGATGGAGGCCTTGACTGTGTCTGAATCTAAATTATAGAAAGAACTGAAACTTGTGGAGAAACTAAAACTAGTGATGGAACTAAAACTGGTGATTGTAGAATAATAGATGGCTCTGAAGTGGGGAGTGGTAACTCATATGGAACTCCACAAATTATAAAAAACTAATTAGTGTGAATGAATTTCATGCATATATGAACTATAGAAGTTACTTCTCAAAGTTTCTAAATCTATGGTTGACCAAGTAACATATCAAAAACTCATGTACTGAGAACAATAGTAAATGGTTTGGCCACATGTGTTAGACCAACCTATAGAGGAAGTACTATCTCACCCAATAAAATTTATATGTGCCCATTGAATCCATTAATAACTATGTCTATCAATGTAATATCCTACTTTAAATATCATAAATGCTACTATAATGTCATAATACACATGTTCACATTGGATCCATTATGTATGAGAACACTACGAATAAGATGCTTATGAACGTAAGATCTGATAAAGAGTGCATGATAATCCAAATTATCCTCAAATAACTTTTACTTTGATAAGGATATGTAAGGTCTATCTAGAACTCTATAATTTTACACACCAATCATGTTTCTCATAAGATGTGACTCAACTAAAAGTGCCCTATATGTAGCTGGTGGTGGGTGTGTATTATATGCATGGTGAATGCCTAATGTATCCACTGTATCTTATTTAGAATGTTGTGGGAAAGGATATGAGAATATTTTCAAAGCTTTGTCTTATTTTTTCTTTGCCTAAGGAGGCTCAATTGGAGTGCCAAGATCAATAACATTACCATCTATCAAGTTCTATATCTTATGTTTCAAATTGATGCATCTATATTTTGTGTGGCCTGATGCCCTATGAAAATCACAAAATACATTTTGATCATATCCCTATGGAAGAGGCTTTGTTGGATCAACTTCTCTAATATGAGGGAGAGATATGATATTACATTCCAAAAGATTTTGTAAGACTCTAGCTAGAGAAACTTATAGATTGGTAAAGGTTCACAGAGGAGGTGTTGATAAAACCACTCGCTGAGGGGGATCTGAAGTTGCATTGACTATAGGTTGATTCTAAATTTTTCTATCATTGACCTTTACTTTATATGAGACTTTATTTTTACTCTTATTTGTTATTTCTGATATGCTCATGTACTTGAGTTTTCCCATTGAAATTAGATTGACTTACCTTTCCTTTAGTGTATGACATAACTTAGTGAAGGAAGAGAATCTTTTGAACATTATTAATTCATACAAGAATGGTAGAAGACTTTATTTGAAGAGATCTTGTAACTCTTGATCAACCATGGGGCTAGTCATCTTAGCCAAGAGAGTCTTATATCAAAGAACATAATCTGTGAGATGCTCATTTGACCTTTGTTTTTATTGTGCAACTTAGACATAGAAAACCTTATCACCAATGTTAATACTAAAATGAGCTAGGAACATGTCAGTAAAAGGATTGAATACATTGATTGATTGATTTAATAGACTATAGAACCATTATAAAGCATTATAAATAGCTTGGTTAGTAGCTATTCATTTGGTACATAGTCCAAGCATGATACATAAAAAGCTCTCAAGTGTGTCTCTGGATCACCCTTGCCATCATATAGAGTGAGCTTGGATTGAACAAAACCTAGTGGAAAGGGTGTAAAAGTAATATGACATGTCAATGGTGTACAAAGTAGAGAAAAATAATCCAAAGCCTATGTTGGTCTAGAAGCACCTTGGATTTAAGAGATTTTATCTCTTGCACAAGGGCTGCCATATTAGGAGACACAGATGTATTAGTTGTAGCTAGTGGCATAGAGGAAGGTTGGGCTATTATAGGGGGTTGTTGAGACATAGTTTCCCCTATAGTGTCATATGCAATTGGTTGCTCTATGGTTTGAGAAGATTGACCATTGTTCACTTTTTTTAACTCTTCTTTTAGTATTTTAAGCATTACATATTACATATTGGGGTGTTTAGTTAAGAGTTATTGAAGTTCCCTTTTATCAGTTTCATCAAAATTGATGTATTAGGCCATTGTTAAAGTAAGAAAAAAATTGAAAATTGATTGAATTTTTTGTAATAATTTATAATAAGCAAAGTGATATAGATGGAAAGTACTAAATATAGGAAATGTAAAGTCCTAAAAACAACAAATTGGAGAATACATAAAAAGAATATGAAGTTCATAAAAATGTAAGGTGATGCCTTAAAAGCATAATACCTAGTATATGCAACTAAGGTTTTGAAAAATGATATTTTAAAAAATTACTAAGGAATTTAAAATTTTATTGTGAATTTTTTATTTAAATATGTAGGTAAAAACAATCAAAAAATTATTGGAAAATTCTTGATTTAAAGGGACCTAGTATATGCAGCTAGGGTTTGGAAGAATTTTTTAAAAAATTACTATGGAAATTTAAAAATTAAATGTTAATTTATGATAAAAAATATGCAGGTAAAATTAGAAAATTATTGATTTAAAGTGATCTAATTATGCAACTAAGGTTTGGAAAAAAAATATTTTTTAAAAAATTACTATGGAATTTTAAAAATTAAATGTTAATTTGTGATTAAAAAATATGCAAGACAAATTATAAAATTATTGGAAAAATTAGCAAGGAATTTACCCTAGGGTTTCTTAAGGTTTTTATATGTAAACAAAGTAAGTCAAGTTCACCAAATGATTTAACTATTTTGGGAATATTGGAGTCTTATTCCCAATTTAGTTAAAGGTCTGAATTGACTAAATCAATAATTAGTATTATAATAATTTAACCACTAATTTTTATAATTTATTTGATCTTTTTAGCTTTATAAAAATATTAATGAAAGAGGATAAATGTAACTTATCTTAAAATTGAGCTGATACAGTTGAGATAGAGGCTGATACTAGCTATGTAGGACTAGGATAGTGTCTTGAATATGGATCTATATTTCATTAAGTGAAAGGATAGGGGCATAAAAAATAAGACACTTCAAGGTCTGGTGTTATAGTCTAGGTCCTAGTGCTATTATTCAGACTAGTCACAAAGATCTATGTTTTTTGGGTTTTGTCTATTATCCTTGTGTGAGCTTGTTAATGAAAATTTGAATTTTGAATGCTGGTGGAGCTCCTTGTAGATCTGATTTAATCTCCAACCCTAGACATTCATAATACTTGAATAAAACCTGATAAAGAGGGGGCGTTAGTGTGTGTAAGATGCACTAAAAGTGTATCCACACCCCTTGCATGGGCACACTACCTAAATAATAATAATAATTCAAAGAGGGTTCAATCCATATGTAGTGTCCCACTTGATGTGATTTGTGAAATAGTGTTATGCAGATTAAAAAATGCTAAACTGGGTGTGCTTGAGGTGGTTAGGGACTCGTATGAGGGTTTGAATATGCTAGTAACTGTATTAGATGATTGTAGGTAAATTTACATTAGTGGTATTGATTGTATTCTTTATTTATTTTGTAATATTTGCTAACTCCTTATAAATGAACTTTGAAAGGGCATTTATAGAGATCTATTGGCCATGGGTTAAATGCATTTATGCTAAGATAACATAATAAAGAAAAGGAATCAGAAGGAAATGGTCATCTAGGCTTAAAATGTGATTAGATAAGAGCACTAAAAATGGGACACCCTAGGGTCTAGTGTTATAGTCTAAGTTGGGTTTTATTATACTATAGGTATGGGACCTAGGGGGATATAATAAGCATGGGAAAAGTAACTTGGTTGAGTTGGAATCAGGTCTCAAAAGTCTATGGATAACTAGGAATAAGTAAAAAAGTGTCGAGAAGGGTCATGAGAGCATGTAAGAGGGACTTATGGGTTAGGTGTCATAATCCACACTCAAGCTACCAATTTTGACATTTTATATGAATAAACCACCTTATTATGAGAAATTTTAATGATGTTTTTAATATCTATCCTTCAAGGGTCTATGAATGCTAGGAATGGCCCATGATTGATATTGGTTTGGAATTTTCTTTTTGCTTATTTATTTTTAGCTTGACATAGACTTGCTTATATAAGCTCAAGGGTTCACCTTTATGAAGGCAAAACTAAAGGCACCAAAAGGTTGATTAGGTGAAAAGTGGTTTAGGTGATAACGATCATGGGGATCTATCTTATAAAAGGGGGGAAAAAGTACCATGAGAATCATGCCATGGGTAGAGATGGGGTACCCATTATTCAAGATGAGGATATGATTGTGATGCATAATCACATGATTTAGTTTTAATCAGTTGTCCCTAAAATAAGGAGATGAATGTGAATTTGAAAGCAAAGAATGAGCTTAAGTTAGACAAAAAGTGAGATTTATCCTTATTAACAAAATAAAGGACATAGATGCAAAACATTGAGGGGCTTAGGTTTTTGGTTACCTTATAGAGAGGACAATCAGTAAGATCCTAATCCATAATTGTGGGTTATGATATAAGGTTCAAACCAATTGAAATCAAAATTTCCATGCTTTCTTTTCTCCATATTGGTGACATGTTGATTTTCCTTTAGGATGAGGTCTCTGATATTAAATTCCTACATTCTAATGTATTTTATATAGGTGCATTTGATGCACTCTTTTTAGACATGAAGATGGGTAAGGTAAATTAAGTGATGCTCATCAAGTAGTTCAAGTTAGGATAAACAGTGCTGATGATAATCATCTTTAGAAATGATATCTTGGAAAGATGTGTGAAGAGATGGGATTTGGACTTTGAGAGACAAAATAGCCTCCACTATAAACACAAGAGAAAATGGGGTAGGACTTGTAGGGATTCAAATGCTAGTATGATATTCTCATAAGATAAAGGAGATATACAAATGGTAATCTTGACCAGATGCATTAACTATTTTAGTGAGCATGTTATTAAAATTTTTAGTAGAGGATTTTTCTTTTTCATTCACTTGAGGGTGATGAGAAACTTAACTTGATACCGAATGCATCACAAAGACCTTGGACTTGCTTATTTTTAAAATATTTACCATTGTCAGTGATAATTTTATGAGGAACATTGAAATGATAGATGATGTGATGGTTGATAAAATCAATAATATTTTCTGCATTGGTCGAGACTAGAGGAATAGACTCTACCAATTTGGTAAAATATTCAGTCACTATGATGATAAAACGGTGTCACTACAAATAATGGGGGTTAATTTCACCAATAAAGTCTAGACCTATTATGAGAAGGGCCAAAAATCAATGGAGATGTGAAGGCTATGGCTAAGTGTGTGATGTAAATTGGTATGTTGTTGACACTTAACACAATTTTTTACATAATCACAATATTATTGGTTAAGGGTAGGCCAATAATAACATAGGAAAAGGATGCATTTAGCTATAGTGAGGCCATTAAAGTGTCCCCCATAGATCCCATTATGTATTTCCTTAATAGCATGAGAGGCTTTGTGATTGCATAAGAAACAAAAGAGGAGACCATAAAAGCCATGTTTATAAAGAATTCCCACCATAGTGGTGTAATGTGAGGTACTTTGGATAAACACTCTTTGAGTATTCTTGGAAAGACCAGAAGGAATGATGGTGAGGTTGGGATAGTTGAAGGTCTGATACCAAAGGTCAGGTTGGGTCTCTTCCACATTGAAGATAGTGGGAGAATCTAGTTTGACTTAGAAAGATTGGGTAAGTATGTGGATAATGAAATATATCTTAGATTTAGAGGGTGCATATAGGATTTGAGAGGCAAGGGAAGCCATGGTGTCAATGAAATTATTAGTAGATTATGGGGTTGATAAGATAAGGTAGTATTTGAATGATGTTTAGAGTTCATCAATGTGTTAGTTTTACTATTTTAAAACATCATTCTTACATGGGTAAGAGCCATTGATTTGATTGACCACAAGTTATAAGTCACCAAAGATATTGATCATTTTGACTCCCAAGGCTAAATTAGTTTGAAGACCTATGAATATGGATTCATACTCAAACATATTATTGGTACATTCAAAGTCTAGCTTGAAAGATAAAGGGAAAGGTTAAATATCAAAGGGAATAATAATGATTTTGGCTCCACCTCCATGTTGACACTTTGATCTATCAAAGAACATGGTGACTTGATAGGTGAATTCTATCTAAGAGAGGGTTGAGATGGATTCATCAGGGAACTTAAGAGGATGAGGTTGGTTATCTATTATTGGTGTTTAAGCCAATTGGTCAGCAATGAATTACCCTTTAATTAACTTTTGATAAAGGAAATCAAGGCCAAACTCTGATAAAAGTATGAGCCACTTGGTCATATGTTAGTTTTGGTATGGATTGGAGTGTATATAATTGAGTGGGTTGGTATTGGTTATGACATAAGTTTTGTGGTTAATAAGGTAGCGGGAAAGTTTGGTGGTCACAAATACTAAATCCAAGAAAATTTTCTTGATATGGGTATATCGATCTCATATTATACAAGTGTGTGGCTAATGTAGTAGATGGATTGTTCTTTGTGTTTCTCATCTTGATGAGCAAGCATTGCCCCTAGGGAGTGGTTGGTGGTGGAGACATAAAGGTATAAATGTTGGTCATCCTTGGGAAGGGTGAGGATAGGTGGAGACAAAAACTACTTTTTGAGTGAATCAAAGGACTTTTGATAGTCATTATTCCACTTAAAAGATACATCCTTCTTCAAAAGGTGGTGGAAGGGTTGGCATCAGTCTGAGAGCTGAGAGATAAAGTGATGAATATATTAGAGATTCATTTACAAAATATAGAGTTTATTAAGGTTGATTTTAGGAAGCATGTTAAGGATAGATTTGATTTTGGCCATATCAACTTCAATTCATTGAAGGGAAATGATAAATCAAAAGAGATTTCCTAACAAGACCCTAAAAATACACTTCTTAGGGTTAAGGCAAACATGGTAATAGATGAGGCACTCAAAGATAATATTGAGAATGTCTAAATGATATTTATGATACTTAGATTTCCCAAGAAGGTCATCCACATAGTCTTCTACAATCTTATGGATAAGATCATGGAAGATGTAAGTCATGTAACATTGGTATGTTACACTAGTGTTATTTAATCCAAAATTGCATGACTCTATAGTATAAGGTCCCTCAAGGGATGATAAAGGTATTTTTTTGATAATCTTTAGGGGTAATTAGGATTTGATTTTAACTTGAGAATCTATCTATGAGAGATAGCATTTCATGGTCAGCTATAAGATCAACTAGCTAGGCAATGCTTGGTAGAGGAAAATAATATTTAGGGAAAGTGAGGTTGAGGTCATGAAAGTACACACAAATTCATATTACCCCTATGGCTTTTGTGACAAGCATGACATTCAAGACCCATTAGGGATAGTCAATGGGATGAATTAAATTGATAGATAAGAGATGTTGAAGTTTCTTTGATGAGAAGGGTGATGCAAGGGTGCATTCATCAAATTTTTTACTTGACAGGATTGGAATCATGATTGGTGACTATGTTATGGGTGGTGATGGTGGGGTTAATTCTAGGCATGTCACTATAAGACCAAGTAAATACTATGTTGCAGTCTTGGAGGAAAGAGGGGAAGTCTTGAAGTTCCTCAAAATTCAATGATTGGCCAATTTTGACAATACAAGGGTTGTCTAGAGTGACCAAGTTGATATCTATTGATGGTTAAAATTGCACTTTGATTCTAACACCAACAATGGGAAGTTTCAAGATGTGGGACTTATGACTTGAAATAACCTCCAAAATTTTAAGAAGCTGGCCTCTTCTTTATATCAAGTGTATACTAGGAAAAGGGATAGAAATTTTAACAAAAACACAAATACAAGAAAGAAAATCTAACTATGGCGATGCGCCTAAATGTAATTTGACCTTAATCCTGAGCATAGTGAGACTATATGTAAGATTCAATTACATTTAAGAGCAAACAAGGCATGATCAATGTAAAAGATGAAAATAATAGAAACAGAGGCTCGCAGCTTCTACTACTTTTGTAACAATACAAAAAATATCAACAAAGGCATAGGATTCAATCTTCTTATTTGAATTATTTAATCACATAAGAGGCACATAAACATGCACAATTATATAAACCTTCCAACTCAAGAAAATAGAACAAAGGTAAATGATATTACTAATCACAACTCTAGAAAGTCTAAAACTCTTGACAACATAGCCTAGACTACTTTTACAATGACACAAAAAATGTGAACAAAGGCACATGATTTAATATTCTTATTTGAATTCTCTAGTCACATAAGACACACAGAAACATGCACAATTATATAAACCTTCTAACTCAAGAAAATAAAACAAAGGCAAATGATATTACTAATCATAGCTCTAGAAAGTCAAACTCTTGACAATTTCTCTCAAAAAATTCTCTCTGGTATCTAATTATCCTTTTTTTAGTGATCTCTGCACCCTTATTTATAGCCTTGGATTCACTCTAGATTGTCTGTGTGTTCCCAATCTAATGGCCCAACTGAAACCTAACCGAACTGGAAGTGTCTAACAGAAGATATTTCTTAGATTCTAAAATGCTCTATCTTTTGATAGTTTATTGGCTGAAATAGATCACATGATGCTTCCTTCTTTTAAATAGAATAAGACACTTGGTCAATTCCTTAAAAACCTTCATATTACCAGATAATGACACTTGGCATGTTTTGGAACACTTACTAAAGACACGAGTCACTTTCCACGTAACTTATACTCTTTTGTGTCTTTGCTTAGGAGTGTTCCACCTTTGACACCTATCGTAATCCACTTCTTTAGAACTTTAACAAAAAATAAGACCCATAGCATTTCTCACCCTAGTAACTTTTAAAAGGCATAGGGACAGTTGGCAATTTTTGCTTGCCTCAACAAAGGACATGTGGCAATCTCTGCTTTACTTAACTGGGGATATGTGGTGATCTCTACTACTTTTAGCTACCTTTTAAGAGACCTACGGATGGTGACACATGCTGGTCTCCACTTTACTCTATCTATATCATAGAAACAATTAGGCCTCATTTTATATTTACATGGACAATGACACTTGGTAGCTTCTACTTGCTTCAGAAACAAAACCTGAGACCCACCATAGTCTTTTCTATATCGGTGAGGTAAAATGAAGATAATTCATATCTCAACATGTGGTGGCTTTTGCTCTCTTCATCTAGGATACGTGGAGTCTTCCATTGCTTTTAGAAAAGCAAATTGAAACCTTCCATGATTGCCACTTGGTGCTTTCTGCCTGATCCTGATACTTAGCTTGTTGAAACCTTTCATTGAAAAGAGATGAAATGCGGATGCTGATATGAAATGTGGATGCTGACACTTGTCATGTTCCACTGAGTTGCTATGGGACACATGGAAAGTTTTTTAGCCTTATTGAAATTATGAAAAGTGCCTCAAAAAATGACACTCGATAGCTTCTGCTTGACTTCAACACTTAGAGAGAAAAGAATCAAAAGGAAATTAGAGCCCGTGCTCTATTTCAAAACTTTTCCATATCGAACCAAAGTATGTGGGGATAGTGATCTGGATCATGTGCTACTAAAAATCAGAATGAAACGTAGAGTATTTTTTACTCTACAGTTATTGGTGACCCCAAGGACTTTTGAGCCTGCTCAAAATGAATCTACAACTCCCGCATGATAAAAAATCGCTAAAAAGCATAGTTTTAACTAAAATGTTTCAAATAGACTCCATTGACAAGAATATCTTCAAGTTCACCTTCCATCATTTCTATCTCAAATGAATTTTTCTATTTACATGCCCAAAATTTATAAGGGCCAGTCCATAATGCTTCAAACTTAGTGTGTTGACCTAGTTTGGTAGCTCTTGCATCCCATTTCAAAACAATTGAGCCTATTTCGAAATGGGGGTTTGAAGTCCTTTTATCAAAATAGTATTTAATTATTTTTTGATGCTTTAACAATGAATCATGTGCTGCATCCCTCTTTTCTTGAACTTCTAGAAGTTCTGTGAGTCTGACCTGCATGGGGCCATTTTCTTCAATTTCAATCTATTTGATTAGCTGGAGAGCAGGAATCTCCAAGCTTAGAGGAATTACAATAGGTTTCCCATATACCAATTCATATGGGGACATTTTTATCTCCTTTTTAGGCATGATTCTATCAGCCCACAATGTTAAATTAAGCACTTGATGCCACTCTTTGTGATGATTAGCCCCTATTCTTTTGATGAGTCTGATCATGTTCTTATTAGTTGATTCTAGCAAACCATTACCCTAAGGGTAATAATTAGAAGAAGTTTTCAGATATATTCCATGCTTTAATGCAAAGTCAGATACTTTGGACCCTAAAAATGCTTTAGCATTATCTAAAATTATGCTGCGAGGAGCCCCAAAATGAGTAGTGATACTCCCTAGAAAATCTAGGATCACATTTTCTATTGCTTCTTTATGTGGCACTGCCTCAGTCCAACTGGTGAAATAATCCGTGGCTATTAAGATCCATTTGTGACCCATACTAGACACTAGATTTATCATTCCAATGAAGTCAAGACCCTATTGAGCAAAAGGTTCATCCACAATTATAGGACTAAGAGACATTATTGCATTTCTTCTCATTCCCACATAATATTGACAAGATTGACATTTTAAACTAGCTGATAACAATTTGTAAATAAATTAGGCCAAAAATAACCTACCTCACTTATCTTTATAGCTTGGTCTTTGCAAAAAAATGTCCACCTGATACTCCATGATGCATTTCATGTAGTATTTTCTTAGCATCATCATTTTCTACACATATTAACAATTTGCCATCATAATTTCTTCTAAAAAAAACCTATTCAATTAAAAAAAAATGAACTCCTTGCATCCTATATTATCATTCTCTTATTTTGAGGGAGTTCTCTTGGGTAAATCCCATTTTTCATAAAATGAATCCTGCTTGTAACCCAGGATTCCTGATCAACTTCTTGTATTCTCAATACAATTTCTTCTTCTGTTCCTGAATTTATCTCTTCAGGTATCATCTTTTCAATCTCTTGAGTCATATATTGGCACAAACCCCTACCTCTAACTAATTTAGTGGGTTTGACTTCTACATCATATTCAAGGATCTTAGTTATCTAGTTTGCTCTTTTTTCAGTAATTTCACCCTCCATGATGTATTCTCTAACACTTAGATGTGCCACAAGTATCAAAATTTTACTTCTTGATACTATATGCCTAAAATTTTTGAGGGCTTTTACCATAGCATATTCTTGTTTTTCCACAAAGTTATATCTAGTTTCATATTCCCTAAGAGTCCTTGACAAAAAGGCTATTGGATGCTCTCCCTCCTGTTTATCATCCTTTGGTGTTAGGACAACATCAATACTAAGCTCTCCTCCATATAAATACATTACAAAAGTCTTAGAAAATTATGGGTTTCTAAGTACTGGAGCTGTTGAGATAGCTTTCTTGACCTCTTCAAAGGCTTGCCTTCCTTCCATAGTCCACTTGAAAATTAGGTCTTTTTCAGCAAGAGTGTCACTGGTCTTACTAAACCTACAAAGTCAGATATGAACTGACCGATGAAATTAATCTTTCTCAAGAAATATTGAATTGCTTTCTTATTTACTAGAAGAGGTAAGTTCATTATAGTTGCCACTCTTTCTGGGTCTATGGAGACTCCTTCTTTAGATACTATATGTCCCAATAATTTGCCTTGAGGGATAACAAAGATACATTTCTTAGGATTCAAAGATATTACAAATTCTTGACATTTGTCAAACATAGCTTCTAAATGATCAAAATGATCAACAACATTCTTTGAAAAAATAGTAAGATCATCAAGATAAATCAAGATGATTTTATTTATAAGTTCCTCAAATGCTACATCCATAGCTCTTTGAAAAGTGGCTCTAGCATTTGATAGGCCAAATGGAATTTTAACATATGCAAATGTTTCCTATTTGGTAGTAAAAGTAGTCTTGTATTGGTCTTCATTAGCCAACCAAATCTGATTGTATCTAGAGAAACCATCTAGCAAATAAAACCTCTTGGATCCAACCATAGTCTATAAAATCTATTCCATGGAGGGAAAGGGATAGTGATCCTTCAAAGATGCTTTGTTTAGATATCTGAAATCTACACAAAGTCTTATATCACCATTCTTTTTTCTAACTGGTACTAGATTTGATACCCAAGTTGAGTGTTTAATCAAAAAAAATATTTTAGAATATAAATTTTTTTGCAACTCGTCCACCATTAGAGGCTCAATTCTTGGATTCACTAGCCTTTGTTTCTATCTGACAGGCTTAGATCCTTCAGTCAGTTCTATTGTGTGTTGAATAATGTCTCTATTATATCCATGAAGGTCTTCATAGCTCCAAGCTATGACTCTATCATATTTTTTGCATAATTCAAATAGCCTTTCCTTTTCTACTTGAGTTGCAGAATTTCCAACTTTTAATTTTTTCCCTTCACTCACCTCTATTTTAGAATAATCTACTTTTTTTGCTTGGAACCTTTTCTTCTCCAGGCTTACATCTTCTAGATCAAAAAGGCTCTCTAAAGTGATTAAACCTTTGGGAATCTTATTATTCTTTAATTATTTAATTTGATCTCCATATGCCTCTTCAATCTTTGGTTGTAATTGATCAAAAATTCCCATGATTGTTGCAAGAATGAGAGTACTTGAAAATCATTCTCAAATACTTGCCAATTCTCATCATTATTTGGGATAGTTGGCCTTACTATAACCTTTACTAACTCAGTGTTAATTAATAGGCCAATTGCTGGATCAAACTGTGAACCAATCTATGCCATCCTATCAGCTTCAAAATTTTGAATCCTGGGGACTAATTCAATATTAAAAGCCTCAAAATCTTCTATTATGTCCCAAATTCTATGCTTATGGGGTTTCATCTTGACATTCTTTGCTATTTCCTTTTCTCTAATTTGTTTTACTACTAATTCTGAATCTTCTTTTACTATTAGATTCTTTATTCCCTTTTTCTTGGATAATAGGAGCCCATGTACTAAAGATTCATACTTAGCATCATTATTAGTACAAGCAAATTGAAAATGGATAGCCCTTAAATTTTTTTCACCGTTTAGAGTAGTGAGACAAATTCCTACTCCAGTACCATTTTTACTTCTAGCCCCATCAAAAATTAAAGTCTAAATTTCTGAATCTTTTTTAGATTCTTGAATAATTGGTGTCTCTTCCCTTAAAACATTTGGGATTTCATGGTCTTCATCAAAAATAACATAAGTGCTTAGATCAGTAGAGTCATAATTTCCATATGGGTCACTTTGCATCATAGCTAACAATTGGTTATTTTCTTTTTCTTGGTCATGCTTAGTCCATAATGCTTCAAACTTTTCAACAAAAACCCTTTCTTCCTTATTTATCATAACATGATCTGCCTCTAATTTTGATATTGGTTCATTGGTGATGTGATCTTTTGATAGTGGTTCAGATAGAATTTTCATCTTTGAACCATATTTAGTTCTTAGAATTAAGTTAGACTAGTCAAGAGACATATCTCCTCCTATCTTGGATGTAAAGTCTCTTGATAAACATAGGCCAAATACAGGAGGTATATCTATCACTACTATATCTTGATTTACAATTATATTTGGACAAGTATATAATTGTAATGAGAATTGTTTAATTCTCCCTATTATTTGCATTAATTTGCCATCTAAATGCATAACTCCTTTAGTGAGTTGCTCATATTTTATCTCTAAAGCATCTGCTATTTGCTTTGGCATTACTGTAGTATCAACTTCTGAATTTATCATTGCATTATGCAACAATTTTTTTCTAACTATCACAGTTAAATAAAAGAGACCCAGTTTGGATTTGCTTACCACTGGTGTAATGTTCACTAAGGCTATTATCTGTAGATGATCTATGTCTTTGAGCATTATTTTATCAACAGGTCCTTCAGTACATTTGGGCATTGCTTGGCTTTGAAGAGATTTTTGTAACAGTGTCCTTTGTTTAGGAATAGCTAATATGTCCCAAATTGATACTTGTGCTAGAGTCATCTTTAGTTGATCCACCACATTCATTGGTCCCAAAGTTTGAATTCTTGGAAAATAAGGATACCTTGCCTTTTCTTGAATTTATCCAGGAACTTCTTGATTCTACACTAGCTGAAGCACTTCTTGTCTAACTGCTGTGTTTTGATGACCTTGAAATGGAGTATTCTCCATAACTTCATTTTTTACAACTTCAGGCTGTTCCAACATTCTTCTCTTTGATCTAGTACAATAGTTTGATTGCACCACTAGTTTTTTGGAAATAGAAGCTTCATTCAAGAATATTGATTCTTCATCTTCAACCCATGAGAAAAAAGCATATTTTGGGGCTATTTATTCTTCTTATTGTAAAGATATCCCTTGCATCTGAGCCATTAAGACTAAATTTTGCATACTAGAAGATTGGTAGACTTGATTGTCACTAGTACTTGCATAATTATTTTGCCCTAGAACAATATCTCTATTTGAATTGGGAGGAATAGTCTATGAGGGTGGAGGGACTGCAACTAATTGATTTGCTGGCTGAGGGTTATTTTGCCTTGGAAGACCCTGGTATTGGTTTGGTTGTGATGAGAATCTATTTCCTTGATAGCCTTGATATAGAGGCCTAGGGAAAGGATTATGTTGTCTCTTTATATTAATAAGCTCATTAGAAAATGTCCTTAGGATATTCTTGATATCATCCAGCTCAGATGACTGAGTGGGGATAATTTCTTTAGTAGGTGGTTGAGGATATGTGTACATAGACATAGGTGGGGCTATAGATTTAGGGACTTCTTGAGGTAATGGTAAGGAAATAACTGGAAACATGGGCATGGGAGGCTTTGGAGACAACTTTCCAGCATTTATCAAATTATTTTTAGCTCTGACTGCATAGTCATAAGCCTCTGGCAGAGTCTAACCTCCAAGTGACTGAATCATAATAGATATGTCTGAATTTAAAGCCTTAAGATAGAAAACTATAGCCATACCTGGTAATGGTCTAGCTATAGTAGGGACTCTTTCCAAAGTCTTTTGAAATCTAGAATTGAAGTCAGTCATTACTTCTTGTGGTGCCCTTTGGATGGTAATCAATTGCTGTAATAAAGAAGACTTATCACCTTTCTCTTCAAATCTTTCAAAGAAAAGATCTCTGAGCTGATCCCATGTAGATATGGTATTTAGAGTCAAAGACCGATACCATTCTATAGCTTTCCCTTTAAAAGAAGCTGCTAATAATATTATGGCCACATTTTTTGTGTGACAACATGCATAACACATACATCTGATACATCTTACAGATGTTCTTCAGGTGTTTTAAAATATTTCCCATTGAATTTGGGCAGAGCTTTCAAGGTATTGACTTAGATAGGGTCCCAAGTGGCTGGTGGTATTGGAAGAATCAAAGGACTACCAGTGTTCCAACTTGCATAATTCTTGGGGGTATAGTGGATCCTATATTTACTCTTGGTATTAGTATAAATTGGTTGACTCTTCTTTTAGGTCTAGTTACCAAAAGTGGCAAAAGAATACCTAGATTTATAGCAGACTAAGATCTAGTTACTAGTCTGTAGCTCTGACTCCTTGTAGCTCTCTAGTTCATATGTTCTTGAAAGAAACTTCAAAAAATTATCCCACCGGGTGTGACAAAAACTATTGATGGTTAAAATTATGCTTTGATTCTAACACCAACAATGGGAAGTTTCAAGATGTGGGACTTGTGACTTGAAACAACCTCTAGATTTTTTAGAAGCTGGTCTCTTCTTTATATCAAGTGTATACTAGGAAAAGGGATAGGAATTTTAATAGAAACACAAATGCAAGAAATACAATCTAACTATGGCGATGCACCTGAATGTAATTCAACCTTAATCCTGAGCACAATGAGACTATATGTAAGATTCAATTACATTTAAGAGCAAACAAGACATGATCAATGTAAAAGATGAAAATAATAGAAATAGGGGCTCACAGCTTAGAATACTTTTGCAGCAATACAAAAAATATCAACAAAGGCACAAGATTCAATCTTCTTATTTGAATTCTCTAGTCACATAAGAGGCACAAAAACATGCATAGTTATATAAACCTTCCAACTCAAGAAAATAGAACAAAGGTAAATGATATTACTAATCACAGCTCTAGAAAGTCTAAAACTCTTGACAACACAACCTAGACTATTTTTGCAATGACATAGAAAATATCAACAAAGGCACAAGATTCAATATTATTATTTGAATTATCCAATCACATAAGAGGCATAGAAACACACATAGTTATATAAACCTTCCAACTCAAGAAAATAGAACAAAGGCAAATGATATTACTAATCATAGCTCTAGAAAGTCTAAAACTCTTGACAATTTCTCTCAAAAAATTCTCTATGGTATCTGATTATCCTTTTTTCAGTGATATCTACACCCTTATTTATAGCCTTGGATTCACTCTAGATTGTCTGTGTGTTCCCAATATAATGACCCAACTGAAATCTAACCAAACTGGAAGAGTCTAACATAAGATATTTCTTAGATTCTAAAATGCTCTATCTTTTGGCAGTTTATTAGCTGAAACAAATCACAGGATGCTCCCTTATTTTAAATAGAAGAAGACACTTGGCCAATTACTTAAAAACCATCTTATTACTAAATAATAACACTTGGCATTTTTTGAAGACATGAGGCACTTTCTACGTAACTTATACTCTTTTGTGTCTTTGATCAGGAGTGTTCTACCTTTGACACTTATCACAATCTGCTTCTTCAGAACTTTAACAAAAAATAAGACTCATAGCATTTCTTTTCCTAGCAACTTTAAAAAGGCATAGGGATAGGTGACAATTTTTGCTTGCCTCAACAAAGGACATGTGGAAATCTTTGCTTTGCTTAACTATGGATATGTGGCAATCTCTACTACTTTTAGCTACCTTTTGAGAGACTTGTGGATGGTGAGACGTGATGGTCTCTGCTTTACTCTATTTATATCATAGAAATAATTGGGCCTCATTTTATATTTACATGGACAATGACACTTGGTATCTTTCGCTTGCTTTAAAAAGAAAACTTGAGACCCACCATAGTCTTTGCTATATCGGTGAGGCAAAATGAAGATAATTCAGATCTCTACACATGGTGGCTTCCGCTCTCTTCACCTGGGATACGCGGTGTCTTCCATCACTTTTAGAAAATAAAATTGAAACCTTTCATGATTTCCACTTGGTGCTTTTTCCTGATCTTAATAATTAGCTTGTTGAAACCTTTCACTGAAAAGAGATGAAATGTGGATGCCGATATGAAATGCAGATGCTGACACTTGTCACATTTCACTGAGTTACTATGGGACACGTGGTAAGTTCTGTGGCCTTATTGAAATTATGAAAAGTGCCTTATAAAATGACACTTTACAGCTTTCGCTTGACTTTAACACTTAGAGAGAAAAGAATCAAAAGGAAATTAGAGCCCGCACTTTGTTTCAAAACTTTGCCATCTCAAACCAAAGTATGCGGGGATAGCGATCTGGATCATGTGCTACTAAAAATTAGAATGAAACGTAGATTATTTTTTACTCTACAATATCCATGGTGGATTCTTTTAACATGGTTTAATTCTCAAGGGGAAGGGATTTATGGATGGAAGAATTTAGGGCACCAAGGTAGGTGAGGATGAAATCATCATCTTGACACTGAATAGTGTTAATGGTAAGAGAGTCATCTCATATCAACTCAGGATGGGTCATATGGATGGTTATGGTTCCCCCTCTTTTTGATAAGTTAGGGGTCCAAGGATGATCATATTGATGAAAAAAATTAGTGAATATAATATCATCCTCCTCACACTCAAGTGGAGAAGAAGTTGGTGAGGGAGGGATGTCTTCCTCCACAATGGTGGTGGTAGGTGGTTTGGTTCTCCTCTTGTTGGTTAGAATGAAATTGAGGCCTTATTTCTCATAAGGCTTTCTAGTTTTAAAGGAAAATAACTCATATGGGCCATGCTCATATTGTTTAAGACCAAATTCATTCAAGCACACCTATGGAGGTATGTCTTGGTGAATTTTGGGTTATCTAGATAGGAGAAGCTAGAGATGAATGGTTAAGGTGAAGAGGAGCTAGTATAAGCGTTAAGGGGTTTGTCAAGTCCCCCATAGATGAAGTGGGTTTTACAATGGGAAGCTTTAAAGGTAATAATGGATCTGATATTGGGGTCATACCTAGGTTGGTGTTTGAGTTTCCCATACTCTTGAGGATTAGGGAAAGCATTAAGGGTGAGGAGGTGATATCCCCTAGTGAAAAGCATTAGAATGTGGATACCAAATGATCTATGGTGGGGATTTGATCTGAAGGGATGTATGAACTAGTAGATGCCTCATCGGTAGAATAAGATATGGGTTCATCCTTCATGATTGAGGGTTTATCTTTGGTTGATAAGAGTATGTTATATGGAGGTAGGGTAATGTCATTGGGTCAATAAGTCATGTTGCATGATGAAAGGGGCTTGGATCAGCTTGTATAGTGATAAATTGGCCTTTATGCTTGAATTTGATGCAATGATGAAGGGTATAAGGTACACAACTCATAGAGTGAATCCAAGGTCATCCTAGAAAGACATTATACTAGAATTTGCCTTCCATTATATAAAATAGATCAGGGAGTGTACAAGGTCTTAAATGCATATGAAGGACAATATTTCCCAAAGTAGTGGCCATGGTGTCATTAAAGGATTGGAGGATGATCAAGGTTTTTGACATGAAATTATTTGGTAGTTTGAGTTGATCATAGGCATGGGAGGAGATGATGCTAATGTTAGCTCCTCTATTAATCATAACCCATTTGATGCAGGTTTGGTTGATGTAGGCAGTGATTGAAAGAGGGGGATATGGGTAATCTAGATGAATAGAAGGTATTTTCAAATCTTTAAAGGTGACAAGGTAAAAAATTTGGAGAGAACTAAAAAAGGCTACTAGAGGTTGAGGGTCTTCAAATTAGACCTCTACTAATTTCAATTCCTCTATCATTGCTTGGTGATGATGAGGTGAAGTATAAATCAATTCATATAAGCTCATCTTTGTCGGGGTTTGGTGAAGTTTTTTGAGCACCACTCTCTTGATTGATTTGGAGGGGTTAAATTGGGAGGCACTCAAGATAGATATCTTGGGTTTAGATGAAGGTTCTTGATTTTGATTAAGTTGAGAGGTATAAGAGGGGTATGCCCATGGGATGGACACTTTAGCCTTCACCTTATCTTTTTGTTGAGAAACAATTAAGTGAGCACATGGATAGTATGGGTAGAGGGAAGAGTTGGGGTAGGAGATTGGTTTGGTTCCTCATCACTCTGAGATGAGAGTGGGGGAGTAGGTAGGCATTGGGTAGTGGATATTGTATATTAGATTAGTAGTGGGCTTGGGGGAGGTTCATTTTTTAATAGATCATCCTCATCATAGATATGATGGATTACAGTTTAGAGGGATTTGTAGTTCTCCATGTCATGCGCTAGTGTCCTATGATAGGAGCACACTTGGTGGTCATTATACTAGACTAGTTTTAGATTGAGAGGGTTGAATGGACTGATAGGGGGTAAGGTCAAACAAGAAGATTGTAGTCACTTTTGAAAAATGGTTGAGTAAGGCTTAACTAAAGGTGGAGAAAGTTTAAAGTTTTTGATCTTGGTTGGTTAGGTGGACTTATTCTTAGAAACATGATTAGTGGTATAGGTATTAGATAAGGTGTCATTCTTAGTTGATGGTTTTGGCTTTGGTAAGGTGGAATTTGACAAGTTGGAGGTAGGAGGTTTTATGTTGGGTAGTTTGTTTATTGATGGTTCAGTGAAGATGGGTGTGTCAAAAATCAAGTGTGCTATTATAACCAACAATTGTGGTTAGGTTTTGGTTGAGATAGTCAGCATCCAAATCAAGGTAGAGGTATGAGGCCCTAGAATAGAGGGAAAAGTTAAGGGAAGTAGGAGTTTGGCATTTGGAATTTTATTAGCTTTACCTACTTTGTCAATTTCATTTGGTGTTTAGTTCTTGGGTTTGGTCAGGTTAGTTCCAATTTCAAGGATGGGTTATTAAGGCTATGCATAGGGAAGATGACAAGTTTTTTTGGTTGGTTTGGTTGAGGTGATAAAAGATGAATTTGTAATTTGGGCTTTGGTTGCTTTGGATGGCTAGGAAATGGTTGGATTGGTAGAGGTTTTTATTGGTTTGGTTGATAAGGTAGGGGGTTGGATAATAAAAGTGGTGGGTTGGTCTACCAAAGGTATAGTTTGAGGTCCTTGTTTGGTGATGTAAGGGAGACCCGATTATGCCAAAATATGGTTCAATCCATTTTAGGTTTGGAGACAAATTCCAATCTTTAAACTAGCCTAGAGAAGGGTTTGTAGACTAGTCTTGTTTCCTAGGTGGTAGACTTGAAGGATAAACCCATAGATTGAAAAATGGGAATGGTTACCTTATAATTTTACTCAATCAAAGGATGCAGGGTTTGGATGGGTAACTCCTCTATGGGAGGTGTGAACATGGTGGTTTCCTCTTTAGGAATGATCTCCAAAGGGCAAGTAAATTTATTGGTAGTTAAGGGAGAATGTGAAATGGTGATGGTTATTTGCTTTGATATGTTAGCTGAAAGAGGGGTTGATGACTCCAATACATAAATAAGTAGAGGAAAAGAAAGGGGTACTTCCTTAATTGGGATATCTAAAGGAAGAGAAGGTAACTCCACTACCTAATTAAGTGGAGAAGGTGAAGAACAAGTAGATTGGGTGGTAGGTTCTTACACAATGAATGTGTCAAGAACCATATTGATGGTATGGGCATCATAAGAACACTTAAATTTATTTATCTCATTTTGGTAGGTGCTTGATTGGGAAAAGGTTTCCAAAAAATTTCAAGGGCTTGGTTTAGAGGTGCATTGGGGTTGTTAGACACAAGTTCCCCCTTTGTATTGAGGGATTGGACAATGTTTTTGAAGGTATTACACCTAATAACATCATGCCCAACTACTCAATGGAAAGAACATAGGTCATTATCATTGTAAAAGCAAGGTGCAAGACAAGAAGAGTAAAATTATAAAGGGGTTTTATATAAGGAAGATGTATGATATTAGTCTTCAACAACTTCTCCAAGATCAAAATGTAAGATTCCCCAAGTGGAGTACATTGATTCTTGTTGTTTCAATTTTGGCTTCTTGTGTTTTATTTTGAGGAGTTAGAGGAGTTTGGTTGATTGGTAGATGGTGGAAAAGTGAATTTAAGGACAATTGTATTTGTAGTTCCATTAATTTTGGCATTGGTATTGGTTTGGTTTCTTAATTTAGAGGAAGAAGCCTCATTGGTTTTAAAGGTAGAATTTTTGTTTTTCAACTTTAGCTTTCCTTCATTGATGGCTCTACTTTATAGCTTATGCACCATGGTAAAATATTCATCAAAGGTTATGAAGCTTTGAACATGCAATGTAGAAGAGATGTGCTTGGCACATGCTTGAGAAAAAAATTATATCATTTTATGTTGTGGTAAATATAAGGAAAGTTGATTGATTAGGCTTCTTCAATGAGATACAAAATCAGCAATAGATTCATCATCAAATTGTTAGATAGATTAAAGGTTAGTGATGGAAATTTTCTTGGATATTTTTATTGGAAAGTAATCCAAGAAAGTTTGGGTCAGCTGGGTGAAGGTGAAGAGAGAGAGAGAGTGTTTGGTTATGACACTATACCAATCCAATGTTGGATAGGACATGGACATGGAGAAGGTAAGAAAAAAGAGGGCATCATTGTAGGCAATCAAATAACATGCATGCCTAAATTCCCTAAGGTGTTATTGGGGATCCTCTTTACTTTGAAATTTATAGAACTTGGGAAGTTCCCACATAGGAGGATATGATATGGATAGATGGGTGAATGGGCTCATTGCAAATCTAATCATATGATAAGATGTTGTAAACACCATAAATGGATGAATCTAAGGTAGTCATTTTATCCATGATAATTTTCATTAGATCTATTTGGGGTTGTATACCCAAAAGGTTGTAAGGTGCATAATATTTTTGTGGTTGGGTGACATATTGATAATTGGTTGGAGGTTGAGGATCTAGCACATATTGGTATGTGGACACAGGTGGTTAAGTGGATATTATGTAGGGGTGGGTGGATTTAGGTGGTTTGGTAATAGGTAGAGGTACATGCCCTTGTGGGTTAGGGATGTAGCTCAATTTTGGTGAAATGGGAACCTATTAGGTAGGAGCGGTGGTTAGGTTGGTAATCAAAGTAAGGGTAGTGACTTTTTTTCTGATTGGTGGTAAGGTAGAAGGTATAGACACCATAATATTTTTAAGTGGGGTAGTGGTTAGTAGATTGGGGGTAGCTAAAGGAATGTTGGAAATGTTAGGGGTAGGTACCCCTATGGTGAGGGTATTATAGGTGGTTAATGGTTGGGTTGTTCTTAGGTTAGAGGAGTTATTTGTGGGGGTGGATTTTATAAGGGTGTTTGTAGGTTGGGAAGGTTAGTTTTCCATAGTAGTATCAAAGGTATTATTGGTAGATGAAGAATCTTGGCTAGTCAATTATTGGGTGGTGATTGTGGTAATGGAAGTGTTTCCCATAAGGTAGGAATGCATGACATAAGGTGGGTCCATTGGTGGAACTGATGTAGGGGTATAGTGAGGCATGGTAGTAAGATAATGCTGAAGGTTCACAAGATTGTTATCTAAGAAAGTGGAAAAGTCTACATCTCCTTGAAGAACTAACAAAGGGAAATAAGGAATCCCTAAAGGTTGAGGAGAATATTCTTGTTCAAAAACATACTCCATGGATGAGGAGGTGGAAAATATTGATTGGTTTGGTGATAGGTTATATTTTGCTAGATTCTTTCACTACTAGAGAGTTATAACCTTACAAATCAAGGGAAAGGGAATACAAAAAAACAATCTCACCACTCAAATAGAGGAAGACAATAAATGATCAAAGAAATCAAAACACACACTAAAAATCACATTAAGTCCTAAATTTCCTTTTAGTCTCTCTTTTGGATTATGCCTTAAGATTTCAAGAAAGTGTGACTGAAATTGGTTTGTAGAGCAGGTACTAGAAAAGAAATCTATGTTTAGTTTTAAAGTTGTATTTAGGCTCTCAAAAGGATCTATATTGAAAATAAATACATGGCTTGGTATTGGGGACTACCCCCTCACTTCACACACTATAGTGATAATGGTGTCAGGTGCTTAGCTAATATATATCAATTTATAGAGTTTATACTCAATTAGAGAGTCGAGTTGGTTCCCCCTTTGGTAATGATCTCCAAGTAGGTTTGTTGGGAAAATGTAAGATGACTATTAGGTGATGAAATACTACTTGGTCCTTGTCTCAAGTTATATTAATATTTTAATTTATGAAAGTGATTTGGTTTAGTGTGTGTAATAAGAGTGATTCTACACTTGAATTACTCTGTTTTAATTTAACTAAGTGATCTAAACTTACAAGTAACCAATGTATGCAACTAATCTTGAACCCAAAAGAAATTTTAATTTTGTTTATGAGCATATAATAGGGAGAATAACATGTAAATGAAAAAAAAAAAAAACCCAAGTATAGACTCAAGGGTCCCACCAGGTATGCCATAATATTTCAATGAATTTCAGTTTATATTTTGAGAAAAGAAGAAGAAGAAACTAAATATGGGTATGGTTGAAAAAATTGTTTCATCATGCACACATTGAATTAGGTGATTATTAAGAAGTCCTCTTTATCTTAGAAGGATGAAATAAAAATAATACAACACTAAATCAAATGGTTAGTTACATAGATATCTGGGTGGATTGCCTAGTGCTAGCTAGATCCCAGAAGCAAGAGATTCCTTGGAGGCTATCAATCCACACATTTTAAATAATTAAATTTAGAAAATAGAAGATAAATTAGTTTCATAAATAATAAAAAAGATACAAAAATTAAACACAATAAATAAATTAACTAATTATAACAATAAATGATTTAATAATAATGCTAAACAAGTCAAGTGTGCTTCAATAAAAAAGGTTAGAGTTTTATGAACAGGAAGACAAAAATAAAATTAGATTTGGTTGAGGGTAAGTGGGTTAAAATAACTTATTATTTCCTACCATCATTACTATTATAAATTGGTGTGACTATTGGTGGTTGAGATGACTGCTGATGGTTGGACAGACCATTGGCGGTCAGGGTGCCCATCGACTATTACTGTGTGTTAGGTTTGGGTGGTAATAAGTCAGATTAATAGGATCATAGAAGAAAATTATTAAAGATTGTTTTAAGTTGGGATAATTAAAAAATACAAATAAAGTAATTGAATAATGGAAAATAAATAGTTAGCTTTTAGAAGGTTAGTCAAATGAATGGTTGAAGTGGTTGGCTCATTGGTGGAGTCTGATGTGATTCTGACAGAGTAACGATACTTAGTTTTTGACTAAGGGGTAGTGATAAGTTGTCTCTCTATCATTATGGATAGATTGCTATAAGAAATTACTTGAAAATAAAATATAAATGTAAAAGATCTTGAAGTCATGGATCCATTTCACCTTCTGCTCCTCTCTTCTTATATGCAAGGAAAGAGAGGTACAACAAGATGTTAACTAGGATTTATAATTATAACTCATGAATGCAATTATTGTACATAGATTTAGATGAGATAATTATAAAAAATAAAGGCATATTTAAGGTTGAGTTTAGTTCATTTAGATGGTGGAACCTGACCATCGATGGTTAAGGTGACCATCAATGGTCACCCTAACCGTCGATGGTCACCTTGACCATCGAGGGTCAAAGGTAGGGTTGGTTAAAAGGTGTGTTTTAGCCAATAGGTCATATGAATTAGATTAGGTTTGGTCATCAATCAAAAGGCTAATGATTGGGCCTAAGGGGGTTCTTAGATGGTTTAAGAGAATTATGACATTCAGAACCATCATGTGTAGATTTTTGGTGTCTACAACAATGCTAAAGTTTTTATGGTTGTGATAATGGATTCATAGAGAGATCTTGGTTGAAGAATATTCTTAACTTTATAATGGTATCAGAGTGAGTATAATATAACCCATACATAAAAAACACCAAATAGAAACAAGGAAGACACTGAGCTTCACCAGAATAGGTTTAAATAAGGAGATTGTCAACCTATCAAAAAAGCCATTAGGTGTCATGAGAGATGCTTAAAAAACATGGGAGTGGAAAAGTGTCTCCATAGAAGAAGGCAAAGTGATAAGAAAGGGGCCTTGATGGAGACATGACATAAACTACTAGTGTGTCAAAGTGTCAATGCACAAACTAGAATGTCATGGGTTGATGGAAGAGTGTGTTTAATGGCAAAAAGAGCATATGAAAAAACACACCTGAATTGATCAAATCCAAAAAAATGACAATATACAAAGCACATGCAAAGGATGTTGGACTCAGTTGAAAATAAAAATGAGATAGTGTAATGTGTAAGTGTGGCATAAGCATTAAAGTATGGGATAAGAAAGAGTAATGTGTGTGGCATAAGAAATAAAATATGGGCCAATAAAGAGTAATGTGGGCCAAAGCTCATGTAAATAGGATGTTCATCACAACCAAAAATGCATCCAAAATTGTAATGAGAGAGAAAATCCCCCATGGTTATTATATATCCCCCCCCTCAAATTTGGCAATTTATATTTTAGTGTATTTTTACAAAAATAAATGACACCAATAGATCAAGCATAAAAATATACATTTTTGAAAAAAATAGCACTCGATTTCAAGTTATTGATCAAAAGATATAGTTTTTAAAAGGTTATCCCATCACAGATGGGTCAAAAATAAAACATTACACAAAAAAATATTAAATTCTTGGAGAAAATTAAATTATTTATACTAGATCTATAAAAAGTGGATTTTAAGGAAATTTATAGAAAATAAAAAGAACAATCTTTCATGCTAATTTTTCACTTTAAATACAAGATCTGAATTTTTTCTTGATCACGCACAAAAAATCATAGGGTTAACTTCAAAACCTCATATATCCTTTGATATTGATTATAATATTTAATATGACCACTTTTTAGGAACCTCTCGATGTCCTCTTTCCATCAATGAAAGAATTTTCTAAATCAGACACCTATGTGAAGATAAAATTGATCTACAAAATTGTCATGATTTTCTAAAAAAAACTTTATAATTTCTCCAAAAAAAATATGGCCAACATAATAGATCTAAGAAATTAAAATGAAAATAATTATGACTTATAAGATCCAAATAAAATAAATCTAAAAATACTAAAACTCTCCATAATAGAGGTTTTTGAATATGAATACAAAACTTAGATCTTAAATAAAACCATACAACTTATCTAAGGAGTAGACAAACATTGTGAAAAATGGTAGTTGGAGATTGGTCTAATACCATGATAGAGTTAATAAGACTCTTCAACTAAGATCTCTCCATGAATATATTATCAAAACCATGAAAGACTCAACATTTCACACCAAGAATAAATCAACTATATTCCATTCTATTATCCTACACTAATAATTACCACCATTTCCATTTTGATACAAACAACTGGGATACAAATTATGGAACTACATTCCTTGAAAACTTGAGATATATTATAAATGAGCTCACATACTCTCCATTGATTCAAGAATATTTTGAATACATTTTGTTACATATCGCTTGTGGTACATATGTGCTGATCAAAACCATATGGGGACTAAACCATGACCAACATTTGAAATTAAAAATTGTAAAAGAATGGATAGTCTAATGGCAGGCTAAGTTAGATACTATAAATATGTGTGTTACCTTTATTTATATGGGCATAGATATTTGTATACCACATGATGGATATGATTATTTCCCCACACTATTAGCTTCAAGGTGTATACACATAATATTTTCAAACTTTATCAATTACTGATGTTTTTTATTATACAAAATCTCATCAAGTATCAATCTCTTTGAGTACATAACTTAAACGGTGCACTAGGAAAGGGGTGGGAAGACCATTGGTACTTAATAGGATTTTCATCCTTTACTAACACTTTTTATCAATCCAATCATTTCCTAAAAATATTCCCCTAAGCTTTGCCTCCTATTTTTCACCCTCCTCTAATCATTTTCTAAATTCATTAGCCCTTACCTAGCCTAAAAGACTTTTTTATAGTTTATGTTACCCTATTGGCCCCATCAACCTTGTACTCTAATTGTTAAAACTTATTTAGGATGTAGGTTGGCCCCTGTCCAACCTAGACTAGGACCTAATTTTTTTTGTCAATAGCGATACAAGGTCGATTGGGTTGACCTTGTCAGCCTAAAATTTTGGAAAGGACTAAGGTTAGATTCAACTATATAAACACATCGATTTTTCCATTCTTAGAGAGACAAAAAGAATTAATTATTCATTTTCACTTATTTCCAATTTTCTCTTCTGCCATACTACTTGAGGAGTCTTAGCTTAGGGTTTCTACTTGGAGAAGAATATTGTATTATGGAAAAATCTTCAATGTTTTAGCCTTTCTTAGTGATCTTTACAAACCAAAATGACCTCTTGTGAAGCACCTTTGGCCAAGGGAGAGATTTCATCTTGATAGGTTCATGTTCAAGGTAAGTATCTCTATATTTGATCTTCTCTTTAGTAGATAGAAGTCACATAAGTAATGGATTTTGAATATATTGCTCTCTTAATGCATTAGGGTTTTACCTATACATAGCTTAATTAGGATTATCTCATGCATGTTTACTTTTATGTTTACTAACCCAAATTTTATGCCATAATATTTGGTGGGTACTAAATTATACTTTTCATTACTTTTTATTAGTTTAGTGAATATGAAAACATAGGACCTAGTTGGGGTTATTGCATAGTTTTTGCATGATTAGAGGTTTTGGAACCCTTCCTAGTGATATTATTATGGTAAGAGATCCCTTATTAGGTTTAATGAATCCATCTTGGTCATGACCCAAAATATGTAATGTATTGACAATTGGAAGTGTAAGTAGGATATATATTCTCTAAGCTAGGATTGATTTATAGATTAGTTCCATTTCCCATTGCATACATTTTGGTCAACCTAACATGAATCTGACCCTTACATGTTTTATTTCACACCATGATTTTAATAATTTTATTATATTTTTATATATTTATAGTACTGTATCAAACTAGTCAGTATTGTTCTAAATTTTTGTGCATAGGTTTAACACACAATCACTTCAAAATGACTCTGTTCTATTTGTGTAGGTCCTTATCAAATATAGGTTACTAGATCAAACAAGTCAATACATTAATTTTATTAAATTATATATTATCATACATTATCAAATAGGGAGACTTTGTCTATTAATTCATTTTTCTAGCATACAAGCCAACAAACACTATCAAATAGGCCAACCCTATTCTTTATTCTTCTTTAGCATATAGGGTTGTACATAACTCTATTGAACTATCTCACCTAGTTTGTAGGATTTGAAAGTAGAAAATAAAGCATTACAACATAAAATTTTTAATTTAAATAATATTCAAGCCCACTAAGGTTATTTTATTTTCCCTCTTTGTTATTTCAGTATTTCCTTCAGTTCTATTTTTCACAAGTTGGTAGTCTTCAAAACTACAACCTTACAGCTAACTAGGTTGACCTTGTTGACTTAGTTTGTAGTTTATCTTTTATCTAAGAGACATATTTGAAATATTTAACTTTATTATTAAAGGACTTACTTATATAGAACAATAGCGACCCAGTTGACTCTATTCTATACTATTTGCATATAGTGTCACTTAAACCAACTCTATATTATTTTTAATCCAAGAATTAACATCTATTTACTAGTAATTAATTTGCATTACATTTTCAGTTATTTGCATGCTTAAAATAAATCACATAGTATAAATAATTAGTTTTTCAAATTATCATTTTAGTTACTCTATTTTAATCTTTTATACACACTACCAAATCACTTAACAGTCAAAATGCATTTAAACATTTGTCTTTCTAAGGCCTATCTACTTGGATTATATCACCAAGGGGGAAGCCAACTTGGTTTTTTATCCAAGTAAAAATATGTGGTTAATGGTAAATATTTTAAAATCACTTGACACCCTTACCATTTTGGGATTACAAATTGAAGGGGTAGGCCCAAATACTAAGCCATTACCATTGCCAACATAGATGCCTTTCAGCCCAAACATCCTAAAACCAACTCTAGACTACTTTCTAGTTCCCTATTTTAGCCAACACTTTTATTACATTAAAATAAATTTTTTTTAATAATATAATAAAACTTAGGGTGACCACTTAGAATTTAATTTTAAGTTCATTGCTTTCTCTCTGATCATTGCATGCTGTATTGTAAAAACTTGCATTGGATAGCATTGGTGCAAGGTTTTGTGTTATGTGCCCTAATTGGATCAATAATATTGATCTTATTGATTGTGTGTATGATTTCATTCTTGATTTAATTATACCAAAAAAAATTCTCCCCTATTTTATAACACTATCATCTTGGTCATTACAGTCTCTCACAGACTATGTTTTAAATTCCTACCAGAAGCACAAAGTTAACTTGCATGACTATGTTTTCTTCTATCTATGTTTTACCCTATGTCTAATAGTACATAGGTGACCCATATGAATTTTTACTCTTTTCAACTTATGTTTTAAAATTATTATATCAACCTAGTTTACTTGGTACCTATTGGATGATCATGTCCCTTATTGGCCAACCCTATTCTTTGTTTAGCCAATTTTATTCTCTATCTAGTTGACTCTATCTGGCTAACTCTATCATTGATTCTCCTTCTTCTTTCCTAAATTCTATTTCTTTCATACATCATCATGAAATATCCTATCAAAATATTCATAGATAATTTGAATCCATTTAGACACTATATGGGGTGCTATTTTAATCTTATCTTTTCTTCCTATTTTCAACCTTTGGGGCATCTTGTGATGCCCATACACATATTAATTTAACCTTTGAGGCATTTTGTGATACCAACCCACATGATAATTCAATATTTTGGGAAACTTGTGATTCCCATCCCTACATCCAATTACCCACTGGGGCATCTTATGATGCCCACTCTTATTCTACACTACATGATACCAAACTAATTCAAATTCAAGAAACCTTTTAAGACATATAGGATTGTCTCTCACATGATCATCCTTTATATATATATTAGCATATATATTTACCTTCATATCATACTTTCTAACAAATTTTATAGGATGCTTACACGAGTTTCACCCTCTACCGTAATTATCTCTCTCTACAAACCTTAGTTTTTTTTTGGTCCTTTGGTTTCCTAATTTATCATGAGTTGCATTATAAAACTATGGATAGTGTAGACACCAAAATTATGTCACATGTGTGAATAACTCCTTATGTCAAAACCCCTTGGATCCCATTTTAATAGTTAGCTTTCCTAACCCATATTTTCACCCCTCATACATTTAAGTAATTAAAAAATATTTAATTAAGTTAATTAAAAACTACTTTTACCACCTTACCTGGCCACCTCATCTTGAGACTAATTCTTACCCTCTAAGTCACCTCAAGATTTAGTTTCCTAATCCTAACTACCCATGACTTGTTCTCACCCCTAACATAAATTTCTAACTAACTACGTTCTTCTTAACCTCACATTTCTACCATTTCCTAATGGATACCACACTTGAAAAGAGAAAGAATAGAAAATAGGATAAATATAGCCCTTTTACCTATTATTATACCATTGACATCAGTCAATGTTAGTGGGATTGTTGACATCAATTACTTAAGACAAATTCTAAGCTAATATTCAAGTCAAAAAAAAAAATCAATTATTCACATATAGGCTTTAGCATTCATCTTTCTACATTCAGGCTTACCATTACTCTACACAAATTAGTCTAGACTAGGAATTGATATACTACACAGAGCTTGGATTCTTCTAAACTAATAAGACATGCTTATATTTTCTATTCATGTATTTATTCAACATGCCTCATCAGAGCCATCTATCTAGCACTCACGATTCATCCTTTTCACCAGTTAAGTATATTTCTATGTTTTTTAATTCTTGTAAATAGTCATTTTACAATAACTTTATGCTATATTTTTTATGGATTTATGAACATCCTGACTCTCCCTATGAAGGAGTTATAAAACTCCTTTTCTTATTTCCCTCTTCTTCAAACATACCAGCCCTTTGCCTAGACCCACCTAAGTCTTACCCACTCCCTTATGACTCTTCCCAACCTCATAAACCTAACCAACATTGACCTCCCAGCTTAGAAAAATCTCCTATAACCTCCTGCGAACCTACTAGCCCTACCAACATTAGTCATATAACTGGCATCGATCATATCTCCTTACTGACATCAGTAACCTAATTGATGTTGATGACTATGTATTTCCACTAACCTCCTTGAGCCTACCTAAATAACCTCTAAAAACACCAATAACTCACATTATCTGCACTATGTCACTCTCCACTACACTCAGACTATAAGAATGATATGAATATCTCTCTCTTACTCTTTCATTTTTTTATTCATTACCATTTTATTTTAAAAAGTGGACTATCATCCCTAAGAAAGTTTGACACTTCCAAGGACAAGTGTGTAGCTTGGTAGCCCACTCATATATCTACTCACACATATTTTTGGTGGTAATGCTATTAAGCATGGGATATACTAAGAGGGGGGGGGTGAATCAATATATCATATATCTTATAAAATTTTACCTTAATCAAATTCCACTTAATCAAACATTCAATATATGCAATAAAACTCAAACAATAAACACCACACAAAATAGAGAGAGACACCATATATAATGTGGAAACCCAATGTGGGAAAAACCACAGAGAACAATCTCAAGTATATGAATGAGCACCAACCGAAACAATCTTTGCAAGCACAAACTTGCAGGAGCACCAACCCCTTTGTTGAGCACCAACCTAGCAGCTATTCATGAGCACCAACCCACAGGAGCACCAACCCCTTTACCGAGCACCAACCCAGTAACAATTCATGAGGACTAACCCACAAGAGCACTAACCCCTTTGCTGAGCACCAACCCAACAATAATTTGTGAGCACCAACCCCTTTGCTGAGCACCAACCCATAGGAGCATCAACCCCTTTGTCGAGCACCAACCCAACAACAATTCGTGAGCACCAACCCACAGGAGCACCAACCCCTTTGTGTATACCACACACCTATCTCTCAATGTTGCTATCTCAACAAATGATAGTTCAATACATCTCTTTCCTCTCTCTCACCTTAGCTCTTCTAAGCTAGATATAACAAATACAAATCATATTCATCTCTCATAATTGCTCTTCTAAGCTAGATATTGCAATATCAAATCAAAATCTCTCTTATTAAAAATGGCTTCTCGAGCCTTTATTTATAGCTTTCCAAATGACCTTTGGCCTTTCCCCTTTGTGACCCTTCAATCCTCATGGAAAATGGTGCCAAACTTGTATGACCCTTCATATTCTTGCCTTTTAAAAGTCATGTGGTGACCGTTCATGACCAAAAATGTCCTTCCCAATTTTGTCCTTATCTTGGTGACTTTTCGTATTCCTCAAAGTGTCCCTTCATGAGAAATTGTGCCCTTCCTCTTTTGTCTTCACTTGGTGACTCTTGGAATTCCCTAAGATGACTCTTCATGGGAAAATGCATCCCATCCTTCCTTTGTCTTTACCTGTGGCTCTTTGACTTCTTTATGGGCCCTTCTTTTGTCTCATATGCAACCAAAAATATATTCGTTAATATTAAATAAATATTAACTCACATTAGCCAAGATATATCTATTACAAACAACATTAAATGCAATGGGGCCTTTATCACCAATAATGCTAGACCTTTGACATCAATGACAATATTTCCAAAAAATGCTTTCTTATTTGTAGGTAGTCCTCCATAGACAAAGAGGAGTGCTCAACATCATCTAGATATGGTGTGCAATCAATCTAGGTTCTCTCTAATATTTAATCCCTACCTTTCATCTCTATTTCTCCTTAAACATCAAATAGATTCAAAATATAGTGAAATATTTTTGGCACGCTTGGTGGGATATTAGAGTTTTCCTTGGGTTAATTACTTGTTTTAAGCATTCATATAGGTGTATTATAGTGAAAATTTCATTCCTTACACTTTCTCCCTCTTTTTTTCTTCAAAACAAAATATTCAACATTTTATTTTCTGTTTAAAGGCAATAAATTGAAATTTCTTCTTCCTTGCCACTCTTCTCTTTCTTTTGCCTCTATTATAAACTTATCATTTTTATTGTAAGATAGAAGAATATCTTATTTATCTCTTTCTTGCATGCACATTAGGATAGTGAAGTTCATTTTATTCTCCTATTTCATCATTATTTTCATTCAAATCAAAACACTTTAAATTTGGGTTTAAAACTTATTGCACTTCATTGTTTGCTTGCTACATATTTGCTTATGTAGTTAATTAAAAGCATTATAAATGAATCATAGTACACCCATGTTACACTACTAGATCAAACTTACAAAAATAAACATCTAAACTCACTTGAGACAAGGCCCATCAAGATTTCATCACCTGATGGATCACCTTACCCTACCCAGCTATCCTACTTAAATTTCACCACTAATGGGAGTACCTATTCCATTCTCTGGTAGAGTATAAAATCTAGATAGAAGGTATATTATAGATAATAATATTGGCTTAGCTTTAGGTTCTTGAAGTGTGGGGAGCAATCTCTTATAACAAGACACATACCTAGTCTAACAAAAATATCCTCTTGAGTACCAAAACTAACCTAAAACCAATGCTAGATTGCTTTCTAGTACCTTCGGTAACCAAACTCTCATCTCACTATCTGATTAAGGAATAAAACAACATGAGACTAAAATTAATCTCTGGCAGTTAATAATTAGTGGCTGTATGTTATTTTTATACTTTTATATTGCCTTCTATATTTTGGAGTTGGTAAGGATATTTTTCCATTGATTTACAAAATCAACATTATTCATAATACTTAGGTTGTATAACCTATTATATCAAGTTTTATGAGTGTTCATCCTATTTATATAGACCTCTTTCATCCTTTTTTCTACTTAGATTTTTCCTCTATATTTCTAAAACATTAGATTTTTCATCTCCTAGGACTCCACAGTGACCGACATTGGTTAAATCCATTGACATCGACAAACTTTAACCTACCAACATCGGTCAAGTGACCAATGTCAACGATTGTGTAATTTGGTTATTTTTAGTTTTCTCAAAATAAAAAGCTAAAACAACCTACTTATTTATACCTAAACTTGGTTTTTACACACTCTATCACTAATATAGAGTTCTAAGACTGTTTATACTTTTTGCATGGTATTGACATGAAGCCAAGCCAAAATTCTTGTTGATTATGCAAGTTGACAACCACTACCACCTTCCCCTCTTATTTTTGATTCTATCATGGAACATACTTTATATATAGAGCATACTCCTAACCCCAACCAAATTCCCATTATGCTTCAAGGAGATCAATATTTTTCTAGATTTCTTGATCATAATGTGGCAGCCCTTCAACATTACCTTGCCATGAGCTAAACCCATAATTTTTTAGGTAACCCACTATATGGTATGCCAACCTCTCTGATGGAAAAAAAATTACTTTCAGTTGTCTCCATTATGTTCCCCATGGTTACTCAAACCACCGCTTCAACAAGTAACCCAACCATAGATAAGGTCCAAAGTTTAGCATTGCCAACTTCCCAATCCCACTTAACCCTTGTCGTGACTTCCCTGCGTTCACAACCATAATTAGTTCACTGAAATATAACCCCATTTTATAATTTGGTGGTACCCATCTCATCTATTATCACACCTATAATTACATGAGTTATGACTCACCTTTCACCAAGTATAATCATGCCAATAACCCAACTTATAATAACAACATCTAACCAAAGCATAGTCTCTAACCCAATGGGACAAGCCCCTTTTATTTATGCCGCCTACCCTATGACTCAATATCCCTATGTTGCATCAACACAAACAAAACAAGCTATGTCATATGCTCCCTCTATTGCTTATCATGTTCCTTATATCTTAGGGGGTATCTCCCAAACCAATCCCCCTCCAAACCTTATTAAGATGCTCATGGATAAGATTTTTAATCTAGAGACATTTGTATCAAGTTCAAATAATGTGTTATCTTATGATCAAATATGTAATGAACCCATCCATCCTTTTGTGCCTATTTTCCCTTATCCAATCCAATGTGAACTCCCCAAATTTACTTACTTCTAAAGTAAAGAGGACCCAAAACAACATTTGTGATCATTTAGACATGTTTGTTATTTAATAGGGCATGATGATGTGTTACTACTTCACACCTTCCCTATATCTCTTTCAGGTGTTGCCGTGGATTGGTATATCTCTATAAATTAACACTCTATTTTTTCATTTACCCAACTTGCACAATTATTCCTATATCATTTCTCTATCAACATTTCTAAAAAGGTTTCTATTATGGACCTTTATTCTATTAAACAATTTGATGACAAGTCTATAGCATATTTTGTCACTCACTGGAGAGGCTTAATAAATCAACTCTCCTTCTCTTTACCCCAACCTAAGCTTATTGAGATATTATCAAGGGTATGTGCTAAGCACATTTCATCCACATGTTGAGTATAAACCTTCCACACATTTGATAAAGCCTTTACAATGGTATAAAAACTTGAGATCTAGGCTATATATGAAGACGGAGTCAAGTTTCATAGTAAGAATTCCAATTCAAAATAAAATGACTCTTCTTCTTCTAAACCTTCTCCTTATAACCAAAAATCTAAAGGCTCTGCCAATGCGGTGGTCATTAAATTAGCTTCTTCCACAACCAAAAACCAACCTAATTCCTCAACTTCATAAAATTTGACCAAACAATTCCAATAATGGTATGAACAAAGATGATACACTCCTATTGGGGAGTCATATACTTCCATTTTGGAAAAAGTATTACAATAAGGAGCCATAACCCTTATTCAAATCAAGCCTCCTATATAGTTTGATCCATCCCATCCTATTCCTATTTGGTATAAGGAGGATGAGTTTTATGGCTACCATCAAGTTAAAGACCATAATTTTAATAACTATAAGACATTCAAAAACATTGTTTAATATATGCTTAACAAGGGTGATCTCATCTTGGATAACCCTAATGTGATTGCTAATCAAAATATGGATGTGTTAAAATAGCCTTTTCCTAACCATTCACCCAATCAAAATATTATTCAAACCATGATTGATAACTCATGTGATCATAATATCCATAAAATGAATATGGTCTTTCCTTTACCTCCAATCCAACCTATCCCACAACAAGAGGCACCCATTTTACCTACTCCTCCCCCTAAATTGGTGGATTTTGTTTTATCAGTTCTTTCTCCTTGGGTAGAATATTCTAATTTACCCATTCCACTTCCACATGAGGAAGGGCATCCTTTACCTCTCCTTTTTCCATAAGAGGAGCCTATATTTATAGTTCATTTTACACCCATTTTACCTATCCTCTTAGCACTTGAGGACCATGCCTTACCTATTCCTCAACTACATGTTGAGGGGAACATCATTCTTATGTTATACCCTCTTGAGGAACCTTCTTTGCCTACCTTTCCTCCACTGATGGAAGGTAGTACCCCATCCACTCCTCCTTTGCACCTAGAGGAACCAATGTTATATACCCCTACATTAGATGAGAGACCTATTGTGCCTAATCCAATTCAATCAATTTTACCACTTATTTTACCTATGGAAGATCATACTTTACATGTTCCTCACCCACATGTTGAGGGAACAATTATACCTATGCTCTACCCCCTTGAGGAGCCTTCTTAGCCTACCACTCCCCCACCCATGGAAGACCATACCTCTTATCTTTTCTTTGTTGAAGAAGACCCTATTGTGGCTCTTTCTCATCTTTAGCCTGAGGTAGTAAAGGTTAACAATTTCCCTCTTTCGTAATACCCTAAGCCTTCTAAAGAAGAAACTATAAGGCCTACATCAACTTCATCTAAACCCTTCTTGCAGTTAGTGAGAAATCTAAAACTTATTGACTCCATAAAGATAGATAATTTCATATTTTGGGACTAACCTAAAACTCCTTATCTTACACAAGTGTCATCCTCTACCACCAATCCTCTCATTACCCTTTACCCCAAGGTCTTTGATAAAGTTAGAGATTCTTCACTAAAATCAATAGAAGCTCATCCTTTTACATAAAATACCTCACCCTCATAGGTATCTATCACATTAAATTAGATCATATCTTTAGGCCCTCACCTGAGCTATGTAGGTAGCACTCAATTGAAATGGGGTCTTCTGAGGCTAGATCGGCCATTAGGCTCATTGACTAACTCAACTAGGAATCCAAAATGGGCCTTTTCTTCCTATTTGGGGTTTTTCCCTATGACCAACATTAGTTAAGGTAGCTGATGTCAGTGTTGGATGTTAACCAACATTAGTAAACCCCATCAACATTAATGATTGGTTCAGCCTTAGGGTCGAACAACCCACCTCCAAAATTTAGGTTTATTCCTAAAAACTACCCCTAACCCCTCCCAAATTAACCCAAACCTACCATTACCCCATTTAATACCCCTCTATTTTCACTCTCTCCCCCAAAACTTCAAATTTATCCCAAAATAACAAATTAACTACCCTAAATTCAAATTCAATATGCATGCATCTTACCTCATCTCTCCATCTCCTCTAGGCTAGAATAGCTATCACTTATAGTGGTACACCTCCAATTGGGTCCCCTCCTACCTTTTCCATATCTTCCCACACCAACACGCTCTTGGTCACATTATGGTCCACCAAGAACTCAATCTAACCCTCACTGTCACACACTCTTCTCAACCACTTATCTCTCACTAGCTCACCACAAATAGATAGGCTAGAGTTATCTTATGCCCCTCAACACTCAGAGCTCTTTTTCTTAAATTAACTATAAAAAATGAACTTTGGTGGGCCACCAAACCCCTTTTTATTGGATTTGGTTTCCCACTAATGTCAATAATCTTGACCTAAGGTTATGATGTCAGTAATATTTCCTACCAACATCAATGACATAATTGACATCAATAACATTAAAATTAGAGATTTTAACCCCAACCACCATGTTTTAGACTACACCCTAAGTCCGAGGAAAATTATAGATCACATATATCTCCTTGACCATGAAAACAAACCTTGGAGATAACATATATCTCCCCAACCATGACAACCAACCTTAGAGATCACTTAAATCTCTACCCACGACAACTATGACCAGAGATCATGAATATCTCCTCAACCATCAACCCTTTTGATTCAACCTTGCATTGCTTATTTTAACTACTTATGCTACCTTGACATAGTTGGCTATTATACACACACATGTAGATAAGGTGTTTTGGATCATGACCAAGCTAGTTCTATCACCTGTAACCTTTTGTGTTTAATAGGAGCACTTCTTACCTTAGATACCTATAACACATGGACCATTAGAGCTATAACTTTGATCATTTTAACCTTATTAGATATCACTTACAAGATATGATTTGGTTATTTCTATCCATGTCCTCCTTGCCTTTCCATATTAATGATTGTGTTGATTATAACTCAAAGTCATATACACGTAAATAATGTTGTTACCACATTCTCACTCAACATCCACCAACCTAATTACCTCCTTATCAAATGTGTACCTGATTCTAGATTCTCCTCTATTGGTTCTCATTTTGAGGGGGGATACCTCATCCCATACCTAGATCATCCAACTGTTATTTTTGTCTTGTAACTTATTAGTACAAATTATAAGACAAAAAGGGCAAATTAGACACCAAAATTATGTCACACATGTGTGTAACTCCCTATGTTGAAACCCCCCTTGATCCCCTTTTAATAATTAGCCTTCCTAACCCATGTTTTCACCCCTCATACATTTAATTAATTTTAAAATATTTAATTAAGTTAATTAAAAACTACTTCTACCACCTTACCTGGCTACCCCATCCTAAGACTAATTCTTACCCTCTGAATCACCTCAAGACTTAGTCTCCTAATCCTAACTACCCATGACTTGTTTTTACCCCTAAAATAAATTCTTAACTAACTACATTCTTCTTACCCTTGCATTTTTATCATTTCCTAATGGATACCACACTTGGTAAGAGAAAGAATAGAAAATAGCCTAAATATAGCCCTTTTACCTATTCTCATGCCATTAACATTGGTCAACCCTCGATCGACACTGGTAGGATCATTGATGTTGATTACTTATACCAAATTCCAAGATAATATTTAGGTTATAAAAAATAAAAAAAAATCAATTATTCATGTACAAGATTTAGCATTCAACTTTCTACATTCAGGCTTACCATTAGTCTGTACAAATCCATCTAGATTAGGAATTGATATACTACACAGAGCTTATATTCTTTTGAATTGGTAACACACTTATCTTTTCTGTTCACATATTTCTTTAACATGCCTCATTAGAGCCATCTATCTGACACTCATAGTTCATCTATTTCACTAGTTAAGTATATCTCTATGTTTTGTAATTCCTTTAAATAGTCATTTTATAATTACTTTACGTTATACTATTTATGGTTTTATGAATGTCCTGCCTCTCCCTAAAAATGAGTTGTAAAATTAATTTGCCTATTTCCCTCTACTTCAAACATACCAACCCTGTACATAAACCCACCTGAGTCTTACCCACTCCCTTACGACTCTTCCAAACCTCAAAAACGTAACTAACATCTACCTCCTAGCTTAGAAAAGTCTCCTACAACCTCCTAAGAACCTACTACCCATACCAACATCAGTCACATAGCCAACATCAATCATATATTCTTATTGACATCAAAAACCTAACTGATGTCAGTGACTATGTATTTCCACTAAACTCCTTGAGTCTACCTAAAAAACCTCCAAAAACACCAATAACTCACATTATCTACACTATGTCACTATTTGCTACACTTAGAATATAAGAATGGTATGCATATCTATCTCTTACTCTCTCTTTCATTTTTTTATTTATTTCCATTTTGTTTCAAAAAGTAGACTATCATCCTTAAGGAAGTTTGACACTTTCCAAGAATAAGCGCATAGCTTGGCAACCCACTCATATATCTACTAAAAAATATTTTTGGTGGTAGTGCTTTCTTTTTTGTAGGTAATCTTCCTTAGCTAAAGAGGAGTGCTCAACATTGCCTAGATATGGCATGCAACAAATCTGAGTTCTCTCTAATCTCTAATCCCTACCCTTCATCTTTGTTTCTCCTTAAACATCAAATAGATTCAAAATTTAGTGAAACAGATAGGACTTAGTCTTCCTCATGATTTCCTTTTATTATCTTTATTTTTTTAATTTCCCACAATTTTTCACCCCTTGAGTTTTTCCTTTTTATGAGTTATAGTGTAAGACCTAACCACCTTTTTCATAAAATCACCATCTTCATTCAATGTTCCTTGTCTAGAATGTGTTTTAAAATGATTATGAATTTGTGATCCTTGTTCCCAACTTTGGATTTTTCTTCTTTTATAGATAAAATATTCACAAAAAATTGTGATTAACATGTTTTCCTACACTTCCCTCATTATTATGATAAGGAATCACACTTAACTATCATTTCATCCCTTTTTCACCCTTTGTCACATTTTTATGATTTGAAGCAATTCAAATTGTTTCATGTTTTATTCCTCTTGATTTCCTTTCCTTTCTCTCCACATTGGACAAAACAAGGTCAAAGTCAATATATCACTTTTGTTTCACTTTCATTAATTAAACTCTTAGACACCATGCTCTCTATGTTCTCTTTCTTAGAAACTAAGTCTACAATATTCAAATGAATTTCATATTTAGCACCCATGTTTAGTTTTCCAAATTCGTATGGATGAGGAATATAAAAATCCATCAAGAAATTTAAAAATACACCATTTTAAATAAAAGGCAACATACATATTTCAAAAGTCAAAATCACACCAAAAGACATGATTCATAGAAAATATCCTATCTCCAATCAAATTTCAAGCTCCATAATTAGCCTCATAATAAAGCTGAGGTCTATTAGCATGTGATAGGCCAGTAAATTGGAATAGGATAATTCAAAAAACTCTATAGTGCTACCTAATTTCTCATGTAAGTACCTAATCTTCATAGTATACTGAAGGCTTTGTAAGGGGTCCTAAATAATGGTGAATGTTTTGTTGGAAGGTAGGTCTATTTTACATTTCATGCATATAGCCTTCAAAAGATGATTTACCTATTGCATTTTTTGCTCTAAGATTTGTGTGGCCAAGATAATTTATTTAGATTTGTCAAGGTCAAAAGTTATCTTGTTTTGAAAAACCTAATTTTAGTGTCTTGACTTTGATAAAGAGTTCTTCTACTTTGGTTTTTCCTTCATTCTCCTCTCCACCCATTTCATTTTTGTTATGAATTTAGCTTTTACATTAGTGAATTTTGGTATTTTTAAAAGGTAAATAGTAATAGGTTATTTTTTAATTATTTTTGGTTAATATAATATTGTTATAAACAATATTATAATATAGGTTAGATTATATTATTTTAATATTATTATTGTACGGGTAAAGACGTTTAGAGTTTGTAGGGATATGGGAATCCCTTATTATAGGAAACATTATCATATATATTTATATGTATGTTAAAATATATTAATCAATGAGAATTAGATAATATAAGAGTGCATAATATTTTGTGTTAAAATATCTCTATGTATTTAGCTTCATTATGAATTTGCATGAGTTAATTCTATGTTAAAGCTTTGTGTCCATGATAAGAGTCTGAACGTAAAATGTAGTCATATTAGAGTGCCATGTAATCCAAGATCATGCATTATATTTTCAAAAATAAGGCATGCAATGGTTTCCAAAAGTTAAGCACAGACCTAGAAATCATTTTGTGCATCCGCAAACGTGAATCTATGAGAGATGAATATTGGAAGCCAAGGAAAAAACATTCAAAGATCTAATTGAAATTTTAAAGTCACTATGAATTCCATGTATACCTTGAGTATTATACCATGTATTTGATTAGTTTTAAAATTATAGAATACTTTATCATTGGGGGATCGTTGCATATGTTTTTGGATATTGAAACATTTTTTGGTGGTTTTAGTGAGCATAATACATGCTCAACTTATAACTCGATGATCAATAGTAATTATAATCATAAAAAATACTAGTTGTGTCATGATCACCCTCCATTCAACTATCTAATTTCATATTCATCATCCAAATTCAACTCTACCAATATCTTATTATGCATTCAATAATTTATAAACTAGTTTGTGCTTCATTTTACTTGACACATCATATTTCTATTGCCTATTGTGCCATGACATCCCTGTGTATTCATTGACCATTTCATAATACTATAGTATTCACTAAATATGCCACTTCAAACCTATTTTGTATGACCTATCTAGTAGTCTACTATGCGAGTATCAAAGTTTTATTTTCAATAGTTTTTTATTATCAAAGTTTTATTTTCAATAGTTTTTTATTAACATAGTTGTAATTTGGTACAGTTTTATGTTCCAAGATTTGTGTATTAAAAAAAATTGACCATAGTTTTATTATTTTCATATTTTAGTTTTTTTAGTGTGGTAGTTACATTTTTTTTTCAGCATGTATATTTGAAAAACAAGAACACTTGTATCTGTTCACTTGTGAGTGATATTCCCATGTAACCCTTTTGTATATTTACATTAGAGAATTTTGATAGAAAAAACATTGTAGCAATAATGATGAAATGTTAGTGGTAAACCTATGAAAACCATTATGTAAGGTTAGTGGTGAACCTAATAAAACCATTCTATAAGGTTAGTGGTGAACCTGAGAAAACCATTCTATGAGGTTAGTGGTGTACCTGAGAAAACCATTCTATAAGGTTAATAGTGAACCTATGAAAACCATTTTGTAAGGTTATTGGTGAACCTAGAAAACCAATTGCAAATGAGTGTGAAGGAAGATATGTGTAATGGCACATGTATGCAAAGTTGATCATGAGAACATGGAGGTGTAAAATGCTACAATCATAAAAAGAGACATATTTTATGTGTGTCATCATTTGTCAAAAATTACAAATTGTAAAAATAAAAAAAATTGCCTTACAAATGCATTCTCGATTGTACACAACATCTAAAAAATGAAGAGGTTCCAATTTTTGTGGAAACAACCAATATAAAACCTATAAAAACCATTATTTCATCTCAAATACAAATTTTTAGAGTAAATAGTATCATCTACTAGAGGTTAGAGGATACATGAAAGAAGGTCTTTCAATGACCTCTCATCAGTCGCCAACGACGGGTCCACACCAATATTTTGATGACATATATAACATGGTATGTTTTTCATTTCCACTATGTTTTTTATAATAAGAATAAAATAATATTCTTATTCAAGTAATTTAATGTGTGTGCAAATTCTAAACATGATTCCTTGAGGTGAAAACATTGTGATAGGACAAAAACACCAATGTAAGTCAGTTCAAAGATCTTGAAAGAGTTTGAGGTAGAGATCCATAAAACCACATGAGGTGAATAGTTGATGGGTCCTATTCATGTCAAAGTTTGTGGTAAACCTATAAAACCATGGGAATAGTAAGGATTTCTTTATATCAAGGTCATTAGCCACATAGTTTGGCATGCTACAATGGGTGAGCATACTGCAAATAAGAGTATGAATGCTTTTGCACCATGTAAAAACTATGGTGGGGAATGTTAGGATTTTAGATTTTACATTAGTGAATTTGGGTATTTACCAAAAGATAAATAGTAATAGGTTATTTGTTAATTAGTTTTTATTAATTAGAATATTTTTATAAACAATATTATGATATAATTTAGATTATATTATTTTTGTATAGGTACAAAGGTTGAGAGTTTATAAGGATTTAGGAATCCATTATTATAGGAAACATTATCATATATAGTTATATGTATGTTCTAATGTGTTAAAATATCTCTGTGTATTTGGCTCCACTGTGAGTTTGCATGACTTAATTCTCTATTAAAAATCTTATAATCACTATCATTTTTCCCTTTGATAGGAAAGTGTGACTCTAAATATGTTTTCACTTCTATTTTATTTTTTATTCACATATTAAAAACATGATAGAACTACTTTGTTTCAATTTTATCTATCTTTAGAACCAAACAATATATTTGAGTGACTATGGATTATTTTTACACCATGACTCTACATCTCATTATCGCTTTGCTTTATTTTACCATTTGTTATTGTTATATTACCCTTTTTTTAGACACCTAAGTCAATTTCTACTTTTAGGGACTTTTTCCATTGTTGCATGAGGTTGGCCTATTACTTCTCGCCCACCAATGTTGTTTATCCCTTTTAATTTCCCATCTTTATTTAAGGATTATTATTGATTTTACATTGATGTTTAATTACCATCCTTTTTGACATGTATCCTAGGTTTGAATTGGTGAGTTTTCCTTTCTTACTTAATGTTTACATATTTAATTTTTTGAAGTCTTTAGTATCCTTGGATTTTTTGATTACCCAATGTACTCTAATTTTGACTTGGTCATTTGGTCTAACATAGCACTTGTCACACTAGCTTGCCAAATTTCCATGTACACCTTGACTACATAAGCATCAATTATCTTGGCTTTACTGCATTTGTTTATTTTTTCTTTTTAGTTTTGTATCCTTAATTTTTTTGAAAGTAGTTTATGTGCCCTCCATGATCAAAACTACAAACATATTATACAATCATCTAGAAATGAAGGTAAGTCAAGGTACTCATAATTTTAATTTTTAGTTATTTCCCTTTTAGTCATTTAAATTTTAGTTATTTTTGCTTTAAAATATTACAATTTTTTTGGTCTCAACCATAATCTCCACTACTTTCTAAAAGATGGAGAAAAATAGTAGGAGGGCATCTTATCGAAATTGTTGCCAGAATTTGGATAATGCAAGTGCAATGGAGACGTGATCACACAAGTTGAAGCAAGTGCACACCACAAGATGCTAAAGCAATTTGAAAATAACACAATAAGAGAAATTTCACAAGACAAAATGGAGAAAACCAAAATCTGATTAGCATGAGATGGCCAAAGTGAGGAATACAAATAGAAGAGTACGAAAGTAACTCCTCCACAAAAGGTGGACAAGGCACCCCAAGAATAGAATGTAACTCCTCCATGAAAGGTGATGACAAGGTGATAAGAATAGAGAAGTATCTCCCATCAAGGGAGTTACTTATGACATTCTTATGACACCTATGACACATTTATGACACACACCTCCACATAAGCTAGCCTATCCCACAAATGTAGGAAAACTCCATGTATGCACAAGAAATATAATTTCCCTAATTAATAAATAGGTAAAAATAAAAACCTACACTAATACCCCCCATAAGCGTAGATTAGGTGGAAAGTGTGGAAATATAAAATGGGTCCCGACAACTAGGCCTGATGAGGTACCCATGTATAAATGCAATCTCCCATAAGATAGAGAAAAGGAGAAAACCCATAGGAAAAAACTTCCCCCCCACAAAAGAGAGACATAAAATAAGTGAAGAGGCTAGAAGGCCCCCCCAGAAGATGATGCTACTACAGATGTGGACTGCACCCCAAGAAGAGCTCATAAATGAATGAACTTGCTCTCAGTGAAAGGTTTGGTGAAGATGTCTACAACCTACTCCAAAGACTAGTAAAATATCAAGTCTATGACCTGACTATGAATAAGCTCCCAAATGAAATGCATGTGAATCTCTATGTGCTTGGTCCACTGGTGCTGAACTTGATTGCTACAAATTTGAATGGTACTCTAGTTGTCATAATAAATGATGGTGGGCTTCTTGATAGGAATGCCAAACATAGAAATAATCCCCTGAAGCCAAATAGCCTCAGTAGCTGCATTAATAGCTCCCCTATACTCTACCTCTATGGATGATATATCAATAACATTCTAATTCTTTCTAGACCAACTGATAAGACCAAAACCTAGAGAGAAACTATAACCAAAAGTGGACTTGTGAGTCTGTGAATCGCCAGCCCAGTCTAAATTTGTATATCCAACCAAGTCAACCTCTATGCCAAATCTGTAATGAATCTTGTATCTATATGAACCCTATATGTAATGCAAGATCCTCTTAGCTAATTTTCAATGTAGCTCATGGGGTTCCTGCATGAATCTGGAGACAAGTCCCACTATATATGAAATGTCGAGCCTGGTGTGAGTTAATTAGATGAGACTACCAACAAGTTGTCGATATCGAGTGGCATCAACCAATGGTGAAGAAAAATTAGCCTCAAGCTTGACTCCTAATAGAAAGGGAGTCAGAGATGGCTTGCAATTAGCCATGTGAAACTGAGCCAATAAGTCAAGAGCATACTTAGGCTATGCAAGAGAAATCCTTGAATCTGGCTGTGAGATCTCAATGCCAAGGAAGTAGTGTAACAAACCCAAATCTGTCATGTCAAATCTATCCTAAAGAGATGCCTTCACCACTATAATAATTGATGAAGAGCTCTTGATGATCAAAAGGTCATCAGCATATAAAACCAAAATCAAGAGTGAATCATCCTGCCGTAAGAATTAGACATTGGGATCAGAATGGCACCTAGTGAAACCTGTTGTGAGAAGGAAGGAATCCATCTTGGCATACCAAGCTCGAGGGGCCTATTTGAGGCCATAGATAGATTTACTAAGTCTACATACTAAGGAAGAATCCTAAACAAATCCTATCAGCTACTCCATGTAGATCTCCTCCTCAAGGTCTCCATGAAGAAAAGCACTCTTCACATCTATTTGATGCACATCCCAACCATGTGCTATGGCAATAGCCAAAGTGAGTTAGATAGAAGTCATCTTTACAATGGGTGCAAAGGTCTCTGAGTAGTCAATGCTTGCCACCAATGAGAACCCCTTGGTGACCAATCACACCTTATACTTATCGATCAACCCATCTACTGCAAACTTGGTCCAATATATCCACCTACATCGAACCATCTTTCTTCCCTTAGGAAGTGAAGTCAAATCCCAAGTGTGATTTTTGATTAAGGAAGAATATTCTTCATCCATAGCATTATCCACTCAGGTACCCCTAATGCCTCTCAAAAAGACTATGGATCCAAAACTGAATCAAAGAAGGCATGTGGATCTCTCTAAAAATCCCTCCTAGTACGTTTGTCATTTGTGGGATCTCCTACCCAAGTGCTAACACTCTCAAGTGTCTGTCTGGCCCAAAGTGGTCCAAAAGTGGGCAAGTCAGGTGCTAACTCCTCATCCTCTAACTAAATAGAAGTGGATAACTCTACATCACTATCCTCTCTGTCTAAACTCGAAGAAGAAGAAGATGAATATGGCTCAAGAACCTGATGTGGCCGATCTAAATCTGACAAGGAATCATGAAGAAGTATATTTGATGAGGGAGAAGAAGTGTCAAGTGTTGAGTCTCTAGGACTCTCCTAAAAATGGACACTTCTCTCAATGAACAACTCATGAGTGACTAGATCTAGAAGGTGATATCCCTTAATACCATCCAGATATCCTACAAAGATGCAAGGCTTGGACTAATGTTCCATAGCTTTGTGTTTCTTCTTTGAAATGTGGGCCATAGTTGGGGATCCAAAAACTCTAAGGTTCTCAACATTAGGTTTCATTTTATGCCAAGCTTCAAAGGGTGTTATCCCTTTCAAAGCTTTTTGAGAAACCCTATTTTGAATGTAGCAAGCCCAATTGATGGCTTCGTCCCAATACTATGGTGCTAAGGATTTGGAGTGAATCATATAGTTATCCATCTCTTTCAAGAACCTATTCTTACATTCTACAACCCCATTCTGTGAAGGACTATAGGTGACTATGCACTGTAAGTCAATCCCCTCTGTGGTGTAAAACTACTCAAACCTGATGCTAACATACTCCCCTCCATTATTAGTTTGAAGAACCTTGATGGATTTCTCACTCTATTTCTCAACAAGAGCCTTGAAGTCTAGAAAAATTTCAAACACTTCAGACTTTTGTTTGAAAAATATATCCAAGTGTACCTAGAGAAATAATCAATGAAAGTGAGGATGTACTTGGCCCTTGTGAAAGATGGTTTGGGAAAAGGTCCCGATACATCACTGTGGACTAACTCCAAAGGTTGTGAAGCCCTCCAAGCTTTGCCTTTGTCAAATTTTGCTTCAGGATGCTTCCTAAGGGAGCATCCCTCGCAAAGTCCTTTTGAGAATTAGACATGAGGCAAGCCAATGACCATGTCATTTTTACAAAGTTACTCAAGATAGCGGTAGTTAAGGTGGCCAAACCACTCATGCCACAATTTGCTAACTCCATCTAAATGAGTTAGCAATGTTGTAGGAGAAGAATCTGATGCAAAATGTGAAAAGTTGTATAACCTATCTTGGTGATCTGCCCTTCCCATTGCCACTATAGTATCACTATGCAACTCTCTGATAGACACTGAATCTAGTGAAAAATCAACTCTCATGCCCCAACCAATGTGAGTGATTTGGTACACTGATAGGAGATTGGTTGAAAGAGAAGGAACACTTAGAACATTGTTGAATGTTCCTCCTTCCATTTCAACTGACCCTCTCCCTGCAATAGAAACTGATGTGTCATCGTCCAAACTAATAAAAGTCATGCTACAAGGCTCTAAAGATGAAAACTCAACTAGTGAAGAGCCCATGTGGTGAGAAGCACTTGAGTCTATGACCCATGAAGATGTAAAAGCTACAGTTGCTACGAGAGCCTTGCCCTTTTCTTTCTCCTTACCCTTGCCTTTTGCCTTAGTAGGATCTTGGGTTGATGAATTCTACTTGATGGACTCAAGAACACCTATGTTTTTCTTCTCTAGAAGATGAGTTAGGTGGTCTATTTGTTTCTTCATGAACTTGTGTTCATCATGCCCTATCTTTTTACAATAGGCACACTTAACCTTCTCCTTCTTAGGTTTAGCATTGGAGGATAAGACTCAGTGTTGTTTTTGGCAGGATTGGTGTTTTCTTTCTTCTTCTCTTGGTCCTTGTTCTTTTTCTTCTTCTCCTTTATTGAAGTCTTATCCTTACCATTTCTAGCTATCAAGGCTTGGGGTTGAGTAGACTTCATTGTGCCCATTTGAATTAGCTTATCTTGCTCCCTAGTCAAGTTGGCAATGAATGATTCTAAAGAAGGCATTTTCCATGTAGTGCTAAGGGCACTTTTAGTGGCATGGAAAGTGGAGACAAAGACTGAATAGCTTGGACCTAGCTTTGTGAGAATAGAAAGTATGAGTTGATAATCTTTCTTTTCTTACCCGCACTCTTTCAATTGCAATCTAAGGGCCTTAAACTTAGTGAAGAAGTCTTGTAGGGTGTCAAAGTTGCTAGGACTTAGACTTATGAGTTCATTTTCGAGCTCATGACCTCTCATCTCATCAAGCTTCCCAAATAACTTTTCTAAGGTTTTGCACATGTAATTAGGAGTTTGGGAGGATTCTAAGTGGAAGAGAAGTTCTGGAGACATAGACAAGCTCAGTAACCCAAAGGCTTCATCACTACGATTGTACCACTTAACCTTTTCAGCATTTGTGTTGGGTTCTACTTCTGTACCCATGGTGATCTTATACAATGCTTTGATTCTAAGGATGATTGACATTTTCAATGGTGTTAGGGGTTTAAGTTGAAAAGAGTTCATTTTAAGCTGAAATTAGGTGAATTTGTGTTAATTGCAAGTTGTGAATGTATGCAGAAAGGAGAATGAACGCAAGTTGTGAAAAGCAATCACACCCCCCCAAATATTGAGCCCCCCCAAAATATTCAAGTGCATGCTCAAAAGACATCAGACTCAACTGAAAATGCATCTTAGAGTAATCAGTGCAAGACTAAAGGAAACAGGATGTCATACTCAGCTAAAAATGCGTCCTAGGAGACCCAAATTTTGGCACTTTATAAACTAGTGTATTTTTGAAAAATAAAAAGTCTACGCTGTGGAGAATTAAATTATAAGCACTTTTGCAAAAAATGGCACCCAAAACCAAGCTACCATTTGCAAGATTTTAAAATTACAATTTTCTCGTAAATTAGTGTTTTTGCAAAAAAAACACTAAAACATTAAAAAAATGTCAGTTATAGGGAGAGAAAGTGGCCTTCCAACCACTCATTGGATTCAACACAGAATGAGGAATCCAAATGAGGTTTGTGTGAGGGGGAATTGGCATCCTACCAACTCAGGACTCACCCTTTGTCTTCGTAGGTCGATGATACAAGTTTTAATTGAAAATCCCCAAAAATACAAAACTGTCTAAAATCCTTAATATTCAGTCAAATTGACTAATTTTTGTTTTATCAAGTCAATTTTTTACTAAAAAAATAAAGAAAAGATAGTTTGGATAGAATGACAAGTGTCCTAGGGTGCCACATGGGATGCCAAGTAGGAAGGGGCATCCAAAAGCAAACAGTCCAGAATTTTGATTCAGAAAAGACAAAAAATTAAATGCAGACCTGTTGAAACCATACAGCCTCTCAAAAACTAGGTATAGAAGCTGGAAGGATAACAACAGACCAAACAACAAGAAAAAAAACATGTGGCATCCAAACAAGGTGCAGTTCTAACAATTTTGGCAAAAAACAAAAAATAGCAAACCTGCCATATGGCCTGAGGCATCTAACTAGAAGGACGCAACTACTGAAGGTTGGCGTAGCTGGAGAAGACTGCTAGAGATAGTGACGTGGACACCTAAAGGAGTGAAAAAGCTAGGCACATAACTAGAAGAGTGCTATTGACCAGAAGAGGGCATAGAAGCTGGAAGGATAATAGTAGTATGAAGAGGCTTGCAACAAAGTCAGCTCCTCCCTTTGCTGCTCCACACAACAAAAGACACCCAAATGCAAGGATCTCCAAGAAAACTAACCAGAATTGATAGATTTTTTTTATTTTTGATCAAATCTAAATATAAAAAAATGAACTCCACTCCTCTTGATTTCAAAAATAAGCTAAAAGCATAATCACACACAAGATTACTGAGAAAGCTCTGATACCATATCAGAGTTGCCAAAATTCAGATAATGCGAGTGGAATGGAGACGTGATCACACAAGTTGAAGCAAGTGCACACCACAAGACACTAAAGCAATTTGAAAATAACACAATAAGAGAAATTGCACAAGACAAAATGGAGAAAACCAAAATTTGATTAGCATGAGATGGCCAAAGCGAGGAATACAAATAGGAGAGTACAAAAGTAACTCTTCCACAAAAGGTGGACAAGGCACCCCAAGAATAGAATGTAAATCCTCCATGAAAGGTGGTGACAAGGTGCTAAGAATAGATAAGTAATTCCCATCAAGGGAGTTACTTATGAAATTCTTATGACACCTATGACACATCTATGACACACACCTCCACATAAGCTAGCCTATCCCACAAATGTAGGAAAACCCCATGTATGCACAAGAAATACAATTTCCCTAATTAGTTATTTTTGCTTTAAAATATTATAATTTTTTTGGTCTCAGCTATAATCTCCACTACTTTCTAGAGGATGGAGAAAAATAGTAGGAGGGCATCTTTGACCTTCCCAATTAGCCTGATTGAAAAAGTGCTCTTCACTTGGGCTTATAGAGTTTGGACTTGGCTCTACATGTCCTTGAAGATATTATTAAACATCATGGGTAGCCTAGAGAATTAATAGTGGGTCCTCAAACATCCTCTCCTTCCTATTAGAATTATTCACATTGGTGAGGGAGAATAGATCTTAATGGGTCTGTCACACCACTAGGTTTCCCTCATGGATAAAATTTTATAGGAGCATTCTCTTCATACTCTAAGAGGATCGATAGAAACTCCAATGCATATATGGATCACCCTAGATGGTCATCTATAGTGCATGTGACTTTGGGACTATCTTATGGGTTTTAGGGGATGTAAGAGGGGTGGGTGAAATGGTAGTGAAGGTTGGATGAAATGGTAGTGAAGATTGGAGGATGAGGTGGAGGGCACATGGAGGAAGTGGATGAAGTTAACAAGGATAAAATTGGAGACTGAGGAGGTATGAGAGTGAAAGGAGGGATAATTAAAGGGGAGGACCATGGGAATATTTATACCTATCATTATTATTGAGTTAGGTTCACATGAGGCATAATTTTCCCTGGGAATGGGTCATTGAAAATTAGCGAAGAGATAAGTTGGTTGAAGATGAGCCCTATGGCACCTTGGGTAATGGAGAGAGGAGGCTGAGTTGATAAAAACTAAGATGATGTATTTGGGGATAAAGGATTTATTGAGGCCTGTAGAGGGGGATAAATAAGAGTATAAGGCATTTAGATTGGGGTTATAGTGTGAGTTTCCTTATGCTTCTTATTTGGACTCTTACCTAGGTCAACTCTAGGTGTTACAGTAGATGGTTTAACTAGGATGATAAGAGCTATAAGGGACAATAGTGGGGTATGGGGAGATACTGAGAGGAGATTTAGACTTACTAATTAGGCATCAAGTTGGTCCTTGCTACTAGTGGTATGCTGCTAAAGACCATAATCATGTCTATTATTAAAGGTACACCCAAGAGAGGCACCAAGAGGAATCTAAGTTGTGAGATGGAGGGAGAAAAAGGGAATGAAGATGAAAGGATGCTCAAAAGGATCAATTCGAAATGTACTTGGGTGAAATATAAAGGGGGCACAATGGGAAATATAGGAGGCACCAATTATGGACTTGTGGGGTTGGATTAGAAGTAGTGGGTACTAGAACTAGGAGTTGAAAAGTGATAAGAGTGAGGGGTGGAAGGGAAATGGGAGGAAACATAAGAGTGAGAGGGGGAACCTAGATGGGTTCTTGTTGTGATCCTCACTTTGGTCTCAATCTTAGGATGATTTACACATCAAACCTTAGGGTCTGTGTAGCCTAGGGTTGAGGTGATGGTGGCTTAGCAAGTTGTACCTTTATTGCCTAACAATGAGTAGTCTGAGGCTAATTCTATCACATCTTGGTGACTGCAGCTTCTAGAGGAGGTGAAGGAGGAACTAAAGTGTGATGAAAAATAAGAGGAGGTAAAGTGTGAGGTTGAATCATGAGGAGAAAGATTTATTTATTTAGGTAGAGTTGAATCATGAAGGGAATGAGATGCTAACAATGGTAGAGCTAAATCATGAAGGGTACGATATGCTGGCAGAGGTAGATATGGACTTGGGTCTTGAGGAGGAAAATTTGGTGGGATGCCTTAAAGGATACTTTGGGAGATGTTTAAGGATATTAGTGCTAGGTTATCTAAATATTGAGTAAGAATATGAAGAGGTGTGAAAGGGCATGCTTGAGCCATTTTTCCATTCTTATTCTTCTTGGCCACTATCTAAGATAATAGCTCTTAGTTTTTGGTAGCATTTTGATAAAGGTCATCATTATATTTAGCCTAATGGTTGTAGTTGATGTTGATGTAGGTTGAGTACCATGACAAATAAGCTTGGATCACCCCTTTAAGGTTATATTTCCATACCTTACACTTTGTAAGGGTGAAAGAGTATCTCTTGACTGCTATATTTTGGATTGAGGGGAATGTCTTATAGATGTGGTGTCATATGGTGATCAAGATTTGTAAATACACCTTATATTGATGTTGTATGCAAAACTTGAAGATGCCTTCCACTATTTGATATGTGATATATATTTTTATTATGTGGTTAGGAATGCAATATGACAAGCATAGTGGATCCTTGAGAAAACCTACGATTTGGATCATGGTGTTATCCTTGTATAGCTAGTAGTCCTAAATGGCTATGATAATCCTTGATATCCTTTAAGAGATGGGGCATTAGAGCCTCATTGATGTATTGGTAGATTACTATTTATAAATTATCACAAATTTCCTAGATGTGATGGTATAACTAATGGCCATATAGCTTATGAAATATCATGTGTACCATTAAGCCCTAGGGAACCCACATAGGAAAGGCTAAAGTCTTGAAAGAGAGCATCTCATAAACCATGTCTAATAGGTATCTCATCATGTAAAAGTTACTTACAAATTGAGCATATACTATGATGTGGACTAACTTGAAGTTGATAAATCCTATGTTCGAGACATTCGAGCATGTAAGGATCATGTGTACAAGAGACACCCATAACTCATTGATGTGTTGGTAGTCTTGGCCCCTAAATAGCTAGTTTAGTAATTTAATGCCTACCCAAACCTCTTTTGGGAAGGTGAAAACTATGTAAGCATTTATATCATCTTTGTTAACCCACTTAGAATCTAGGTTCTCAACCCAGTCATGGAGGATATCATATATCTGGTAGGTTCCCATACAGACTATTACTACCACTACATCATAGGATAAAGTAAAGTTAAAGAGGGAGTAGTACACCTTGAAGGTGTTCCCAAAGATATCATAAATATATTTCTAAGAGTTTGGAGATCATACCTAGTCATTGACCCCATGTTTCACATAAATGGCATTGTGGAGGATGTTTCTTAGTAGGTCAACGTAGGGGAACACCTATGGTTTATAAGTAGTTATGTGGAGTCTACACTTGAGGGCATATTCATACTCTTCCTTTTGGTTATCATATAATATTAAATAATTGGGGACTTTTTTGACTAAGTTGAATATATCATTGTAGTGCTTGAATTTGGTCAAGCTAGCCAAGAATGTGATGTCCTAGTATTTGGGTTTAACTTTTGGGTTTAAGGATGAAGCATCCATTGTAGAAGAATGAAAGTGTAATTGGGAAGCTTTGAGTGTAGAAGTAATGGGTTATAGGGGATCCATGGAATTTTTAAATCAAGGAGTTAGAGACATCTTAAAAGGCAACAATGATAACTATTAGTGACCTTCTCCCAAGTTTTTTTATAGACACATGCATATGTCCCCTTGTAATAATGGCATCTAACAGCTCACTTGTTATGAATTTAAATTTGATTAGGTGGCTATAAATAAGGAATACAAGAGGGGATATTAGTATTGGGTTAGTACAAGAAATAAAACTTAAATAAACACACTAAAATCCTAACATCTCTAGCCTAGACACTAGAAAGAGCATAGGTAATAAACATGCATATGAAACACAACTAAAACATAAAAAACCTTCCTTTACCTATATTGGAGATCCAAATGGCTTGTAAAAATGTCTTTCTTGACTTGTGTATCAAAAAATATTTATCAATGGAGTTTTTTTGGCTTCACCTTTCATTGACACCTTGGTTTGGTTGCTTGGCTCATGAGTTTGACACGATAACATTGCATGCAAGGATTTTTTGCATCTATTTATGAATTATAACATTATACCAAGATAGATTTTAAAAATAAATGGGTATGGTCTTGTATTTATAGCCTCAAGCATTAAATCTCAACCAAGGTGAGTTAAGGTTGAGTTGAGACTAATTCTAGTTGAGTTAAGAGTTGTCATATAATTAAGACTTTCAGTCACTAGTCATAGTTCTCCAATTAGATATTTTGTGATATTTTGAGATATTTTGACAACTCATAAAGGTGATGATAAAAGTATTGATATTTTTATTTTTGGAATTTCCATTTTTAGATATTCATTAATTACAAATGGATAACTCAACCATACATTTAATCTTATTTAATTAATTAATTGATTTTGATTTTTTTTTACTCTTTTAAGATTTGATCAAGTGCCCCACTCAATGGGTCCATAGGCCAAATTGAAATTTTTATGTCATAAGATGATTGAGGGTGAATCTATGGGAGGCTATTATTTCATATAGGCTATTATCCCAAATATGGATGCATTAACATGATTTTAAGAATTGATGAATGATGCATGACAAAAATTGGGACATTCAGTGATTCTTAGGCTTAATTTGTAATGGTTGGTAAGAATTAATCTAAAGTTTGGTTGGAAGCTAGTTGTGGCTAGAATTAGGTGTTTATATTTTTCCCCTATTTGGGAAGGCATTGAAATTTATAGCCATAATAATGTCTTTTAAAATAATAAAAAGGTAGTTAAGAAGGAAATAAGATAATGATTGAAGAATAATCTCCAAACAACGTTTAGGAAGCCTATAATGATGCCCCCTTAAGGGAGTAGTTGACACATATGATTTATGGATGGTACCTTAAAAATAAGAAATAAAAATAAATTAATTAACTCATGGGTGAGATTATTCCAATCGAGATAATGCTTACATGCATTTGATTTAAAAAGTACTGATTTACCCAAAGGAAGTTATAATCAGTAACAAAGGTTGAGACACTAATTTTCCCAAAGCAGTTATAGTTAGTGGCACATGCACATGCCCTAGTGTGGTGGATGAGTTAAAATAATGATTTTCCCATATGTGGATATAATAATTAAAATGACCTAGATTGAATAATGATTTTTGATTGTGCCCTAGTAGGGAAGATTGACAAGCAAAACTTAAGGATATAACTTGTATATATTTAAAGATGAGGGGTCATAAATGTAGATGAAATAGTCTAATGACTAAATAATCCACAAATAACCAATCACATGAGGATGTGAAAAGTGATGAAAGAGATGATTGGAAGAATAAAGGTGGCCAAGCTGATCAGAGATATGTCATGTATTCATATGTTGCCTACATAGTCTAAATGGACCTCAGACGAATATAGTTCACCCAAAAGTGGAAGAAAATGGAATGAGGAATAAAATAACAAGATTTGATCAACTTAAATTATTTAGTTATACCTACTAATGTGAATATGATCATCCTTATTAGCATTGATGCAACTACAATGGTCAATGGGTTGATTTACTAAAGGAGGGTGGGAAGATTTTCCAAGGTTAACAAAGAGAATTTTTTGTAGTTCCATTGCTTATAATATTTTTTGATCTAATTTTTGTTATAACACATGACAATATACATCATGATATAATGTAACATGATAACCTAGCCATAATGTACATAAAGACTGACTATAGATCTAATAAACAAGTGAAAATAATGCACCAATGATAAAAAACATGATGTTAATGTTGACATATGAATATAGATGGAATCAATAATAATTTACAAGTAATCACCCAATTAATGCATATAGACTGAGTCAAGGCACAAAAATGAAAGAAAATAAACAAACAAACAAATAAATAAACAAATAAACACATAGAAAGCTTGAAAGATAAAATCAATAGAAAGCATCCTATCATCAACCAAGTCAATACCTATGAATGAAGGTTTAATGGAATGATAAATAGGTGATGCCCCCAAGAACCTATAATGGTAGTGGAATGGATTAAAATCAATAATAGATTTTCCCTAGTAGGGTAGGTTGAGGATGACTAACTAGGTTTAAACAGAACAAATGTTTTTGGATTTTGATATTTTATATCTCATGAGGAGAGCATAAGCTAATTTTATAATTTTTAGGATTTTGAATTTTTTTAGAATATAATAAGTATCTCAACTTGATTGAGAATTACAAGACAAAGAATGGTCCAACTCATAAAATTATGAGAGTATGGCTTGGATTACTTGTAAAATGGCAAGAGCATTGGAAATAAGGTGACTTAGCTGACCTCAATATAAATTAAGTGTTGTCTACATAGTACCATTAAGACCTCAAGTCAAGGGAGTTATACCTATAGTCCCATTAAGACCTCAAGTCAAGGGAGTTATACCTACATAAAAGGTTATGAGATTTGGCCAGGTAGCAACAAGTTCACAAATTTCTAGGCAAATGGCAAGGTAAATGATAATAATATTAGAAAGGTGATGGGTCCATTCTTCCTAATTTGCCTATAGACAATTATAATTAGGAAACAACAACATAGGTTAGTGCTACAAATTTTATATAGGCAGTTATAATTAGTAACACAAGGTTGAATATTGATTTACCCAAAGGTGGTTATAATCTATAACACAAGTGAATTGTAAATGAAAGATGTAATTTCCAAATCCATTATCATTATACTTCCACATGCTATCATTTAAACACAAAATTATAAAATTGTTGAAACTAGATCATAATCCCCTCATGGAAGGTGTCTGAAGAATCAATGGAACCAAGATTAAAAACGTTTGGTAGGGTGGGTAAAAATAAGTTTGGTCAATAATGAAGGTATGTTAGAATGGTATATGATAGGGAATTATTCAAATACGGTGATGTTATCACAATTGGATATAATGGTAATAGGTTTTCCCCTAAGTGATAAGGTAAATGGTAGGGCATGAAATAATAGAAATATGAATGGAAAATGAATTTACAAGGTAAATGACAAGGCAAAGGTATGGTTCTATTATTTTTTATGATGTGGAGATACATGTCATGATCAACATATGATATAACCAGAATAACCAATCATGGAAATTGTTAACCTACACTTCTTTTGAATAGTTACTTTGTCAAGAATCTACTTTAGATTTGCACTCCAATAATATTTTTGTGATCTTTTTTAGTCATTGATTATGTTTTCTCTAAACAATGAGACAATATGAATTATAGCTTATGTAAAGGAAAGTGTGGCAAGGGATGGTAAATAGGGATAAATATTGGCTGATAGGTTTGATTTAGCAATGTAAACTAGATGATAATGGAATGTATAATGATTAGGCAATAATAGAAGATCAATATTTTTAGGCACACACAATATTTTTGATTCTAGATTTGACATAATTTTGGTTATGGTGAAGACTTTTGAATATGCTCTCAATAGGACCACTAAAATTTTCTATTATTTGAGCCTAAGAGTATCTACCATCTAATTATACTATAGATTGAAAGTTGTATTGATGTTATCTTTGATAATATCTTCATCAAGCAGTGAAGAACTATTATGCTTCACTATTGGTGCCTCAATGAGGTGTTCACCAATAAAGTTGTCTTGATTTTCCCATAACACCTCTCAAAAAGTTTCACTAAGGAACATTTAATTTTTGATCTGATTGTCTTCTAGTTCCTCTAAAATGTTTTCACTATAAGATGTTAATTTTAGTCTTTGATTGTCTTCTAGTAGCTCTATAAAGCTTTCAATAGGATATTATTCTTCTTATGCATGAATGTGGTCTTTGTTTCCCTGACATTATATAAATGATATGTTTCCATGGATGCATTTCAATAAGGTGTGATCATGTTAGTCCCAATCAACACTTGTGGGGGTGGAAGGTCAATATAATGGCTAGGTCAGTTGGTGTTAATGGTATGTGGAATGGTGATGGAATGGAAAGAGGCAACACAATCCTCATAGAATATAATAAGAGAACTTGTATCGAAACTGAAGTAATTATCCTAATGTTTTTTGAAAGGATCATAAATATATTCAAATTGATCTACAAAGCATGTGTAACTAATATTTTAACAACTATGAATGTATTTTGATTTTGAAAGTGAGTCTGATTCAAGGTACTCTAAATCTAATGTTGAGACTAGTGTTGAGTCTGCTTCTAATGCTAAATTTGATGTTGGTTTAATAATAAAACCTAACTTTAATTTTGATTCTTCTTCAATTATGGATGTCTCTATAATGATGTCTTGTAGGATTTTTGGTATTGGATAAGTAATAGCCTGTGATGGCATAATTGGCTTTGTCAAATTGAGACTTCTTAATGAGGGAAAAAAGGTCAAGAGATAAATCTATATATATTGGCTTGTCTAAGGGAGGTTATTTAAAAATAATATAATGTTGAGATAATGATTTTCCCATAAGTAGCTATAATCATTAAGAAGTGACTTAGCAAAGATTAGCTTATCAGATTGAGACTCCTCGATAATGGGTAAAGGATAAAAAGGTGATTTGTCATAGGTTGACTTGTCATAAAATTTATTTCAACAAAAATATTATTGATTGGTTTTTTCTCTTTGCCTTAGTTTATAACTAGTTGTAAAATAATAGTTTTGAACATATCTTGGTCTTCGAATGTTTGATTTTATTGGAGAGGTATTAATTGGCTTTGTTGTGGGTTGACAATTGACATGGATTTTATAAAGTGGGGGAAGGTTGGAAATGGATGAATAATTTTTGGAGATTAGGGAATAGGATTTTTGTAAATAGGCTCATCTAAGATGGGCTTTAAAAATATTGGTTTCTTGTCTAGGATGGTAATTGTGACCCGTCTAATCATAATTACACAACCTTGTTGGGATAATGAGATACCATACTTAGAAGGGCCTAGAATGGTAATGATAGGGAATTACAAATGTTATGTTCTATAATGAGCTAAATGATGATGTATTGTAATGGTAATGGTAGGGCATTATGAAGCTTGGTTGCTCACACAAGCCAAAGGATGAGGTTTGAGAATGGTAATGGTAGCACATTGAGAAGATTGGTTACTCACACAAGCCAAAAGATGAGGTCCCTGAATGGTAATGTTAGGGTGATATGAAGTTTGGTATCTTAAAAAAATAAAAGGATGAGTTCCTAGAATGGTAATGGTAGGGTGTTATGAAGCTTGGTAGCTTACACAAGCCAATGGATAAGGGTTTGGAATGGTAATCCTTGGACATTATGGAGCTTAGTTGATTACATAATCTAAAGGAGGGTTAATGGTATAAGTATGGGATTGGGTATCACTATCATTTAAAGGGAGAACTTGGTACATAAACTAGCCTAAATAAGGTATCACTAAATAAGGTGCTTAAGGATCTTGGCTTTGTTCTATAAATTTTTGAATATGCCTTTAATATGACCACAAAATTTTTCTATTATTTGGACTTGAGAGTAGATACCATCTAATTATATTGTATATTGGAAGTTTTATTAATGTTATCTTAAATAATGTCTTCATCAAATAGTGAATAACTATTGTGAATAACAAATTTGTCTTGATTGTTCCATAACACCTCTGAGAAGGTTTCACTAAAGAACATTGAATTTTAGCTCTGATTGTCTTCTAGCACCTCCAAAAAAATTTCACTATAAGATGTTAATTTTGGAATTTGATTGTCTCTTGGCACCTCCAAAAAGGTTTTACTAAGAGATTGATCTTCTTCGACATGAATGTGGTCTTAGTCCCCTAACATTCTTACACTAATATATTGCCATGGATGTGGTTCAACAAGGTGTGATTATTTTGGTCCTAATAGACACTTGTGAGAGGTGGAAGGTCAATATAATATCTAGGTTTGTTGGTGTTAATGGCATGTGGAATGGTAATGGAATGGAAAGATGAAGCATAATCTTTGTATAATATACTAGGAGAACTTACGTCGATGCTAAAGTAATCATCCTCAAAATTTGATCAAAAATATATTCAAATTGATATATAAGGCATACATAACCAATATTTTAGCAACCATGAATGTATTTTGATAATGAAGCTGAGTCTGACTCAAAGGACTTTGAATCCGATGTTAAGATTGACATTGAGTCCAATTCTAATGCTAAATCTAATATTGGTTCAAGAATAGAACCTAGCTTTAATTCTAATTATTCTTTAATTATAGATGTTGATATAATGATGTATTGTTAAATGTTTGGTATTGGATAAGTAATATCTTATGATGGCATACTGGGATCCACAAAGACTAGTTTATTAAATCGAGATTCTTCAACAAGGGAAAAAAGGTCAAAAGATAACTCTATAGAGACTGGCTTGTCCAAGGGAGGCTCTTTAAAAATAGTACAATGGTTAAGATAATTATTTTCCCAAAGGTGGTTATAATCATTAAGAAGTTATTAAATAAAGACTAGCTTGTTAGAGTGAAACTCCTTAACAATGGGTAAAGGATTAAAATGTGATTCATCATAGTTTGACTTATCACAAATAGGTGTTTCAACAAAAAACATTGTAGATTGGTTGGTTCTCTTGAACTTAGTTTACAAATAGATTTACCTACACAAAAGGCAATGATATCTAACTTGGTAGCAACAAGTTTATGAATTTTAGGAAAATAAAAAGGTAAATGATAATAGTATTAGAAAGGTGATGCGGCAATGCATGTTTTAGGTAATTTTCCCATATGTAGTCATAATTAGTAACATGTGGAATATTGATTTTCCCAAAGGTAATTATAATCAGTAACTATTATAGGCTTAATATGCATCATTAGAGAGAGTTCTTTAGGCTTCCTTTAATTGATATACACAATGGGAACAACCCTAGGCTGTGGGTCACCTAAAATGGGGTTAGACCTTCAGAGAAGTCCAACTTCCTCTTGATTTTCACCTAAACTAATGAAAATCATTGAAAAAGGGTTAGAAAGGGTTTAAGGGATCCTAATAAGGATAAAAGGGTGATTCACCAAATTTAAATGGACACTCATATAAGCTTAAACCCACACTGGATTAGCATAAGACAATTATAACTCACACAACCTCACAATCTCACTAATTACATAAATATTTCATAGAAGAGGTTAAAATAAAAAACTAATCTAGACCTACAAATAAATTGAAAACACCTTTAAAGAGGCAAGCATAAGGACAATATAATGTGAAAATTTTCCTTCACAAATCCATCATACACAAGCCTATTAAGCACTGATAAAAAATAAGAGGTAGGCAAAGATTTCATCATATTACTTCAAAAAGAAGTTCTTACAATATTTTGATATGGTTTAACCATATCAAACAAACAAATTTTTTAAAGAGTCTCAATGAGTATCCTTATCCCAAAAAGTAATGAAAAATTCTAAGAGTTGAGAAACCCCATAATGGGAATGAGACTAGGATATATAGGATAAGGGATAGAGAGAAAGAAAATGGGGGCATGCCATTAGAAAGGGAAAACACCATCCTGGATCATTAATTGAGCTTGAGCTACCACTTTTTTCTTGAATGAACTCCATGCCTCCTTTTTGATCAATCAAGACACTACTCATGGCTTACCAAGTGGGAAAGTCCTCGAAGGATCTAAGGATGCATTAAATGCACTATGCTGCAAGTCCTAACCACTATATCCTTTTATTTGATCCTTCACACCATCTCCCATTGAAGACAAAAATTTTATGCTCATGGCTCTAAAATAATCATGGCTTTAGGATTTTTAGGTGACTATTTTTCAAAAATAAGACCATGTTAAAGGATGAAGACCCTCTTCATGATCCCAAACATCTACCCTTGATCAAATCTAGACCTAGATATTTTCTATAGATGAAAAACCAATATCTTTTATTAGTTTCCTTGTAGCCTCTTATGTCGATGTAGACCTATAGACTGCATAGCTTCTTTCAATCTTCATTAGGTCTAAAAGACATATTTTTCCTTTGAGCAAACATAGAAGTTGAGAGCTCATTATATACATGGATCCTTCTTTTAATAATGGTGAACATAGTTATAGAATGAACCTTGTGTGCCACAAACTTTCTAACTAGAGGTCTATATTTAGCTCTAATGGTAGAATGATGATTGTTGTAATACCATATTTGACCTCTTTATTGAAGGTCCCTTAGTCTTTTGAATTTGAACCTCTCTCATTGATTTGCTTATACGAGATGTATGTGGACCATTGATTTTCTTAGGAGCCTAATGAGCTTATGCCACTTGGAAACCTCTTGCTTATCCCTAAGATACATTGACCCTATTGACCTTGATTGAACCATTATATCATGATGTATAAATGAATGTGAGCCCTTGATCTAGATATTTTAACTTTCTAACTTTAAGTCACACTATTGGATCGTAATGTAAGAAGTAATACAAGCCTTTGATCTACCTGAGCCCACTTTTATGATAATTCTTATACACTGCTAGATCATTATGTATGATTGAAAGTTGATTATTGATCTAGATCAGACCTACCTCTTTATCAGCCACCTCGTGCCTTAGATCTTTGCTTGGTGAATCCACACCTTTAGATCTTGATAAACTTGTATCTTTTTAAGGGATTTTAACCCATGGACCTTTTGACTCATTTGAACCTAGTGTGAACCATTGGATATTGTTTGTCAGTATTTAAGCTCACATAGACCATTATTTATTGATCAAATTTAAAATCATTAAGGATTTTCAAATATGAATGGCTATTTTGTGAATTTCAAACTTGACACTCATGTGGACGTCTAATTCTACAAGACTATATTTGAACACTTATATCTTGAGATAGAGATCTTGCACAGGTATGAAACTTGTAGAGTATATTCCTAGCATGAAGAAATCTATGGCCCTATAGTATTTTGGCTTGTGAGGCTATCTAAGGTGCACTTATAAAATACATAAGTGAATTGGTCTGCTTTATTTTTGTGTGACATCTTGAGAATGGTTTGGGACTTGTGCTTGATCTTTTTCATGAATCTCTAAGGCTTAGATGAACTCTTGAGGCCTATGAAAAACCTATTTCATGATCTTGAATGTTATGACCACCATAGCAGCCTAATTTCTTGAATTTAGTCAATCTACACTTTAAGTTAAATAAAAATATTTCAAAATGTTTACAAGCTACATGAGATATTTTTAGCAACTCATTCAATCCAAAACTTTGGATCCTTTGTTCAACATGAACTCTACTCAGCTTCTTTCTCCACACTAAGACCTTTATAATATTTTCTATAATTTCAAGTTCTATATGTGGGCCAAAATTTGGCCAATATTTCTTACAACATCCTAGGGTTGTATTCTTTCCATGCAAGATTAGTGGCCTTAAATTGATCTATTGGAAATATGGAGTCCCAAATATTCTCTCAATTTATTATGAAGATAATACAAGGATTTCCCTATCTAGAACCTTCTTTTGAAATAATAATAACAAGAAAAAAAGAAAAATAAAATGACCAAGGCACTTAATGAAAAGGAAACACACAATAGAAATAAAATGTGAACAAGGCACTTATATGAAATAATAAAAAGCCACTCTAATATGTACAATATGTTAAAAGGGATTAATGCTTCTAATAATAAGGATTTAAATGAATGTCATTAATTGGAATTGGTAATACCTCTCCATCTAGTTGGGCAAGCTAAAAAGCATTATGTTCTTTACATCTATGGATCAAATAAGGATAATTCTACACGCTGTCAAACTTGGTATGGTTGCCTAGTTTAGACTTATTTGAGTTACATTTGAGGACTAGGTCCCCTCACTTAAAGATCCTTGTTTTATATCTCTTATAAAAGTCTTTTTTGAGTTGATCTTGATGTGACTCCAAAGTTTTCATAGTAAGGTCCTTGGTTTCTTCTAGCTCCATGAGCTATATCATCCTCACATTCATGGGCTCATCCTCCATCAACTCAAGCTAATGAGATAACTCTAATGTAGGAAACTCAAGAGAGATAGGCAATTTGGCTTCCATTCCATATACAAGAACATATGGAGAATTGCCAATGAAAACTTTAGGAGTCATTTTATTAACCCAAAAGGTAGTCCTTATCTTGGTGTGTCATGTTCTCTGATTCTTTTCTATGGTCCTCCTAATGATCCTTAGTAAATGATTATTTATGGACTTTACCAACCCATTTCCTTAAGGATATTAGTTGAAATAGGTATTGAGATAGATGCCCAGTTTAAGATCCTATTCACTTGTTTTCATACCAAGGAATACCAATGCATTATCTGACATTATAGTGGCTAGGACACCAAACTTAGTCACAAGTCTATCATAAAAGTCTAACACTATACCCTCATTAGCCTCCTTCAAATAAATGCCTTCCACCCACCTGGTGAAGTAGTTAATTATAGTGAGCACCCATTTATTACCTACCCTTGATGGTGGATTGATCATCCCTATGAATTCTAACCCCCATTTAATGAAGGATTGTTCCACCTAAATTGGATTGAGAGGAAGGGTTGCTAATTTATGCTTTCTTGTAAAGAGAGCACATTTTTGGAATTTTATAACTCATGCATGATAATCCTTGAAAATTTTGGGCCAATAATAACCAAACCTCATTACCTTTTTGTCTATGGTTCTAGGTGAAAAATGGCCTCTTACAAGTCCATCATAGAACTACTCTAAGAGCTTGGTCACTTGATTATCATCTATGCACCTAAGGAGTACCCCATTGAGGTCCCTTATAAAAATAAATCCATCAACCAATGAATAAGGTATGGATTGAATCTTGAAATAACTTATTTTGGCTTTGTACAAACATTGGGGGATTTCTTTTATTGTCAAAAAGTGAGCCATATCTTTAAGCTAACTCTTTTGAAGTAGAGGTGAACTTGTTTGTGAGTTTTTTTGGGTCACTAAAACAACTTCATTTTCCTCTTGGAGATCATTCACCATGTTCTCACATAATCCTTTACGTCTAACCATCTTGGTGAATTTTATCTCTACATCATATTTCATGACCTTGGTGATCCAACCTACTCTTTTCTCATTCAAATCTTTGTTAAGGAGGAAGCCTCTAACTCTAGGATGAGACACCATAAGATGGATCCTACCTTTGGAGAGCATGGGCACAAATTTCTTGACACTTCTCAATGTTTCAATAACTTATTGTTTAATAAATTTATACCTCACCTTATATCCTTCTAGCCCTTGACTAAAAAAGGAAATTGGTTGCTCCATTCCTTCATCATTCTTTTACATTAGCATAGTTGATATGTTATCAACATTGGCAAAGGTGTACAAGATGAAGTCCTTAGAGAAGTCAAGATTTATGAGAGATGGTGATTAGGTAATAGCCTACTTGATGGCCTCAAAATCTACCTTTCCTTCATCTTACCAATCAAACACTTAGATCTTCTTCAGTATGGTGGTGATGGGTTTGACTAGGTTAACAAGCCTAGGTATGAACCTTATCATAAAGTTAATCTTCCCAAAGAATCTATAGATCCCCTTCTTGTGCTTTGGTAAGGATAAGGCTAAGATAACACTTACTCTATCAAGGTCAATGGATAAGCCTTATTTTGAAATAATATGACCGAATAGTTTACCTTCATGTATAACAAACACACACTTCATGGGATTTAAAAAGATACCATACTCTCTACATCTTTGTAATATCGGCCTCAAATGATCCATGTGATCACTATATTTCTTTTATAAAACTATGATGTCATCCAAGTATACCAATACCATTTGATTTAGAAATCCTTAGAAAGCCATGTCCATTTATCTTTGAAAGGTTACCACAACATTAGACAATCTAAAAATCATATATTGGTACGCAAATGTGCCCCAATTGGTGGTGAAGGAAGTCTTGTACTGGTCTTCCTATCTCATTAGCACTTTTTTATAACTTGAATACCCATACAAGAGAGAGAACCATTCTAAACTAATAACTATCTAAAGGAGTTGCTCCATGGATGGCAAAGGGTAGTGATCCTTCAAAGAGACCCTATTCAAATCCCTAAAATCAACACACAACCTAATTCCTCATTCTTATTCCTGACAGGTACTAGATTATCTACCCATAAAGAGTGCTTAACTAGAAATATGATATTGTATTCAATTAACCTTGTCAATTCCTTCCTCATGAGTTGTTTGATTTTGGGGTTTATAAACCTTTGCTTTTTCCTGATAGGCTTGGCATTAACCTCTAGTTCTATAGTGTGTTCGAAAAATTTAGGATTAAATCCCCTTAGGTCACTATATTTCTAATCAAAGATGTTCACATATTCTTTGAAAATCTCTATGAAAGCATGCCTTTCATCTTTAGTGCTTACCTTTCTAATCTTGAGGATCTTGTCTTTAAAGATAAGAACTCTCTCATAGTTCTCTTCATTAGTTGACATCACTACTTTATCCTTCCTCATATGGTACCCTTCATGAAAGAGACCATTTAGGGTGATTAGGTATTTATGAAGCTTATTGGACCTTAATTGAATAATCTACTCCCCATACTAATGCTATAACTTTCCATGGTTGATGGAGGAGAACTTTGCTTCCTACTATAAAAAATAGGCAATTTGTTGGTCATTTTCAAAAAAATACAAATGAGCTTTGTTATTTGGCACTGATAATCTTACTACCACTTTGACATGTGGTTTCACCTTATCCCTTTTAAATTCATTGGGGATATCAAAATGAGCCCCCATAGCTACTATTCTATCAACATGTTCATTCTATCTCTTTAGAACTGATTAGTTATTAAAGGCCTCAGGGTCCTTAATTAGGACCCACACTCTATGTTTTTAGGACTTCATGAATGGGTTATTAGTGACATTATAGCCTTTAAATTTGTCCACAACCAACTCACTATCCCCATAGACTTGCAATTACTTAATCTCTCTCTTACTAGCCCATTGAAGGACATGAATAAGGCCCTCATATTTGGTTGCATTTGAAGAGAAGTTAAATTAGAACCTATATGAAGAGAAATATCTATCATTTGAAGTGAAAACTATCATAACACCTAAACCCACTCCATTATTTCTCCTTGAGCCATCAAATAACAATTTTCATAGACCACTAGGATCTTTTTAAGGCCTCATGAGGGATGGCATGGACCATATTTATTCATGTAAACAGTAGATACCCAAGTCCCTTTCTTCAACACCCTCTAAGGGTTCTACTAACTAGTTATCATTCTATAGTTCATCCAAGAATATGTCTGGTATCTCTTTTGGATGAGTTTTCAGCTCTTACCCCATTTCAAATTCATCCTCATCAATGATGGTACAATTGAGGTTTATATTGTCTAGCCCATAAGGTTCTATGTGGAATAGTGAAATGGGCTCATCTTTAATTGACACTTTGGCCCCATATCTTGTTTTGAATGCCATGTATGACCAATCTACTAGAATATAACCTCCTATATTTTCTATGAACTCTCTGGATAAGCATATTATAAAGCAAGGAGGCACATTAAGGATCAATACATCTTGAGCCACTGAGACATTAGGACAAGCATGTAGGGTCAAGTTGAGGTCTTTGATTATGATAAATATCTTGTTAGAAGAACCATATAGTTGTATCACTCCTTTATAGTAGGGCTTGTATTTTAGACCAAGTTGATCATCTATGGACTTTGTCATTACCAAGGTATTAGCCCCACTGTCTACTAAGAAATTGTGCAACAAAGAATTACCAATAATCACTAAAATATAAAATGGAGGAGGTTTGACCACTTTAACTAATTTCCATTCATTTGGTCATTTGACTAAATTAGTAAGGACCACATTCTCCTTTCTTGGTAGCTTCTCAATAACATTGGTCTTGGACAATCCTTCTTGAAAGATATACACTTGACTAGGCATGGAGAGCATGTCTCACAATGGCACACTCACATTAGACCTTTTCATTTGTTCCATAATGTCAATGGGTAAACCAACAACATTGTTATGATTTAGGGGCTAAAATTACACCTTTGGTAATGTTTTAGGCATCAACTAATGTCCCATGTTTGAAAGGAATTATGAGCAAGGCCTTTATACTAATCTAGGGCCTTTCTTTTGAAATAGATAGTTAATAACCTAATAGATATATTCTCCTCAATTACATTATGTATATTGAAAAAATTGGTTATGTCTATGAGGTGCTTAGAAGGTGTTGTAGCTTGGTATCTAGTATAATAGGGGATACTTTTAAGAGCTACAATGAGGCTACAATCATATTGAGCTAGGTCTAAAGGACTTTAGCCATTAAAATCCATAATGGGGAAAGGTTTAGGGGTTGCCATGGATACAAAAGGATTTATTAAAGGACAAATTGTAGGGGTAGGCCTTGAAAATGACTTAGGAGCAAAGGCTCCTTGATATGGATGTGTATTGGCAAATATTAGTATTTTTTTCTAAATTTAAAGGTAGTTCAACAAATTCAAAGGGAATACCTCTTAAATCTGACCTTGTTGTCACTTTTGGCATAAGTTGAAGTCACTGCTCTACTACCAAAAAGTTTAATCTTCCTTTTAGAGTTTCCAGAGGTTGTTACTTAGGAGCTTAACTACTACAAATATAATCAAACCAACGTCAACTTTAATAAATCTTCCTTGAACTATAGTTCTACTAAGCATGCCAAAAAGCTATTGTAGGCTCAATCTACACCCTTGGAGAGAGTTCTTCAAGTTCCCTCCAATTGAGCTACATAATGGGAATCACCCTAGGCTATGGGTCACATATAATGGGGTTGGACCTATGGATAAGGCCAACTTACTCTTGATGCTCACCTAAACTAATGCAAATCATTGATAAAAAGGTTAAAAAGGGTTTAATGGATCCTAAAAAGGTTAAAAGGGTGATGAACCAAAGTTAAATAGACACTCATATAAGCTTTAACCCATGTTGGATCAAAATAAGACAAGTATAACTCACGAAAAATCATAATCTCACTAATTACATAAATAGTTCATATAAGAGGTTCAAATAGAAAAGTAATCTAGACTTAAAAACAACTTGAAAACACCTTTAAAGAGGCAAGTATAAGGATAATGGATTAGGAATATTTTCCTTCACAAATTCATCATATAAAAGCATAATGTCACTAATCAAAAGCAAGAGGTAGACAAAGAGTTCATCCTATTATGTCAAAAGGTAGTTCTTACAATATTTTGATAGGGTTTAACCATATCAAACAAGCAAACTTTTTCAAGGGTCTCAATGAGTATCCTTGTCCCAAAAAAGAATGAAAAATTCTAAGATTTAAGAACCCCCATAATGGGAATGAGACTAGGATATATAAGAGAAAGGAGAGAGAGAGAGAAAATGGGGGCATGCCATCAGAAAGGGAAAACACCATCCTAAATCATCAATTAAGCTTGAAATGTCACCTTTTTATCAAATGAATGCCATGCCACCTTTTTGATCAATCAAGACACTACTCATGGCTTACCAAGTGAGAAATCCCCCAAAGGTTCTAAGGACACATTGAAAGAACTTAGTTACAAATACCAACCACCAAATCCTTTTCTTTGATCCTTTATGCCATCTCCCATAGAAAATAAAACTTTCATGCTCATGGATATAACATAATCATGTATTTATGCTTTTTATGTGGTTTTTTATCAAAAATAAGACCATACTGAAGGATGAATACTCTCTTCATGATCCTAGACATCTACCCTTGATCAAATCTAGACCTAGATATTTTCTATAGATGAAAAACCAATCTCCTTTATTGGTTTCCCTATATCCTCTTATATCGATGCAAACCTATAGACTACATAGCCTCTTTAAATATTTATTAGGTCTAAAGGACCTATTTTTTCCTTTGATCATCCATATAAGCTGAGAGCTCATTATATAAAGGGATATTTCTTTAAATAATGGTGAACACAATTGTAAAATGAAGCTTATGTTCCACAAACCTTCAAATTAGAGGTTTATATTTAGCTTCAATGGTGCCCCTTTACTATTTATCATCTTGATTATATCAATATGTACCTTTAATGGCATTTATCTGATCTCTAATGGTATAATGATGATTCTTTCAAGATCTGCTTACCTCAGTTCAACCTTTGTCACATTTTCAACCTCTCCATCAAATGTCCCTTAGTCTTTTGACTTTGAACCTTACTTGTTGATTTTATTGTACAAGATGCATGTAGACCATTGATTTTATTATGAGTCTAACAATCTTATGCCACTTGGAAACCTCTCACCTATCCTTTAGATATGCTAACACTTTTGACCTCACTTGCACTCTTAGATCATGATGTATGAATGAATGCAAGCCCTTAATCTATATCTTCTAAATTTTTGACTTTAAATCACACCATTAGATCACAATGTATAAAGAAAAATGATCTATCTAAGCCCACTTTCCTACCATTTCCTATGCATCATTAGATCATTATGTATGATTTAACACTAATCATTGATCTAGATTGGACCCACCTCTTTATTAGTCACCTTGCACCATTGGATCTTTGCTTAGTGAATCCACATCATTAAATATTGATCAACCTACATCATTTTAAGGTATTTTAACCCAGGGACCTTTTGACTCATTTGACCCCAACATGAACCATTGGATCTTGCTTATCAATATGCAATCTCACATAGACTATTATATCTTAATCAACTTTAAACTTTTTAAATATTTTAAAATCTAAATGACTATTTTGCAAAGTTCAAAATTGACACTCATGCAGATGTCTCATTCTACATGACTATCTTTGAACACCTAGATCTTGACATAGAAAGCTTGTGTGGGCATGAAAGTTATAAAACATGTTATTGGCATACAGAACTCTATGGTGCTACAATATTTTGGCTCATGAGGCTATCTGAGGTGCACTTATAAAATACATAATTAAAATGGTCTGATCCATTTTTGTGTGACTTATTAAGGATGGTCTAGTCTATTTAGACTTGTGCTTAATATTTTACATGAATCTCCAAGGCTCAGATGACCTACCAAGGCTTGTGCAAAAATTTCTTCATGATACTAAATGTTATAACCAGTATAGAGACCCACTTTATTGAAATTAGGAAATCTACACTTTAAGTTAACTTAAAGAGTTTCAAAATCTTTGTAGACTACATGAGGTCTTTTAGGCCACTCATTCCATCTAGAATTTTGGATCCTTTGTTCAACATAAACTCTGCTTAGCTTCTATCTCCACAAAAATACCTATGTAATATTTACTACAATGCCAAGTTTTGTATGTGGGCTAAAATTTGGCAAACAATAACACCAATCAAGAATAAATAAAACATGTAATTTCTAGATCTATTAACATACTACTTTCACACACTACCATTTAAAAACAAAATTTTGAAATTGAATCAGAATCCCCTTATAGAAGGTGTCTAAAAATCCAATGGAACCAAGATTAAAAGGGTTGGGTAGGGCAGGTAAAAACAAGTTTGGTCATTAATGAAGGTATGGTATAATGGTATGCAATATGGAGTTATTTAAGGATTGTGATGTTATCACAATTAGATATATGTTAATAGGTTTTACCCTAAGTGATAAGGTAAAAATTAGGGTATGAAACAATGGTAAGATGAATGGGAAATGAAAATGGAAAGGTAAATGGTAAGGCAAAGGTATGGTTCTATTATTCTTGTTGATGTGGAGATGCACATCCTGATCAACATATAATACAACCACAATAATAAATCATGGAAATTTATAACCCACACCTATTTTGAAGAGATATTTTATCAAGAATATATTACAAATTTGGACTCCATTAATGTTTTTATGATCTTCATTGGTCATTGTTTCTATTTTCTCCAAATGTCAGGATAACATGTCTTTATATATTTTATAATGGATAGTGTGTCCAGAGATGGTAAATAGGGATAAATATTTGATAATAGGTTTTATTTGAAAATGTAAAGGTGGATGATAATGAAATGTATAATTATTAATCAATAACTAAAGATCAAAATTTTTAGGCACACACAATGTTACTAATGTTGGATTTGACATAATTTTGGTTGTGGCACAGCTGAAGACTTTTGAATATGATCTAAATAGGACCAGCATTTGTTTTTTTTGGGTCTAAGAGTAGTGTTGATGTATTTTTTATGCACACCATAGATAATGAGGTAAACTCTAACAAGTTATGATCTCAATGGAGATGAACTCCACTCTAGGACATGACTTGTAGGTATGTGGTTTTAGATTAACCAAGTGGTGGAATATCTACATGTGACCTGCATATCATCAATGAAAATTCTCTCAAGTGATTTAATTAACATCTAAGAACATATATTTATAGTGATTCTATATTAAAATAATAAAATCTCATAAAAAACATAAAAAGAGGGAATGGTAGGGTAGAAATGGGAGGCTCTATGGTCTGAAGGGATTACTTCTAGGTTTGGTTTCTTAATGGAAAAGTGTTTTTGAAACCAATGCTTGATATTAATATATTTTTCACAAACACAAACAAACACATATAGGTAGTCTAAGGGAATAAGATATAGGAAACTCAAATATCTCAACTACAGGTTGCTTCTTTTAGTATAGCTATTTCATACCCTTAGTTAAAAGATTATAAATTAGATCAAAGAGGTATCTAAAGTATTTGTTTCACACACATAGAAAACTATATTAGAGAAAACACTTTTACAAACTCAAAAAACTAAAATAGTCAACCTAAATTGCATACAATCAATAATACTTGTTAATTATCCAATAGTTACTACACATCTACGAATTCTTCATAGACATTACACACTATGAATTACTAAATTAAAAAAAAAACCTTCATTACAAAAAATTGGAGAAGAATCATGATTTTCACTAAAGATCGAGTCAAGTAGAACTCTAAATTTATTATTAATCTGAATAGCCAAAATTTTCCCCTCAAAATAATGAGCTCAATACAAATAATTAGTAACAAAACTAAGTGGAAAACAACCACTAATGTATAGATCACATTAGGAGTGAACTATAGTTCTAATTTTACCCCACTAAAATAAATAAATGCTTACATGGAATTTTCATCCAAATTGCATTGTTTATTATTATTTTTTACAATTAATGTCCACTTAATAATAACTTTAGTTGACTTGTTCCTCCAAATTTGCATAAGATTTAGATAAGTTTTTATAATCTTAAATAAATATTTTTATCCTTAGATAATATTATTTAGTTCAAATAAAATTATTTAGCTTTAAATAATATTATCTAGGTTGCATTTTTTGGAAGTCACGATGTTGAGCAAGGAAGGAAAAGTAGTAGAAGACCTTCAACAATTTAAATTTTTACTTGGGTGGGAAAACCAAAATGGTCATGTAGACACTACTTAGATGCCATAATGTAATATTTTGTGTAAAAATTATCTCTTTAAATTCAATGTGGCCACATGTGATACCCATCATGGAAAAGGCATGGTGTACAAATAAACTAAAGAGATGGATTCCTCTTAGAAGTAGGTAGACAAGATCAATATTGCTCAAGAAAATAATGACCCACATTCCCCCAAATTGTCTTGGAAGGATAAAGTAAAATGAAAAATCTTGGTGGGCCTCTATCTTTCAAATATATATATTTTACTAGCAGTGGAGAATAATGAGGTTTTTCATTCTAGTCGCTAACCCCATAGTAGAACAAGTTGATGTAGAACTAGCCAAATATATCTTGGCTAGGGTGAATATATTTTGGACAAATATTGAATCTTTTCATAGCTAGACTAAATCCAAGTGGAAACCCAAAGGACACCTAGAAGTGGTTGCCTTGGCCAAAGGGTTCTTCTTGGTCAACTTTTTCATATAATGATATTGTATAAAGATTTTCTCTAAAGGGCCCTAGTTCATGGGTAAAGATAACATAGCTACCAGGAGGTGGAAAATAGATTTTAATCTTAGTAACATTTCCATATATGATGTTCCAATGTGGATTCTTATCCTATAACTCCTTTTATAATATTGGCACTTAGAAGTTATTAAAGGCATTGCCAGGGTACTGGGGCAACCCATAACCATTGAATCAATAACACTCTCTCACCAAAGAATGGTCATGGAATGAGTGTAAATATTTTTCCAAAAAACAAGCCACTAATCCATAAGATTAAAATTAAATCTAAATAAGGAGAATGGATACAACAAACTATGTATGAGAATAAATCCATCATTTTCTCATTTTGTAACATTCCTAGCCATATGTTGAAAGACTGTCCTAAGAAAATTAAAAATCCTATCACCCCAAGGAATATGTGGGCTTATAAGGATGCACAAAGAAAGGAAAAAAAGTGAACAACCACTCAAAATTTGATCTACCAAAGCTTCACCAAGGGTTTCATTACCTGATGATCTAAAAGTTATTTCTTGTAACAATTCTTTTGCTCCTCTTGAACTATTTTTTGATTTTGTGTCCCTATATGATAAGGTGGACCCCTAGATATCTTCCTTGGACCTCATCTCTCATCTTCCCCCCATCCACATCCCTCTCCCTTAGAAATCTCTTGAGACCCCCTCCTCTCCCCACCCCTCATATTCCACTTCTCCCACCCTCTCATCAAATTTTGGTCACCCCTCTTAGGCACGTCACCCCCCAAGTGAATCAGACCTCACACCCTCTCATATTCCTCTCCTCTCCCCTTCCAAACATAGTCTACTTATGTTTCCTTCTCCTCCTCTCATTTTGACCTTACGGGGGCCCACCCCCCTTTCATCCCCTGTAGTCACTTCATTTGTCCCTGCCTCCCCCTCCTTCACCTTTAAGTTCTCCCTCTTTAGGATCTTTTCATCCACTTAAGCTTACTCCTATCTCAGTGACAACCCAAGATTTGGATAAAAAACCCAATCTATGGATTTAAAAATCCCCTTATTTTCCACCTTGGACTATAAGAGTAGACCTCTTCCTAAGGATGCCTTGTTATCTTCCCTTTTAAAGACTATGGAGCCCAAAAAAGATTGGGAACAATACTCTATGACTAAATCCCCATATCAAGAAATAATCCTTGAATAAGGGTTTACCATAAACTTCAAAATTAGAAAAGAAAAGAAAAAACTAATATTGGATTTACCCCAAAACCAATGTGTAGGTCACCTAGAATGGTCACAAAAAATTTAGAAATAGCTAAATAAATAGCTAAGGGTTCCCATCAAACCCTCAAAATAAATTGTTATAAGAAATGAAAATACTAACATGGAATGTTAGGGGGTTAATTAACCCCATAAATTAGAGGACCCTTTATAACCTTATTAAAAGAGTCGACCCTACTATTTTACATATATAAGAAACTGAAATGTCTAAAAATGCTTTAAAATCATGTGATGAAAAAGTTTGAAGAAAAGCTCATGTGTTAGCTTTAGACTGTAAAGGTGCCTAGCTATTTTTTGGAACCCATAGTATCTTGAAGTAAATATTCTCTATAAGACCAATGACTATATATCCATAATCTTCAAAGACTTAGATAACAATGAGGAATAAATCCTTTCCAATGTCTATGCCCCAAATGTCAAAACTACTAGCCATAATTTATTGTAAAGCTTACTTTCTTTCCAAAGGACCTATGATATATAGAACTAGATTAATTTTGGGGACTTTAATACCCCCTTAACCCCAAGGATAAAATAGGGGGGCATATATATCTCACAAAAAGCATGATGGATTTTAATGACTTCATTGCAAGCATAGGGCTAGTATATGTGGATCTTAATGGTAACCCATTCACATTGGACCAATGGAAGACTGGGTGAAAATTTTATTTAGGTCTACCTTGATATAGTTTTGATTTCCTTAAGTTGGGATGTTCATTTTTCTAGCAGGCTCTCCTCCCTTCCCAAAATTGGGTCGAACCATAACCCTTTGATCTTTGAAGGGGATAAAATGTCGAAACTAAAATGTAGTCCCTTCATATTTGAAATCATGTGGCTTCATCACCCAAACCTAATGGAATACTTAAAGGAATGGTATAAATAACCATTATCAAGCTTAGATATGTTTATTCTAACTAAAAAAATTAAGTTTCCTCTAAGCAAAGCTAAAAATTTGGAACAAATAAGTCTTTGGTGACATAAACCTATAAAAAAAGGGCACTGAAGGTGGAATTAATAGCAATTGAAGAAATCTCAGCTATGGACAGCAAAAAAAATAGATCCATTAAAGGGAAAATGATTTTTTGTACCAATTTCACAATGTTGAGGTAAGGGAAGAAGTATATTGGAGATAAAAGTCCAGGTGTATTAGCCGAAGGAGGGTGATAGGAATACCAAGTTCTTCTATCACTTGACATTGAGACATAGAAATGTAAACATAATTTATCAATTAAAAATGGATAATGGGTTTATTATCAAATATGATGAGGATATTTCCCACCCTATAATCAACTTTTTCAAAAACCTTCTTATTGAAGGTCTCTTAGATGAACAACTTATAGAAAACATGTTTAACAACTTTGACAAAGTTATTTCTAACACTAACAATGCTTTACTTATTAAAGTCCCACCTAAATAGGAAATAAAAAATGTGGTCTTCATGATAGAAGGCTTCAAGGTCCCAAGACCTAAAGGTTTTCCCCCTTTTTTCTTTCAAAAATTTTGGGATATAATTCACACTAAGGTTAAGGTGGCTGCTAAGGAATTTTTCCAATCCAAAACCATCCTCAGAGAAATGAATATCATATTTTTTAATTCTAATTCTAAAAAATCAAGGAGAAAATAATTTAAAGAACTTCCACCCTATTAGCCTTTATAATACCACTTAAATAATTTTCTCAATCATCTTAGTGAAGTGAATGCAACATATTTGTCATTAGGGAACATCATGGTGCTTTTATGTCTAGGAGAAAAATAAAAGACAAAATCATTCTAGTGCATGAAGCCATCCATTCCATCTCCAAATCATTGAGGCAAGTAATGTTCCTATACTGGACATGACTAAAGTCTATGATTAGGTCTCTTGAAATTTTCTAATAATGATCTTAAAAAACATGGGTTTCAATCAAGACATAAGGAAAATCATCTAAAATTGTGTAACCACCCCCAAACTCTCCATAAATCATGAAAGGAGTTCCAAAAGGGTTCTCCTCTACTTCTAGAGTATTGACTAAGATAGGGATACCCCATCTCACCTTACCTCTTCATAATTGTGGTAGAAACTCGAGGAAGGAATTTTCTAAAATCATGCACATAGGGTCTAATTAAAGGAATCTTAGTGGTACTCAATATTGAGCCTGTTAGCCATAAACGATTTACATATGATATGATCATTTTATGGGAATCCTCAATGGAGGAATCTAAACATCTAAAATACATCTTTAAAAATTATGAATTTGTCTTGAACAAGTGTATTAATTTTTGAAAAATATCTCTATTTTTTATTAATACTTCACTCATACAACAAAAAAGAATTGTTAGAATTTTGGAACACCATGTGAGTAAACTACCAAAAAATATTTTAGGCATTCCATTTTTTGAAGGTAAAATGGATTCTAAGATTTAGAACCCCCTCATTGATATAATCCAAAGGAATATTTTAGGGTGAAAGGGATACCTACTCACCTAGGCAGGCAAATTCTAGCTGCTCAAAGCCTCGATCTAGAGTATCCTTGTGTACCAAATGTTCATAATTTGAATACCCACCAACATTTTAGCTAAAATATAAAAAAGAATTTCTTATGGAGGGGCACTAAGGATATATTCAAGTTTACTCTTATCTCCTATAAATTTTTTTGTCTTCCTAAAGTAAATAGAGGATTAGGCCTTATAATCATTAAGTCTATGAATAGGGCCATGTTAGAAAAAATGGGATGGAGACTAATGAAAGAAGATAGAGAATGGGAAATAATAATCAAGGCCAAATACATGGAAGGTCCTGAATATGATAGATTTCTATGGTAGTAAGGTCCCAAGGATGAATCTACCTTTTGGAATGCCATTACCAACTATAAAGATCATCTTGTAAAAGGTATAAAATGGAAAATTAGAAATGGAGAGAAAATTGACTTATAGGAAGATGCCTAGATGTCCACTACCCCTCTCTCCTCACAAAAATCTTAGGCTAACCATTATGTGATCTTCAATTAAATATGGGGCTCAAAATTCAAACACTATTGGGTGGTGAATGAAGGCTCAAAGATTTGAAAAATCCTTCCCACTGAAGGACACACAATTTAAGAAGTATAAGTGATAAAAAATATTAACTCCTTTATCAGATAGATTTACATTTCTTCATTCCCTAAGGAAGATCATTTTATATGGGATGTTAAAGATAGTGGTATGTACTTAGTGTCCTGATGACACACCTCTGATCTTAACCTAGAAAGTGAATGGAACTACTAAAAATACCTATGGATAAAACATCTGACCCTCAAGGTCAATTTTTTATTTTGGTTGGTGACCTATGATAATATCCTTAGAGTGGATAACCTTGTAAAAAGAGGACTAATAGTCCCCAATGGATGCCTATTATGTAGGAAATTTGAGGACTCAGTTCACCATTTGTTTCTAAATCACCCTTTCAATTCAACATTATTTAACTAGATGCTAAATAAATTCAACCTTTATTGGGTAAAACCAGACAATGTGTTTAACCTCATCAAGTAATGGAAATGACCCTAGAATATCCCATCCTTGAAATTACTATGGTATTTGGCTCTTCCACATTGGTTTTGGAGCGTGTGTAAATACTATAATGATATCTTTTTCTTGAATAAAAGGCACCATCCTAAAGGGTTATTTCTACGACTTTGACATGCCATCACCAAGAATTAGAAATCCTTCTCATCTAAAAATAAGAACCTAAGACTTGCCTCAACACAATTGATCTTCAGTAACTAGGATGTGGTTCAAAAAATAAGATCCCCCTCTAAAGATCTAATTCATAAACACATAAAATGGAAGACTCCACTTGAAGGTTAGGATAAATTAAACTTTAATGGAGCATCAAAAGGAAGTTAAGGACCTACTGGCAGGGGAGGAACCATAAGGGATTCAAAGGGAATGTTGATTACTACCTACATACATCCTTTGGGAACATAGACAAATCATCTTGCTAAAGCTAAGGTGGAATTTTGAGGCATCTAACTTACCTCTATCCTTAAGATAAAAATAATAATTATTGAGGGGGACTCCTTAAATATCCTAAATGCACTTGAAGGAAAAATGACCCCCTCTGACACAATAAAATATATTATTGATGATGTTAAGTAGTATTTTATGGGTGTGCCACAATTCCAAATTATCCACATTTACCATGAAAGGAATAGCATGGTGGATCTATTTTCTAATATACGAGTAGACCTCCCTCTTTTAACCAACTATCACATAAGATGCCACATCCCCAAAAGTATATCATCAACTATACATATTGAAAGTACTTCAAGATAGGATGGAAATTGGGTAGACACATACATGAACATCTCTCATCAAGAGATGGGTTTCAAATGTTATGAGTAGTCATTATGAAAAATCAAGGAAAAGTTATTGTTTAAGGAGGGAGGAAACATGTTTTTCAAGTATATTTCATACCATTCAAATAAAGCATTCTAAAACCTGCTAAACTTCTTCCTTGAGTACATATATACTATAAAAATGGGGGGAAATGGGAATCATTTGGAACCAACCTCTTTTTCTAAAGTGTGAGGCTTAAATAAAGTCTAGAAGAATCTTTAGTGGGGTGGACTCACTGAATTGATGCTGAGGATAACCGAACATGATGCTAATATTATAAGGGATTTTTTTGTTAGCTAGAATAAGAGAGTAGTGAAGATGAGAGGAGTTAAAATAATGGTTATATAGGAGTTTATCATAGAATATATGGGCATGCCATGTGATGGGGTGAAGGTGTACAAGGACCATTCTAAAAATCAAGAGCTTATTCAGAGGTTCTTTTGCATAAATGAGTTTGTTAAAATAGATAAGAAGGGGTTCACCCACACTGACCTCCCATGTCAATAGCTTGAGGTGTGCCTGTAAGTGATGAAATACCTAAAACTTGAAGGTAATCACACTTTAATTTTATCCCACCATTTTTATTGTTAAACCACTTTTTGGGTATAAAATTAGTCTCCCCTTCTATCTCTTAAAGTTTTTGGAAATCACTTCTCTCACCCATCAGGTTAATTAATCAAACCCTATGATGTACCAAGGTCTCATCTTACTATTGGTAAAGCATGGCCAAACCTTGTGTGGTATGGAGGTTATTTGGGGGTCTTTCATTGAGGAGGTCTCTTTGAAGGAAGACCCTACCTCAGGATCCTACCATCCATCTGCCAGTACCCCGCAAGCTAGTCTTTCCAAAATCTATATTGATGACCTCCCTCTAAAGTTGATTATCTCCAAACCCAAAATACTTAAATTAGATTAGGGAATATTTAGGGAGGCCATTGGGAAATAAAAATTTCTTCTATCAGAAGAAATGAAAAATAATAAAGAGTAGTTAGAAATTTTTAATAGTAAGTTGCATGAAGCCAAGATGAATCTAGTGGGATTCATACAAAAATAGAACACCTTGAATAAATAAGTAGATATAAATGTCCAATATTTCACCCATTCTATTAAGGTGGATAGGACTTACATTAAGAATCACTTGAAGGTGATAGATACCCCCTCCTATGATCCTCAACATTACTCCCATCAAGAAAGGCTTATTATAGGAATAGGTCAGAAAAGGCCACGGATGATCCTCCTCAACGATGACACTGAAGGACACAATAGTAGGATGAGGGGCAAATTTTCTATGAATAATTAGGGTGTACCATATAAGAGTACTAAATAATATAAGGAACCATTAGAGGCCCCCCTACTTGATCTATTTAATTTTCTATGTTTTGTTTTTCCTCCCATGGGGTTAATTATCTAGTGTTTTATTTATTTTTGATGTTTTGACCCTAGGGGCCTGCTAATATTTTTTATAACTCCTGACTATGGTTCTTGGTCTATATAAAACTAGGTATTTTAAACTATCAGATAAAAAATATTATCTAAGTTGAAAATAATTTATTTGGCTAAGAATAAAAATTAAAAAATCTATGTAATATGCTGATTTTGTGAACCCATAACTTTTGATTAAAAATCATTTTACTGATAATATTAAAAAAATGAGTTCTCCTTTTATTTGCATTTATTTATGTAAAATTTTAGCCTCATATGTTTTTATTCTATTTTACTAAATTCATCATGAAATAGTACTAACAACTTGTTTTGAAAACTATGACTGAAAATTAGCTAAGTATGAAAACTGTTAGATGTGCTTGGTTATGTGGACTTATCTTTTTCAAGAAAATCATGTTACTAAAAACATTAAACTATGTTCCTATGATATTTGTCTTCCTTCATGAATTTTTTTAATCTCAATCTAGTTTGATTAGATCTCTGAAATAGTGCACCAAAAAGTGTTGATCAATCATTTCTAAAAAATAGTACATGCACAATTTTTCTTCTAAACAAAGCCAATCTCTCTGTTTGACACTAAACATTCTTTTGATGTATTGAGCATCTATTTTGTTGTAGTTGACATTAATTTCACCTAAAACATGTTTAAAAACATATTAGAATTCCCTTAAATTTTGAATTAAATTAAAATAAATATATAGCTATCAATGTATAATCAATTAACATGTGAAAATAATTTTTTTTATAAAAGTTTAGATAGGTTGGTACATAATAAATGGTGACTCAGTGGAGAAATGTTACTGAGTATTTGAGAAGATAGAATTTCTGATTTAATTGTCATAAAAAAAATCTTTATAATAAATAAGTAAATTAGAGAAATGAAAGAATATTTAACATAATTATGCAAAATACTAACCCTTTTCAAATTTTAAATTGTGTATGACTTTTTGAAGATTATTTTTCCTTATTATGAGAGTTTTGAAAGAGATTTGGATTAACACTGTAGGCTTGTTTTTTATTTATTTATTTTATAACAATAATTGGGAAGCCTGGGTATTGCTCTACTTCTAGCAGTCATCCATAGCCCTAACATAGATGCCTATGATTCTACTCTATTCATTGTTCTATTATGAACCAAACATCCATAACCTCGATATAGTTTATTTGAATCACCTTTCTTCCATAAGTATATGATTTTCATCTATTTCTTTTTCTTTTTTTTCACTTTTTTTTAACACAAAATAGAAGAAAGGTTGGGAATCACCATTGGCTTGGTGTAGGTATAAAAATGTATTTTTATTAATACGTCCCTATAAATATGCATCCATATCAATGTTTATTATTTCTAATCCAAGTTTTAACATGTTAATGTGCAATTAATATTTCAGAATGAGAAGTCTTTCTAAAATTTACATAAAAATATCAAAGCAATTTTAAACAATCTAATAATCTTATTCCATTAAAATAAAATATGAATTTAATTATGACACATACCTTGATTTCAAGCTTGAATACCTCATGAAAAATCCATAAATATCTATAAGTGTGATCAACTATCAAATGTGAAAATTCCATGAAATAGAGGAATGGTCATGATGACCTTAATTACTAAACTAATCAATTGAAAAAAAAACTAAACTAAAACAATAATAAAAACTAATCTAAAAAAAATTAAACAAAAATGGGAGGGTGGGTTTGGAAACTTTATGTAAAATGTTCCCACTCTTTTATAGAAGCAAGCTTCTTCTGTTTAAAGTCCTCAAATATGCAAAAACATCTTTGTATTCTTTCAAAAATTCTTTTAGTTTCTCTCTTTCAAACCTAAAATAATCTGCATACATGCATTCTACATAATTATCTTTCTTAATTCTAAAATCAGAATAAACTTTTTTATTTGAAATATTTACCTCAAAGTCTTTCCAAACATAAACAAATGATTTATTTACTTGAACTTTGGTGAATATGATGCTTGGAGAAAGAGCTTCAATAAATATCAATTCTTTGAGATTTGAATCATCTGATAAACAAACATCTTCTTTTGCTAGATCTTGTATGTGTTTATTATGCTCTTCTAGATTTTCAATTTCTTTGTATTCATCATCATCATCTAAAATGTCTTCTTTATTTTGGCATGATAATTGATTATCCACCTAAATAGATTTTGCACAAGCTGAAATCAAAGTACTTTATATAAACATTTTCATACAAATGGGTGTTAATGAATCCAAAACATGTCCAAATTGAAACAAAAATAGATTTTAAAAACTCTTCCAACTATCAATAAAATTAGGTTCCATTTCTAAAAACCAATCATAATCTTCTTACTCTAAAGTAAAAGGAAATAATCTACAAGCTACATCCTCAAATTTCACATTTAAAATATCCAAAACAAACTTGTAAGTAATAAGATGTTCTTCAGCAATTTTTTTTTCTATTGTTTTCAAAACTAGGAAGAAAAATAAATGGATCATTTGGTAAATCATGTTAAATATTCAAAATATTTATGGCTGATTCACCAAGCCAAGACATTTTTTATTTCTAATTTTCTAAATTTTATAATTTTTTTGGATTTTCATATTTTAACAAGCAACTAAAATAAAATAATGCATTAGATGAAAATTAATCACAAGAGGACCTCCTTCTAACACCAATAATCTATTAATGCAATTTTTATACACACCAAAAATAATGAGGTAACCTCTAACATTTTGGGATCTCAATAGAGATGAACTCCACTCTAGGGCATGAATTACAAGTATGTGGTTTTAGATTAACCAAGTGGTGGAATAGCTACATGTGACCTACATGTCATTAAGGGAAATTCACTCAAGGAATTAAATTAACATCTAAGAACATATATTTATAGTAATATTATATTAAAATAATAAGATCTCATAAATCATACAAAAAAGAGGGAATGGTAGGGCAGAAAAAAGAGGTTATATGGTCTCAAGAGATTACTTCCAAGATTGGTTTCTTTGTGGACAAGTGTTTTGGAAACCAATGCTATTATCTTTTACACACACACAAGCAAATATAGTTAGGTAGTCTTAGGGAATAAGATATAGAAAAATCAAAGCTCTCAATTAAAGGTTACTTCTTTTATGATAGCTATTGCACACCTTTAGTTAGAAAATTATAACTCAGATTAGAGAGGTATCTACGATAGCTGTTATACACACATAGCAAAATATATCAGAGAAAACACTTATACACACTCAAAAAATTGAAATAGTTAATTTAATTGCATACAATAAATAATACTTGCTAATTATCTAATAGCTATTGCACATCTTAAATCAACTTATATCAATGATAATAAAAAGGAATTCTCCATAGCTATTACACAATTTGAATTATTGAATTTACAAAAACAAGAAAATAAAACCTGCATTACATAAAATTGGAGAAGAATCAATATTTTCATTAAAGATCAAATCAAGTAGAATTCTAAATTTCCTATTAATTTGAATAGCCAAAATTTTCCACTCAAAATAATGAGCTCAATACAAATTATTAATAACAAAGATAAGTAAACAATAACCAATAATGCATAGTTCACATGAAGAGTGAACCATAGTTTTAATTTTACCCAATTAAAATAAATAAAATATTTCATGGAATTTTTATCACAATTGCATACTTTATTTTTATTTTTTATAATTAATATCCACTTAACATAACTTTAGTTGACTTATTCCTCTAAATTTGAATGAGATTTAGATAAGATTTTCTAATTTTAAATAAATATTTCTAACATTAAATAATATTATTTAGCTCAATTAATACTATCTAGGTTAAAATAATTTATTTGGATAAGTACAAAAATTGCCAAATTTGTCTTATATGCTAATTTTGTGGAGCCATAACTTTTGATTGAAAATTCATTTTACTATGAATATTTAATCACTATGTTATCATTATGTTTGAATTTATGTATGAAAATTTTTATCCTCATAAAAATTTATTTTATTTTACTAAATTCATTACAAAATAGTGCCGATAACCTATTTTGATAACTGTGACTAAAAATTGGCTAAGTATAAAAATTATCAAATCTATTTGATATGCTAATTTTGTGGAGTCATAACTTTTGATTGAAAAATAATTTTACTATGAATATTAAACCAATATGTTATTATTATACTTTTATTTTTTATGTAAAATTTTAGCCTCATATAATTTGATTTGATTTTACTAATTCATCATGAAATAGTGTTGACAACCTATTTTGATAATTGTGACTAAAAATTGGCTAAGTATGAAAACTATCAAATCTGCTTGGTAGGGTGATTTTGTGTGGCCATATTTTTTTTATATAAACTCATGTTACTAGAAATATTAAATCATTGTGTTACACTAACATTTGGCTTTCTTCATGAATTGTTTAATCTCAATCTAGTTTGATTTGATCTCTAAAATAGTGCACCAAAAAGTGTTGATCAACGATTGACTTCAGACTAATCTCTACCAAACATTACAAATTAAGCCTTAAAATCATTAAAAATCCTAATTTCATCTAGAAATCATTAATTAGTGTTTATAATTAATTTAAATCATACCTATTTAGGTTATTATACTGTACATAATAATAACCTCTCATGGATTCATCCCTAGTCACCTTGCGACATAACAACTAGTAGTTTGGCTTATGGACCTATTAAGCGGGGAACTTGAACAAATATTAAAAGAGATAAAATTCTAATAAAAATGAATCAAATAATTAAACTAGATTAAATGCTTAGATAAATAATCCATTTATAATTAATGAATATCTAAAAATGAAAATTCAAAATATCAAGCTTCTTCATCATTGTCTCTATGAGTTGTCAAGCTCTCACAAAATATTTAACAAATATCTAATTTGTGAGCCATGCCTATTAAATGAAAATTATAATTACATTTACCATCCTTAACTCAACTAGAGTTAACTTTAACTCACTTAAGGTTAGTTTGAAATCAATCCATGTTTAAATCCTAACCTAACTCAACTTGGGTGAGAGTTAACATTGGAGGCTATAAATACAAGGCCTCACCCATTGATCTAAAATCTATTTTGTTTTAATATTATTATGCTCAAATAGATGCAATAATACTTTCTAGTAGTTTTACCATGCTAATCCCACAAGCCAACCAAAATTACCAAGGTGCTAAGAAAAGGTGGAGAAATGGAGATTCATTTACAATGATTTATTGAGTACATAACCAAGTAATCCAATTCAAAAATCCATTTTGGAGCTAAAAAAAGGTAAAAAGATGATTTTTATTTATTTATTTATTTTTATAGTTGTGTTTTCATTATATGCTTGTTATATATGCTCTCCCTAGTGTTTAAGCTATAGGTGTTAGTGTTTAGTGTCTTTGTTTTTATTAGATTTTATTGACTAACACTATACTAATATCCCATCTATTTATTCCTTTTTCACATTATATAGCTTGATAATTTGACATTGAGACCTATGTGTAGTAGTTATGGAAAATGAAGGGTCAATATCGCATAGAGATCAATGTCTTAGAGAAATGACAAATAAAAACCATGTATCTAGGTGCAATTTATATGGTTTGGAATATGTCAAGAATTTAAATTTTCAAGTACCTATGATGCCACCTATTCTAGTAATGAAAATTATAGAGTAAAGGAGAAATAAGTTTAACCTGAGTGTGTATGAAAAAATTTGTATTTGAGAAAATACATCAATTAGGTAGGTCACTCAAGTTTAAAAAACACTATTAAACATTAAGAAGTGGTTATTTTTGAATTTTAAACTTTAAAAGGTGTGAAATTGAAAAGAGATTAAAAAAAGGAGTACACATGTACATAAGAGAAATGAATTTTCCTTGTAACCTGTACATGATAATGGAGAAAAATTACCCTTTATTGAGGTAATTTTAAAGTGTGAAATTATGGATAATTAAGAGTGATCAATTCCCAATTTTAAATCACTAATCAAGCTCTTGAATTACATTAATTCAACCACTCATGAATGGGTAAAAGTATCGAATGTACTAATCCAAAAAGGTGGAACCATGATGGGGTTGATAGAATTAATGTAGAGGCCATTGAGTGTCATTAGACTTAAATGTACATCACCCACATAGATTTGAATCACAACACTTTAGAATAATCTAGATTCTTATTTACATTATTGAAAGAGAATTAAGAATTCCTGGTCCCATCATGACTAAAATGTTATAATATTTTTATTTGAAATTGAATAGTTTTATTTTAAACTTTGAATTTTTTACAACTTTTAAAAATTTGAAATTTGAATAAGCTTGAGCATGAATGAATATCATGCCTTCTAAATTTTTTCTAATGATATAGAATGTTATGCATATATATTCTAAATTGTAATTATATTTTCAACCTTTAACTATGAATTTTTAATTCTTTTACATAATCCCATTTACATAACTTCAAGTGTGTATGAAGATGTACATTGAGTCTTTGAAAATTGAATGCACATGCCCTATGTGCCAATGTTTCATTTCTGAATTGTTTTTAGTCTTTTAAAAACATGTTTTCTATTATAGAATTTGATTTTGTATTGATTTAAATATTTAAAAATATATGTTCTATATTTTTAAAACATATATTATATTTTTTTAAACGTATCCCCTATCACAAATTTATTAATTGAGGTCTTGATATATAAGATGATCCCACTCTAATGCCCCCATTTTGAAATGAGGGATGTATCTTGACATTCCCTCATCTTAAAATAAGATTTAAATATATCATGTGATAAATATATGACCATATAGTATTTTTTCAACATGTTGAGAAGTATGCCAACATAAAATTTAAATTGTCATTTGAATCATTTATGTAAACATTTTATATAAATTTGGGAAATTAAGAGGTAATTTCCAAAATGTGAAAAATTATTGTAAAAAATAAGAATGTTATAAATATTCAATACATGACACAAATTGATATGGACTTGCTAAATTTATAAACATGCTAAAATTGGAAAGTACCAAAAAAGTACAACTTAGCTAAAAATCCAATATCCATGACTATGACTGATAATGGAAAATAGGTTGTGTGGCTATGTTGACTAAATTTGGATCCAAAATAATGTTTTTTTAGATATTCAAACAAGTCTATTAGATATAGACATGAGTGTCCCATTGGTGTCCTTAGAGAGTGCTAGTGTATTATAGGTTCTGTTGGCCAATTTTGGCCCACATACAAAAATTTTCATAAATAGATCAATTTATGGAAGTTTTAGGATGGAGTGATAAGTTGAAAAGAGTTCTTGATTGAGTGGGTGAACAAATAATAAAGAAGAATATCAAATGTCACTTACAAAGAGTTTGAAACACTTTAAACAAGCTTAAAGTGTGTTTTATTGATATTTTAGAAGCAATTCTTGAAACAAGTCTAAGATTGTAAGGTGAAAATGACTATCAGGTTCTCATGGTATTTCAAGTATCCAGGGGCATGAATCAAGTTGCAAAAATATTAGAAGTTCATTGGAGCCTTATAAAGAGATAATAATTTCTTAAACAAGTCTAGAAAGACCAGACTATCATGGCACGTCATGTAGAAATGAATGGGTCAACTTGATTATACATTTAATAAGTAATATTAAGAGGCCTCTCTGAGCTAAAAGAACACATATACATGTTGCATCTAAAAATTTGGTATCTTGATGATCTTGATATCTCAAGATATAAGCCTTTAAAGTTAGAATTATGGAGTGAAATGTGTGTGTAGATGTCAAGTTTAATCCTCATAAATTATCCATTTAAATTCAAATATTTCAAGATCAATGGTTAATGTTCAATCAAATCAAAGATCCAATAGTGAATGGTAACCTAATAGTGTTAATGGGTCCCAGAGATCTAATGGAGTGCATTTAATCATGAACCTAAGATCAATGGTGATCATCAAGTCAAAAGGCTAGTGGACCCAAGATTGAATGTGTCAATGATAAGTGTCAATATCTCAGGTACCTAAATAGAGATTTAATAGTATGTGGTTCCTGACAGAGCAAGTGGGCCCAAGGAGATTGATGGTGCATGATCCATCATATAAAGTAGATCTAATAATGAGAAATGGGTCAAAAGGTCAATAAATCTCAAAGACAAATGCATGGGTGATAAGTGTCTCAACCATGTTAAACTAGTAGAGGATCTATGGTTCATGTCCATTCATACAAAAGAGAATTAATGGTGTGTAAATAAGTCAAGAAGGTAAATACCATGGTGTACAAGTAAGTTGATTGATGGTCAATATTAAAAATTGAAAGCTAAGGGAATTTAATGGAGAGAAAATGTGACCTAAGGTTAAACCAAGGAAAATATTTTGAAGGATGCCATTGAAGCTCATTCAAGACCTCTATTGGAAGATTCAACACATGTAGACTCAAATTTCATATGTTTTCAATATTACTTACAATAAGTCCTTAGCTTCCACAAGTTTTAGAGGTATAATATGCTTGTTTAAGACCTAATATAGTTCAATGATGATGCTATGTAGGATGTAGTCCCTTCATATATAATGACTATATGAAAACCAATAATTGGATTGGTTTTCAATCTATAGTAAGACTGATGCTCATATATTGAAGCAGGGGAAGATATAAATGGTTATTAAAAAATGTATTATTTGTTAACATGGCTATATCCTTGATAAAATAGGTACTTACCACTTCCCAAGATAAAATTGGTTATGGATCTATCAGGACTAAAGATATGAGGATTTTATCCTTATAATGAAAGAAAGTGGAAGATGGCATAGAATCCCATGATGAAGATCTAGTGGTTAGAGAAATAAATTGGAGCATTGATGGAATTTTAGGGTGTATAAGGGTTTTCCTCCATAGTAAAATCATGACTCACCACCTTTGGCAAACTCTTGTCCTCTAGTGTGTTGTTTAATAAATGAAATGATTCAGAGGCTACTAAGATAAATGAATATTATCTTTTCTATGATGTATTAACTCTGATTTGATCTAAAAATGGTTGAACATTCATCAAAAGGTGTAATCTCATTTAATGATTTTGGATGACATATTACCTCTCTCTCTCCCCTTTCTCCTATATCTCTTATTTTTCTTCCACATTATAAGAGGCTCACGATTTTGGAAAAAAATCTCTCTCAATTTTGGAAGAGTAGAGACTCTCATTTGATAAGGTTAGACCCTATCAAAATTGTATGAAAGACATCTTGAACCAATAAATAATTTCTTTACGTATCTCTCTCCTCTGAATTATGTGTAACAAAGCTTGTACATGATGGCATAGTGAAGGAGAATATTCCATTCCCATTGTCCTTCTTTCTTGCTCATTTCTATGGTGTCTTCAAGTTAGTTATAGGTCCAAATTAGTGTTTTTTTCCATTGATTAAATATCTCAGTGAGTCTTATAACTCCTCTTTTCCTTCATTCATTACTTCCTAAAACTAGTTTATGAAACACTTATGCAACTAGCTAGTTTTGTGAGATTGTGTGAACTAACATTATCTTATGTTTCCTCAGTATCTGATTTATACATATGAGACCCTCATTTAATTTTGGTGCATCACCTGATTAACTTTCTTGAGATGCATTTCCCCCTTTCTAACCATTTTCTTAGTGCAAACATTAGCATAGGTGATCCATCAAGATGGAGTCATACTCCTCTAGATGTCCAACCCCACCAAAGGTGACCCACAAGCATAGGGTTATTCTCATAGTATATCTCAATTGGAGACAACTTAAAGAACCCTCTCCAAGGGTGAAAATTAATGCTATAATAGTTTTTGTAATGCCTAATGGGATACAGTTCAAATAATATTCGTCAAAGTTTGATGTTTGTTTAATCAATTTATAATAGTTAAACTTCCAAATAACAACATTTGGCGACTCCAAAAGAAGATTCAACATTATATTAGTATAATAGTGGCTACATCTCATGCTAAAAGTGACTACAAGGTCAAACTTTAGACATATTCCCTTTGAATTCATTGAATTGCATTTAAAATTAGTAAAGAGATTAAGATTTGCTAATACACACCCTTATAAAGATAAATTTGTTCCTAAGCCAATATCTTTATTAAACCCTTTCATTGCCATGGCATCCCATCTAACTTTTCCCTTTATGGATTTTAATAGCTAAAGTCATTTGGATCTCCCTTAATATGATCCTATTCTAGTAAAATCTCTAAAAAGTGTCCCTTATTTTACTAGAGACCAAGCTAAAACCCCTTCTAAGTACCTCATGGACATAACCAAATTATGTATCATTCATGATATCAATGAGGAAAATGTGTAATTAGGTTATTATCCATTTCTTTCAAATGTAAAGCCATAGATTGGTATAAAAGCATTGATGCTAATTATATTACATCACGGGATCAATTAGGGGATACATTGTGTAAGAGATTTGAAGATAAAAGTGGCCATTTATCACTTACAGTATAATTAACCATAGTTCAAAGAGCCCCTCATAAAGTTATGTAATACTTCAACATGTAGACTCCTAGATCTAGCCACCAATGACCTCCAACCAAGCTTTTGACCAATTTCCACCAAAATGCACAATTTGGCCTAAAAACACTAAAACACATTAAATGAGTTGAAACTAAGATATTCAAGTGCCTATTTTGGCTAGAGTATCATTAAATGGGGAAATTGAATTTATGGGACAACTAACTTTGATCAGATCATATCAAGTCAAAATGCCAATTTTGCACCTGGGTGCTCTAGATTGCTCTTTTCTATCAAATATCTTGCACAAGATGCATGCCTTTGTTATTTGATATTGATAATATCATAAATGGGATAATAGATCCAACACATCTAACATTGCCTTCCAATTCCAATTCAGTTGAATTTTGGACCAATAACAAGGCATTCTAATCAATTTGAGTAATTTATGCACAAAGTGCTTAATCATGCTTAAAGCTAATTAATCCAAGTTAGAGACTAATTAATAATTCCATATAAACTTGTTGAATAATTTGTTTTGGAAATTAATATTGAATATTTGCATTATCACATGACCTAATTTCTTGGGAAGACATCCCTAGGCCATAAATGCCACAAATATCATGATTCATGCCTCCCATACCTCTTAATTTCTTCTCTATCCCAAATATTGATGAGCCTATTTATAAATTTTAATTCAAAAATTAGATTAATCCTTAGACACACATCTCAATCCTAAGATGGATGGTTTAGGTTGATTCTAGACATTCTCAAAAATCTATAAATAGAGAGGCCATGAATATCATTTCTAAGCTATTTTGGTGTAAAGTTATTATGTTAAAATATCTTCAAAGACATGATTATGAAAATTTATAATTTAGAATTGATTATAAAGCTTCAAGTAATCAATGTTACCATTCCAAATTAATTCCAAACCAAGCCACAAGCCAAAGGTGCCAAGGAGAAGAGGAGATAGCCAAGCCTCCTTTGATGAAGACTTCATGAGCACAAGCCAAGCAAGCCACTACAACAAGCATTTTGGAGCATCCAAAAAAGGTGAAAGAGAGTTTATTTTACATTTTAGTGGTGTGTTTTATTCATTTTTATTAACTAAGCTCTCCCTAGTGTCTAGCTCTAGAGATGTTATGCTAGTTAGTGTGTTTCTTTCATTTTGTTTTCATTTTGAAACTAACACCATACTAACCATCCTATCTTGAGTAAAATTCCTAGATTCATATATGGCATGATCAGTGTGATGAGATGCATTCCACACATGAATATCTTTTTTTAGCTTTAAAATCTTCATTTAGATCATTAAAACTTTTGGAAATTGATTTTATAACTTTGTTTTACCATTTTTTGTTTGCCACAGGTTTACATAGTAACTGACGTTAGTTAGTAAAATTGTTATTGGTTAGATAGTTGTCATTGGTCACATTGGTATAACTGATGTTAGTTAGATAACCATCATCAGTTGGTAAATGTAACCATCAATGATTATATAACTGATGTTGGTCACTATTTTTTTCTTAAAATGTAAACCTAAGAGTTTTTTTTTAAAGTTCATTGTTTCAAACCTAAAAGAGATTCAAGGCTAAAGTACATGCTAACATTTTTGTTATAGGACCAAGCTTGGCATTTTCTAAAAACATGTTTAGATCACCTTTTTCATGCTTAAAATAAATTAGGAACATTATTTTAGTGCTTAATGTAACATTTAGGTGCTTAAGTAAGTTTTTAGCATTAGTTTTCAAAGTTACAACTAAGACCAAGGGGTCAAATGAACACCACCTCATTTTTTGAATTTGGGCTTAAAAATGAACTCATATTTCCAAGATTGTTGTCTTCAATAGTTGCTTGAACTAATTTTTGTTTGGAAAGAAGAGGAATGCTACGTGTATTCTCTTCCATTTGTCCCCTTTAGGGAACCCTTATAATTATAATCAAAAGTGCCATTCCTATTGCAAAAAGCCTAGTCCAAGGCTTAGAAAGAATGCCATCTAAATCACTCCCTAAAAACTTGTCAAATTTTGGATGACCTTGAAAATGACCCTAAAGTCTTTCTATTAGTCTTTTATTTTCATGGAAATTTGGCTTGCAAGGGGGATGCCATTACCTCCCACAAGTTCTTTAGGGAAGCTTTGACCTAGGGTTTCATCTCCTAGCATTGACTTCACTTACTCCTTTGGAGTTTCACATGGGATGTATCTACATTTGAACATCACACTACATGAAGTGAACAATAGGATGTAGTGGTTGTAAAAAGGACTAGACCTTTTTACAACTAGCCAATGTCATGGTCACCCAATTGTCATGCTTGTCTTTTGAATTGTTTGATGTGAAAGTCATTATGCAATTGATTCCCCTAGAATGATAAAAAAATCAATTAGTTTTAGTCAACCCCATTTTCCCATACCCTTTCTAGGATTTGAATGATTATACTTAGTTTATTTGGGTCATTTTTTCTTGGTATCTTTTGAGACTAAAACTTATTTGTTCGTTCATAAGCCATGTCAAAATAATGCATTTGAATTGAGGAGGGTAGTATTATTCTACCTAAATCATGTTAAAACCTTTTTGCCTTTGAGTCTTTTGAATAATAACATAGATCACATCATTCAAGCATGTTTACACTGTTAGGTTGCTCAATTTATTTTAAGACTTGTTTCACCTTGTGCCAAAAAAAAAAGCCATTTGTTTCAAACCATGTCACGTATACCATTTGGACCATTGTCTTGTGTTGTAATGCTATCTAATCTTGTCTAGATTGTTTGGTCCAAAAACTATTTTTCAACATTGAGGTTTTAATTAACCTTGTTAAGTTTGGATCTAAACATTGATTGATTTTTGTTTAGGCCTTAATTCATGGGGCTGATACATAGATATTTCTCTTTTGGGTTGCATAACTTTGGTTAATAGATTACCTAAATTTGAAAACTATTGATGGTTTATCTGTTTAATTCTTATTTGCATCATTGTTTGTGCCTTTATTTAGGAGAACATAGCCTTTATTAAAGAGCCTTTTGTCTTATGCCTTATGCCAACTAATCATGTTTATGTTTGATTCAGTGTGTCGAGTTTATGTCAAAGTTGTTTCTAAACTTGTTAGATTAAATCAAATCACATCAGCCTTTATTTCAAGTCTAGTTTTTGACATCATTTTGAGAAAAGTCCTAGCATTTTCCTATTTGTTTAAGCTTAGCTTTTGACTCCATGTTTGGACAAAATACCTAGTAACTCAACTTTTCCCTTTCTTAGTTTAAACTTTGTTTGGAACACTTTGACATAGACCTTTGACATGCCAGTTTTTATTCAAACACTTAACCTTTTGTGCATATGACATTTGAAATTAGACATTTGATTTTATACTATTTTATGCCAAGTATTATCACAAAAAATTTTGGAGATACAACTCCACCTTTTGACCAAGTTAAACCAAGATTGAACCATTTGTTATTTAGACATAGTTTTTCAGAGTTTGTATAACTCTAAGCCTTATTTGTTTTGGATATTTCATCATTTATGTGGATATGTCTCACTACACTTATGGTGGAGTCACATAAAATCCCACTAATAACCCCTATAGAGAAATATTTTCTAAGGAGTTTTATTATTTTCCCTACAATACTCCATATGGGGAAAATAGTCAAAATCTAGAAAATCCAACTCAAGACTTTGATTGGCATGAAGAGGCTTGTGAGGAAGAATTCAAAGACCCAACTATAGATAATGTTGTTTGGGATATGGATCCATACCCTCTTTGTAATAATTAGTACATGGAACATAGTCAAGAAACAACTATGAGCCAAATCATGATTGGGATGATATGGTTTATGAGGAAGACTTGGATGCTTTAACATATGTGAGTAGTCAGGCTCCACCACATCATACCATTTCTATTCCAAGACCAAAATTTCACACCATTCCCATACCAAGACCTCATCCTTTAGTTTTTTTGAGTAACAAAGCTCCACAATACCTAACCATTTCTATACCAAGACCTCATCCTTTGGTTTTTGCAATAAATCAAGCTCCACTACTCCCCTTCATCATTCTAGGACCTAGTCCTTTGGCTTGTGTGAGAAATCAATCCCCATAATGCCCTATCATTACCATCTTAGGAATTTGTCCTTTGGCTCATGCAAGAAATCATGATCCCCAATGCCCTACCATTATCTAACCACAACTCATTCCTCATCCATTACCAATCCCACCCAAACCTCAATCGATCCAATCCTTAAAATGCCAAGCTATGTTCAAAATTGATATTTTCTAATTCATTGGAAACCAAAGCCAAGAGAGCCAACTAATCTAAGATGTTTTTATTGATCCAACCACTTTTGATAAGTTAGCCTATAATAAATCACCTATTGATCCTATACTAGTTGTTGAGGAGTCTCACACTGATGAGCCAGTCTTTGTCGAGTCAATTCTTAATGATTATAACCACCTTTGGGAAAATCATTACCTTGACCATGTGCCTATTTTTCAAGAGCCTCCTATTGACAAGCCAATCTTTGAGGAGTTTTCTCTTGACATTTTTCCCATCTTAGAGGAGTCCAACTCTAACAAACCAGTCTTGGTGGAGCCCATTGTGCCATCATAGGCTATTACTTGTCCAAAATCAAATATTCAATAAGACATCATTACAATAGATACCCATCAGATGAAGAATTAGAGTTAGAGTTAGGTTATATTCTTGAACTGACATTGGATTTACCATTAAAATATCAATCAACAATAGTCTCAACATCAGATTTAGAGTTCTTTGAGTCAGAATCATATTTAAAAGAAGAATATATTCATGGTTGTTAAAACATTTGTTAAGAATGCCTTGCATATCAAATTGAATAAATTTGTGATCCTTCTACAGTTTTTGAGGATGAGTACATCAACTTTGACACAAGTAATCATAGTATCTTTTATGAGGATTGTGTAGCCTCTCCCATTCCATTACCATTCCACATGCCATTACCATTAACCAAAATAACCTTATCATTGGCATTCCATCTCCCATAAGTGTTAATTGGGATCTATAAAATTACACTTTATTAAGCTACATCCATAGAAACATAATAGTTAAAGAAGATCAAGGAGGCAAAGACAACATTCATGTAATAGAAGAACACTCTCATGGTGAAACCTTTTCAAAGGTGCTAGGGGAAAATCAAAGTTGAAACTCAACATCTTCTAGTGAAACATTTTTGGAAGTGCTAGAAGATAATCAAAGTCAAAAGTCAACATTCCTTAGTGAAAATTTTTCAAAGGTGATATAGGAAAATCAAGAAAAATTTATTGGTTAAAACCTCTTTGAGGCACCAATAGCTAAGGACAAAAGTTCTTCATTTTTGGATGAAGATAAAATCAAAGATCAAATTAAAATAACTTCCTATCTACAGCCTAATCAGATGGTAGCTACTCTCAAGATCAAATAATAGAAAAATTTGGTGGTCCTATTGAGAGAAAAAGTCTTCGGCCCCACCACAACCAAAATTATGTTGAATCTAGCATCAACAACATTATGTGTGACTAAAATTCCTAATATTCATTTGTTTCCCCACTATTATACATTACATTATTGTCTACCATTACATTTCACAATCAAGTCTACCATCCATTATTTTTATTTATTTACCATCCATGGCCGCACTTTCCTTTATAGAGGCTACAAAGATACCTTATCTTGACACATGAAGGAATCAAAATCAATGACTAATGAAGATCATACAAGTATTCTTGACAACCAATCTATAGGCCATTGTTGACATAATGGCTATTTAAATAAGGTGTGGGATAATATGTTAGATGATCAAGTATTATATTTGTATCATTTATTGATTATGATGTGCATCTCCCCATCAAAAAGAATAATAGAATCAAAAACCAGACCCAAGCCAAAAACATGTGCCATACTATTGCACATTGTAATGCCATTGCCATTGTTACATATGCCTATTTACCATTATTGTAGATCCTAGCCATTTAGCCCATCAGTTGGGGGTAACCCTCTTACCATTTTATCCTATCTATCAAAAACCATCATTATCCTAGCAAGACCATACCATCCTATAATTCCATTCCTATCTAGACCAAAGCCTATTTTTAGTCATCCTATCCAATCCTATTTTGATCTTGGTTACTTTGGTTCTTTCGACACCTCTTTTGGGGGGATTACAATCATGTTTCAATAATAAATCAAATATATGTTTAAATGATAGTCTATGAAATTAGTGTCATAGTTGATCTAGCAAGATATCTTTCATCCTATCAAGTTTGTTTATGTGAGCTTGATTATAACCACCTATGGGAAAATCAGTGTCTCACCAATCTTGCTACTAGTTATAACCACATATGGGAAAAATTAGTATCATCGACCTATGCCATTATATACTATTTATAATCACATATGGGAAAAGTAGGGGCAACACTTGTTTATCATGTATTATCACATCACCTTGCTATTATTATTATTATTATTATTATTATTATTATTATTATTATTATTATTTTCATTTGAATGGCCATTTGCCAGATTTGAGAACTTGTTGGGACCAAGTTGGTTTTTCCCTACCTTTTGTGTAGATGGAATTATTATGACTTGAGGTAATTTTAGGACTATGTGGGATATGCTTAATTAATTTTGAGGTCACCTCATTCCCCCTTTCTATATGTTCTCACTATTTTATGAGCAACCTAAGCCAAACACTCTCACCATTTTGTGAGCAGGTATCTTGTCATTCTCTAACGAGTTAAGATACCTCAAAATGCCAAAAACATTCATAATATTTCAAAATCCAAAAACATTTGTCCTATCTAAGCTTAATTATTTATCCTTGATCTACCTTATTAGGGCATTATCATTGTTAGGATGCTTTCTTTTGATTTTGTTTTTAGGATTTATATTTCTTTGTTTATTTTAGGTTGTTTATTTGTTTGTTTGTTTTTTTATTTGTTTGTTTATTTATTTGCTTGCCTATTTGTTTGCTTTCAACACTGTTGCCTTGACTCATTCTATATGTGTTCATTGGGTGATTCCTTGAGCACATTATTCTTGATTCCATCCATATTCATCCATTATCATTATCATCATGGTTTTTATCATTGGTGTATTATTTTTGAGTGTTTATTGGATTGAGAGTCAGTCTTTATGCATTTTTTGGGCCATGTCTTCATGGTGTTCTATCATAAAGCCTACCATCATATGCTATAGTAAAAATTAGCTTCATGAAGGTCTACAATCAATGGAGCTACAAAAGTTTCTCCTTGGCACCTTGGAAGATCCTTCCATCCCACCCTTAATCAAATCAATTGAATGACCATTCTAGTTATATCATTTCTAATCAAGATGAACATCTCCTCATTGGTAGGTACAACTGAATCATTCACACTGATCAATCTTATTATTCTATTCATCTATTTCATCACTTTACACCCACTAATCTTTAATCTATATTCTAGGTTATATCCTTGAGTTATACTTACTAATCAATCCTAACTGGGGCACCATCAGTTTTAGCCAATCTAGGTTTGCTTAATGATTATAAATACCTATGGGCAAATCATTATTTTGACTTTTATTCTTGATTATAATCACCTTTGGCCAAATCAAAATCATTTTTACATCAATTCATGTAAGCATTTTCTTATTTGGATTCATCTCAACCATAGGTTAATTCTACCTTTCTTCTTGCTTCTTTTTGAGGGACCATCCATCATCAAATGTGATGGCCACTCCATTGAGGGGGCATCATTATAGACTTCCCAAAACCATTTGGAGATTTGTTCTTCAACCATCATCTTCTTTTTGGCATACAGGCCATCTCTCATTATTTAGGAAGACATTACTTTACCTAAGTTTGTAACATCTTCCCAAATAGGGACAAACTATAGACACCTAAATTTAGCCACCAATGACCTCCAACCAAGATTTTGTCCAATTTCTACCAAAATGCACAATTTGGCCTAAAAAAACTAAAATGCTTTAAATGAATTGAAAATGAGATATTCAAGTGTTGATTCTGGCTAGAGTATCATTAAATGGGGCAATGTAATTTATGGCCTAAATAACTTTGATCAGAACATGCCAAGTTAAAATGCCAATTTTGTACCTAGGTGCTCTGGATTGCTCTTTCCTATTAAATCTCTTGAATAAGATGCATGCCTTTGTTATTTATTATTGCTAATATCCTAAATGGGATAATGGATCCAACACATCTAACATTGCCTTCCAATTACAATCTAGTCAAAAATTTGGATCAATAATAAGGCATTCTGATCAATTTAAGTAATTTGTGCACAAAATGCTTAATCATGCTTAGAGCTAATTAATCCAAGCTAGAGCCTAATTAAGAATTCCATAGAAACTTGTTGAATAACCTATTTTGGAAATAAATATTGAATATCTACATCATCAAGTGACATCATTTTTTGGGAAGACATCCCTAGGCCATTAATGCCATAAATATCAAGATTCATGCCTCCCATGCCTCATCAATGCCCTCCATGCCTCTTAATTACTCCTCTATCCCAAATATTGATGAACCTATTTATCAATTTTAATTAAAAAATTAGATTAATCCTTAGCCACACATCTCAATCCTAAGATGGATGGTTCACATTGATTCTAGATATTCTCAAAAATCTATAAATAGAGAGGCAATGAACATCATTTCTAAGCTATTTTGGTGCAAAGTTATTATGCTTAAATATATTCAAAGATATGATTATGCAAATTTATAATGCATAATTGATTACAAAGCTTCAAGCAATTAGTGTTACCATGCCAAATTGATTTCAAACCAAGCCACAAGCCAAAGGTGCCAAGGAGAAGAGGAGATATCCAAGCCTCCTTTGATGAAGACTTCATGAGCACAAGCTAAGCAAGCCACTACAACAAGCTTTTTAGAGCATCTAAAGAAGGTAAAAGAGAGTTTATTTTGCATTTTAGTTATGTGTTTTATTAATGTTTGTTAATTAAGCTCTCCCTAGTGTCTAGGCTTAGAGATGTTATGATAGTTAGTGTGTTTCATTCATTTTTTTTTCATTTTGAAATTAACACCATACTAACCATCCTCTTTTGAGTCAAATTCCTAGATTCACACAACACAAGGTTCTAGAAGACTTGGGATAGGATCCTAGTATTTTTTAGGCCTACCCCTAACTTTGCCTTCTTATACTATTTGAACTCCATATATAGTTACATAATATTAATGATCCAATCCATGGAAGGAAACACATTTCCAAATGCATATGAGGTGGCAATCAGGGCAAAAAATTATCTAGTGTAGGCTAGCAATATTACACCTAGATTACCAATGTCTTTGTTCCCTGAGATCAAAACACCCCTATTTCTATTCCTCTTATTTCTTCCATTACCCATATTCCTACAATTTCTACTATACCCTCACCTAAGCAAGAAAAGGCTTCCACTAGGCAATCTAGTGATTCCTAAGAGCATAAGAACTTTCAAGAGCTTAAAATCATGCTCCAATCCTTGGGAAATGAAATAATGAATGTTAAGAGGCAAAAAGATTTCAATATTCATTATAAAGCCTCATATCAACCTCAATAGCAAGCTTCTCAAGAAAATAAACCACCCTATAAAGGAAACTTCTAAGGCCAAAGCCAAGGTCAGAACCTATGACAAGGGCAACCTAGCTACAATAGACAAAACAACTATAATCTAAATTTTACAAGAACTTCCAACACTTTAGTACCCATATATAATGATATTACTTAAGAAGCAAAGGGTACCATGCCCTAAAATTAGTATTTTGGGAAATCTATTATCCCAAACATTTATTTCACTCAAGATTTTAATGATAAATGGTAGCAAGCTACCAATTATTGGTAAAATCAAGCTCTTATGGCTCAAAACACAGAGGTACCCATGATGAAAAAACTAAAAGATCCTCAACAAGGCCAAATCCTTAATTAAGGACCAAACTAGTTGGCTGTTACAATGGTGAATTATGAGAATGAAGAGTGTTATGAACTCAATCAACAAGCTAGTTCTAGCTAGAGATAGATTCTAGTGGTAGCAAATACAAAGTTCAAAAGAAGGAACATGGATGGTAATCAAGAAATAGTCAAGGAGCCTCCTACCATTACTCCTTTAATACCAAAGCCAAATGGAACTACTATTGTTCCAAAGGTTTCAATCACTCCAAGGAATTAAAATTAGGGGAATGTCTTTATCCCTCAAAACTCACAAACTCAAGGTACAGTTATGGTTCCCAAAGCACAACTAAAGGTTGGTGGTCCACCCATCAACATTTTAGAACAATTGAAAAGGTCTAATGTGAGTGTGATAATGTGGGATATGCTCTCCATGCTTGGACAGGTAGACATCCTCTAAGAAGGGTTGTTAAGAATTAATGTTTTTGAAAAACCACTAGTCAAGGAGAATGTGGTTCTCACTAATACAACCAAAGGACCAAATGAAAAAAAACCAGGTAAGGTGGTCAAACCTCCTCCCTTATACATTTTAGTAATCATTGGTGATTCTTTAGTGAATAATTGCTTGGTAGATAGTGGGGTTAGCACCTCAATAATACCAAAGTCCATAGTTGATCAGCTTGGTCTAAAATATGAGCCCTAGTCTAAAGGAGTTATACAACTTGATGGTTCTTCCACCAAGCTATGTGGTATGATCAAAGACCTCAACTTTGTTGGTTGAATATTTTGTCGATCAGCATACTGATAAACAAAATAGGTCTGATCATCCAAAGTAGGAAGATTAGTTGGCCAAATGTGTAGGTTTACCACATCAAAAGGGGACTAATCTCTCCTCTCATCAAGGGGAGGTTCCCTATATATATATATATATATATATAGACATAAAATAATACTCAAGGGTAGGATAAACCATCCATCTCTCTTTTTTTAGAGATGATGCATGCAAATCAAAGAAGAAATCTTAGGGATAATGATAGAAAACACTCCTCTTCTTTCAGAAGTACCATTCAACAAACCACAAGAATATTCCTGGTAGTAATTGCAAAATGTAACCAAGGTTGTAGTAACCAACAAATTGATATGTAGCACAAAGTCTCCACCTGAATTTCCCAAGAGTGAGATACGAAAAACAATGAGGGCACAAATTCATCCCAAGGTCCTTTACACATAAACAAAAAGAAAACACACTAAAGGCAAATGTGGGGGCACAAAGTCTTTCCACAATTGTCTTTAGGACACCTTTTAGACTACTTTCACTAATTTTACTTATTGAATTAAAGGAATAGAAAATATGTTAAGGAAAAAGACATAAGAACAATTTTCCTAAAAACAAAGATATCACAACACAAAGTTTGAAAAGTCACTTGCTTTCTTATTCCAATAACAAAATATGATCAATAATCTGAGCTCAAAATCTCAGTAATGCCTTTCAATTTGGGTAGAGTTTTGTTTTTGATAATTAGAGAGAGAGATCCCTTTAAAATAATAAAAGAGAGTCCCTTATATAGCCTCTTCAAGAAGGACTTGGGAACAATAACACATCATGTTGCATTGAATTTTGTTAAGAAGACATGCTGGAATTTAGGGGCATCTACCGATTTGATTTTTTAAATGCAGAGAAATGCGTCATGCTATTAAAAGTTTGCATCTTTCAATATCCACCTGGTGGTCTAATTCTAGAAACATATCTGATGTGTAAATGTTTCTAGTCATTCCTCCTCATTCCTCCTTTTCTAGTTATTTGAATCGGGTCCTTGATTTAGTTTGATGCTCTGTTCCTTAGTTGCTTCTTATTGGTCTTTTGAGAACCCTACAAAAGATGACACTTGGTAGCTTCTACTGTGACTTTGAAGATGACACGTGGTAGCATACTAGGTTTTCTATTTCTTTGGACTTTTCTTTTAGAGGAAAAAGTCTGAAGGAATTCTTTCAGACAATTTATCTGAAGGAATTGTCTCTTTGTCACATTTATCGGGGGAACTTTTATGAAGGAAATCCCTTTGCTCTTTTAGCCTTTGAATTGGTCCATTTTCCCCCTTCATACCCTCTACAAGGGATGTTTGAGCTCCAAATTAGCCTTTCAGGTCTTTGCAATGGTTCACTTTGGCTTCTGAGTGTCCTCCGAAAGAGCTATTTGTCCCTTGGAAATTTGCCTTAGTTGATTTTATGTGAATCTCAAATTGTGACATGTGGCAGTATCTACTGTAAAATAGGTGAAGACACGTGGTAGCTTCTGCTGAACTTGTAGAAGCTTTGGACACCTTTTGAGTGTCTTACAGAAGATGACACTTGGCAGCTTCTGCTACATTTTGGAAACACTATAGAACCATGTGGGATTCATTTTAGATTCATGCAAACAATGCCACTTTGTGTGTTCCACTTAAATAATAAAGGATACATCATAGCATCCATTGCTCTTAGAAACAAAGTGAAATGAGGCTCAGAAGATGACACTTGGTAGTGTTTACTGAGTTTTGTCGGGTTTTTATTTCCTTCCTTAGTCACTTTTGCCATGTAAATTCCCTCCACAAGGGCACTTATGTCTTCGATGCTTGGGGCACTCCTTTGAAGTTGTTGCTTGAACTGATCAATTAAACCAACTTTGGTTCAATGGTTCATTCCCTTGTTTCTATTGACCACTTGAACCAAGATTCTTTGAAACAAGCCTCATTGAACCCGTTGAACCTTTTAAGCATGTTGAACCATTAATCTATCACTTCCTTGTTCATTATAAGCTCTTTGATCTTCATTTCATTGGTTGAACCTATGAACTCATTGAACCCTTTGGTTCAAGGTTCAATGGTTAAATTTATTCATTCTTTTTATTTAGCTAAGTCCTTTTGATATTTTTAAACCAAATGCATTAAACCATTTGGTCATTGAACCTGTTGAACCATTGAACCCATTGAACCTTTGAACCAAAGTGGTTCAATGGTTAAATCTTTATTCTCTTTGATAAGTGTTTTGAAGCTTTTGAACCTTGAATTGGTTGAAATTTGAACCTTGACAAACGCACTTAACTCTTGTTGCTGATGTTGAATATTTGAACCCATTAAACCCGTTGAACCAAAATGGTTCAAGGTTCAACAGTTTAATGGTTCAATCCTTGCTTAGAAGCTTGCCGATGAACTCTTTTGTTTAAACCTTATCATTGAACCAACTTTGAAATTGCCTAAGTGTTGAGAGCTTGCTTCTTTCCCATAGAGTCCATAGAAATCAACCTGTGAAGTTTATATAACTTGGCCTCTAGAGTACGTAGATTTTCTTCCTGCAGAAGCTGTAGATTCAACCCTGCAGAGTCCATAGATTTTTGAGAAGCTTGAAAAATGAGGAATTTGAATGCTCATAAAAAATTTCAAGAAGGAAAGAGATTATTTTGGTCGATTGAACCAAAATAGTTCTCATGTTGTCCCAAAAATGAGAAGTCTATTTTTGGGGACAACAGCTAGCTCCAGATGGGGAACTTCTATCAATTGTAAAAAAGAATTGAAGGGAGTAGAATCCAGAATATCTAGTGTCTTCATGTGTACCATTGGGCTATGGATTCATGTTACCCAAAATGGAAGGCATAAAAAATGGAAACAAACAAAACAAAATAAGATTAAAAACTATACAAATATACATATGTATAGATGAAATGATCTGATACTTCAAGAGTTGAAGTGTTTCAAATGCTTTCCACTGTGAGGCAGAGAAAAGAGTGTGCCATCTTGATATTTTTGTAGAAAGTTATTTTCACCATTATGTTGATGAATTATAAATGGGCCTCTCCAAAGGGAGTCAAACTTTCTATGCATTTCTTTTGGTTCTCTCCTTTTGTTCCACAATAGGACTTGATCCCCAATCCAGAAATCATGATTTTTGGCCTTCTAGTCAAAGAGTTTCTTTACTAGACTTTGATAAGCAATAATTCAGTCCACCACCATGGTTCTCTATTCATTCAGCTCAGTCAGGCACATGATTCTCTTATCAAGAGAGCTTTCATATGTCTGATCTTCAATTGCCTTTGCCAATTTCAAGGCTAGCAATTCTAAGGTGATTGGTATCTCAGCATTGATACCATAAAGAAGTTGAAAAGGAGACATACCAATTGCCCTCTTTGATGTGATTCTATCTGCCCATAGAGAATCAATCAATGATTTATGCCATGTCCTTTGATTGTCATCTACTAGCTTCTTGATGATAGTTACCAGGTTCTTATTGCTTGATTCAGCTTGTCCATTTCCTTGTGGAAAATAATCAGAAGAGTGAGAGAGTGTAATTCCATAATGGAAATAGAATTGTGTAATCTCCTAGGAGGTGAAACAAGCTACATTATCAGTAAAAATTTTGGTTGGAATTCCAAACTTGGAAATGATATTCTCCTTAAGGAAATTGCATACAACTTCTGAAGTAGCATGCTTAGTTGGGATTGCTTCTACCCACTTGGTGAAATAGTCAATTGCTATAATGACATAATCATGTCTAGCAATTAAAGATGGGTTTATATTCCTAATAAAATAAATTCTCCATTGCTGGAATGGTTCTTCAATGATCACTGGCTTGAGAGGTAGGGCAGCTAACTTGGGTCTTCCAACAAATTGCTGGCAGAGTTCACATTTTCTCACCCACTTATATGCATCTTGGAAAAGAATTGGCCATTAATACCTGGCTCATAAAATCTTTTGAGTAGTTATAAGAGCATCAAAATGTCCTCCATAGGCTAGATTGTGCAAAGATTTCAAAAGTTGGCTTTGTTGTTCTTTGTTTACACAGTGAAGGAATACTCCATCTATGCTTCTCTTATACAAGCCATTATCCCAAAGGACAAAATTGGTAGTTTTCAACTTGATAATCTTCCTTTTTTTATTAGACAAATGAGTAGGAAATTCACCATAAGTAAAGAAATGAGAAATACTTGAATACCACTCATTGGTGGTAGAGACAAAAAGGACTATTGGTGTATCTTCCACTTCAGCTTCTTCATGTTGTGTATCTTCTAGCTTATTATTAGCAATTAATTGACACATGCCTTTTCCCCTGACCAGTTTTGTTGGCTTGATGTCTAGATCAAACTCTTAGATCTTTGTAATCTAATTTCCTCTTTTTGTGCCAAACTCCTACTCAGTTAATATGGACCTGACTATAGTGTCAGGAACTAAGGCTGTAGTGTGTGAATTTAGGATATAGAAGTAGAAATGTTTGACTACTTTCACCACTGCATAAGCATGCTTCTATACATTTGAATACTTCATCTCATGGGTTTTAATAGGGAAAATCATGAAATAAATGGGAGATTATATACATCCTTGTCTTGTTAAACAAGAATTGCTAAAAGCATGTGTTCAAAAGTATAGCTGTATATGATGAAATATTTGTTGTAATCTAGACAAACCAAGGTAGGGGTGTGGGTAATGGCAGTCTTGATATCTTAAAATATTGACTTGCCTTCTTTAGTCTAGCTAAAGGTGGTCTTCCCTTTCATCATGTTCACAATGTGTCTAGTCTTCTCAACAAATTCAAGGATGAACCTCCGTAAGAAATTCACCTTTCTAAAGAAAGAGTGAACAACATTTTTACTTGTAGGCAAATTAAGCTCTTGAATAGACTTGACTCTATCTAAGTCAATCTTTATGCCTTATTTAGACATAATGTGTCTGAGGAGTTTCCCCTCTATTACTCCAAAATATACTTCTTAGGGTTTAAGGAAATACCATTCTGGCGGCAACACTCTAGCACTTGTTGCAAGTGGCATACATGATCAAAACGATGCTTTGAAAAGACAGTCAAGTCATCAAGGTATACCACTATGATTTTATCCATGTCATTTTTGAAATTCAGGTCCATTGCTCTTTGAAAGGTGGCACCAGTGTTTATCAAGCCAAAAGGCATTCTTTTATATGCAAATGTACCCCAAGGTGTGGTGAATGTAGTCTTGTGTTGGTCTACTTCACCAATTTCAACTTGATTATATCCTGAGAAACCATCTAGCATTGATAACATCTCTGAACCTGTCACCATTTGAAGCACTTGATCTATAATTGGCAAAGGGTAATTATCTTTCAAAGATGACTGATTCAAATTCTTAAAATCTACACAAATATGAATTTCACCACTCTTCTTCCTTATAGGCACTATGTTTGCAATCCATGTGGAATGATGGATTGGGAAGATGATTATAGCATTTAACATTTTTTGTATCTCAGATAGAATAGTACCTAATATTTTTAGATTGTACTGTCTAGATTTTTGCTTATAGGGCATTGAGTCAGCCTTGAGAGGAATGTCATGGCATATTTCATCAGGTCTAAGAGACTTCAGGTCATCATAATAATATGCTAAGACATCCATATATTGACAGAGTAAAGTGGTGAACTTGAATATTTTTTTAGGGGTGCAACACTTACCAATGTTAACCATCTTGGGATTTTCTTTAGTAGTCAAATTTACTTGATGAATCCCTGAGAGAAGTTTGAATCTATTTGCTATTATTTGATGAATCTATCATGTTTGTCAAAAAGTTTCTCAAGAGAAACCAGACCTTTGAGAATTTTATTTCCTTTCAGCTATAAGAATTCTTCATTTATATGTAAACTAGATCTAGAGGCTGATTTGTACTTCTAAGTTCACTGCCTTCAAAACGTAGTTGTTCAAAATTGTCTTTTCATTCTAGGAAAGCAATGATTTGATGATCATCATTGAATACTTGACAATGATCAACATTGTCAAGATCACTTGGTCTACAGACTAGCTCAATAGTATACCTATTTTATTTAAAATTTGAGTGAGGAATTAAGAGAGTTCCTGAAACAGCTAGTGCATCAACTCTGTCATTAGATTCCCTGGGTATGGTAGAAATGTTGAAAGCATCAAAGCTTTAAATTTGGTCCCAAACTAGGTTGTGATAGTGGTGTAATCTTTCATTCTTGGTTTGGTATAAGTTTCTCACCTAATAAACCACTAATTCAGCATCCCTTTTGGCATGAAGAAACTTGATGCCTTTGTCTTGAGCAACCTTCAATCCAAGCAACCGAGATTCATATTTAGCTATATTTTTAGTGTTGATAAATTGTAATTTATAAGATGAAGGAAACATATCTCCTTGAGGAGATATCAACATAATCATGGTTCCTGAACTGGTAGAGGAGTAGTTTCCATCGAATTCCAGAGTCCATACCTCATCAAATACTAATTTTTATTTAGACTTTCCTTCATTAGAGAGGGAGGGTCCTTCTTTATTTATATTACAACCTAATAGTTTTTCTACTATTTTAGTTAAATTGATTTCTGGGTTGACACTTTCAAGAATTTTATCAAATGTTTCATGCACTTCTTTTGTAGATAGAAAGTAGTTACCCATACCTAAGGATTCAAAAAGAATTTGAGCTTCAGGGGCTGATGTTTGGGTGACCATGTATTTTGCCTCCTTTTCAGGGAACAATCTCTTCATTATGCCTTTGAAAGGGATTCTTGCCTCAGATAGGTCCATGCTTAGTTCTCCTCCCGTGTCCTTTCAAAAATTTCATCCAAGAAAAATGCCATAAGATGTTGGGACGTCAGCCACCAAGACAGTCATCTTGATTCTCTTATTTGGAAATGTTGCAAATGCAAATTAGGCATCTTTGATTTGCCCCAACAATGGTACTTGCTTGTTTTCCATGGAGAAACATCTCCCAAATGTCTTGGTTAGTGTGAGGTCAAGAGATTTAGCTACTTTAATAGGCATAACATTGTCAGATGTGCTTGAGTCTATAATACAATTACTTAGTTTGTGACCATTTATTAACAGAGAAACATAGAAATGTTCTATTTTCCTAGGGGTAGCTGGAGAAGTAATGACAAGATTATTTGGAATGGGCATGTTCTTTGGGGGATCAAGGGTTACCTTTTTAGCTTCTTGTCTTGTAGGGATAGTTTAGTTCTTGACATATTGGACCAACTTATCCAATTGATCAGGATTGGACTGCAAATATTTAAATTCAGACATTTGTATTTTTGTCTTTTTAACATGATCAATTATGTCAAATGGCTGAATTGAGCTAGGTATAGAGGAAGGTATTTCAACCTTCTAAGTTTTAGGAGGGATGGGAGGAGGGTTGGTTTGTGAAATTAAAGTAGAAGGTGAAGGTGAAATTGATGTACTTACCTTTTGGGTGATCACCGTATCCTTTGACTGGAAAGGCAGAGTGGTTCCACACTTAGCAATTGTAATTATTGGTTGAGGTTGCTCTTCTGTCTTCACTTTATCAGCTTGCTAGATTGATTGGTTCTTAGACCTGGTAAACATTGCATATGATCTATCAAAAGCTTCTCCTTTGCTTTTGGGTTCATCCTGGTAGTTTAAGAAATCAATGTCAGAGTCACCAGCTGATTCTTCTTGATTTTATACAAGGAGATCAACGTCATTTTCTTGATTCAATTCAGGATAGAAAGAGAAATCTAATTCTACTTCAAGATATCCCATTGCTGAATTGGTTGGAGGAGCTTCCAAGGCAAGTTTCCCTTGTGGGGGAGGAAGATGATTTTGTTTCTCTTGATTCCTGGTAGCATTGCCTTGATATGACTGATTTGGAAATGTCCTTCTTGGCATATCTCTATATGAAGGAGCAGAAGACATACTTTGTGCCATTTGATTTTTGAGAGCAAGTATCTCATTTTAAAACTTCTACACCATTGGATCTATGGCACTTATAGATGAATATTCAGAAGATGATGAGAGTCTATTTCTATTTGGATCTCTTCTTATCTTTTCTACTAAGATGAGATCATCTTCTACCTCAGTGGCCGAATGTTGAGTTGCCAAGATCTATTTAACCAACATGTCTCAAAATAAAACTTACTTTATGTAACTAAGAATTAATGAAGAAGCATTTGAGATTCTCAGATATAGGTCAAGCAATTACAGGAATTATATTCCTCAGTTTGTCAAACTTGGCTATGAAGTCCCTCATTAGTTCATGAGGTTATTTCTTCATCTATGTAAGTTGAGCCAAAAGTGCATGTGTATCTTTTGTAGGTTTGAGTCTAGCTTAAAACCTAGTTTTGAGGGTATTCCAATCAGTTACTAATTGAGTTTGTAGATGATAAAACCAATCTATAACAACACCTTACAATGTTTCTACAAATAGCCTGACTGTTACATCTTTTAATTCTACTCCAATTATGCCACAAGATATGTTGAAGGCTGTAATATGTTTATCAAGATGAACTTTCCCATCACCATAGAATTTGGGGAAATTCTTCCTTGAACTGCATGGAAGCTCATGTAGAGGTGGAGTAAGATTGAGAGGACCAAAAGAATTATCCCAGGGGCCTTGAGCTACCATTATAGGATTATGAAAAGAAGGAATAACAAATCTCAGAGGGTTAATTATGGGCAAAGCTTTATCGATAGTAAAAGTAGATACTATGCTTGGTAATGGAGACCTGACTTTAGTAGGAGGAAAGCTCTTGGTTCATTGGAGGTGAGATGGTGAAGGAAATGGATCAAAATTACTTTGATCTACTAACTCAAATACAATGTCAATAATACCTTTAGCCCTTTGGCTTTGTGTATACCATGAATCTGCTATATTGTGAAACAAAAATGGAAAAGAATTAACCTTGCTTTAGTTTGAAGCTTGAGGCTTTAAACTATGCATTCTTTCCCAGTAGCTCTAGTTTTATAGACCAGATAAAATAACAGAGGTGGAGGAAAATGGCAAGGCTTTAAATGGATAATGGTAGATATTGATTCAATCTAAAACTTGAGGTTTCAGAATGTGCATAACTAATATCCCCAGTGGAGTCGCCAAAAACTATTGGTTGAATATTTTGTCGATCAACATACTGATAAACAAAATAGGTTTGATCATCCAAAGTAGGAAGATTAGTCAGCCAAATGTGTAGGATTACCACATCAAAAGGAGACTAATCTCTCCTCTCATCAAGGGGAGGTTCCCTATAGATATGCTATATATATATATATATATATATATATATATAAGCAAAAAATAATACTCAAGGGTAGGATAAACCATCCATATCTCTTTTTTTAGAGATGATGCATGTAAATCAAAGGATAAATCTTAGAGATAATGATAGAAAGCACTCTTATTTCATAAGTACCATTCAACAAACCACAAGAATCATCTTGGTAGTAATTGCAAAATGTAACCAAGGTCATAGTAACCAACAAATTGAGATGTAGCACAAAGTCTCCACCTGAATTTCCCAAGAGTGAGATACGAAGGACAATGAGGGCACAAAGTCATCCCAAGGTCCTTTACATAGAAACAAAAATAAAACACACTAAAGGCAATTATGGGGGCACAAAGTCTCTCCACAGTTGGCTTCAGGATGCCTTCCTAACTATTTTCACTAATTCTACTTATTGAATTAAAGGGAAAAAAATATGTTAAGGAAAAAGACATAAGAACATTTTCCCCAACAACAAAGATATCACAACACAAAGTCTAAAAAGTCACTTGCTTTCTTATTCCAATAACAAAATATGATCAATAATCTGAGCTCAAAATATTAGTAATGCCTTTCAATTTGGGTAGAGTTTTGTTTCTGATAATTAGAGAGAGAGATCCCTTTAAAACAATAAAAGAGAGTCCCTTATATAAAGGACTTGGGAATAGTAACACATCATGTTGCATTGAATTTTGTTAAAAAGACATGCTGAAATTTAGGGGCATTTACCCATTTGCTTTTATCAATGCAAAGAAATGGGTTACGCTATTGAAAGTTTGCATCTTTTAATATCCACCTGGTGGTCTACTTCTAGAAACATATCTGATGCGCAAATGTTTCTAGTCATTCCTCCTCATTCCTCTTTTTCTATTTATTTGAATCAGGGCCTTGATTTAGTTCAATACTTTGTTCCTTAGTTGCTTCCTACTGGTATTTTGAGAACCCTACAGAAGATAACACTTGGTAGCTTCTACTGTGACTTTGAAGATGACACATGGCAGCATAGTGGGTTTTCTATTTCTTCAGACTTTTCTTTCAAAGGAAAAAGTCTGAAGGAATTATTTCGAACAATTTGTCTGAAGGAATTGTCTCTTTGTCACTTTTGTCGGGGGAACTTTTCTAAAGGAAATCCCTTTGCTCTTTTGGCCTTTGAATTGGTCCATTTTCCCCTTCATGCCCTCCACAAGGGCTGTTTGAGCTCCAAATTAGCCTTTCAAGTTTTTGCAATGGTTCACTTTAGCTTCTGAGTGTCCTTTGAAAGGGTTGTTTGTCCCTTGGAAATTTTCCTTAGTTGATTTTATGTGAATCTCAAATTGTGACACGTGGTAACATCTGCTATGAAATAGGTGAGGACACATGGTGGCTTTCGCTGAACTTGTAGAAGCTTTGGATGCCTTTTGAATGTCTTGCAGAAGATGACACTTGGTGTCTTTTACTACATTTTGGAAACACTATAGAACCATGTGGGATTCCTTTTAGATTCATGTGAACAATGCCACTTAACATGTTTCACTTAACTTACAGAGGACACGTGGCAACATCCACTGCTCTTAGAAACAAAGTGAAATGAGGCTTGGAAGACGACACTTGGCAGCATTCGCTGAGTTATGTTAGGTTTTTTTCCTTTCTTAGTCAATTTTGCCATGAAAATTCCCTCCATAAGGGCACTTATGTCTTTGACGCTTGGGGCACTCCTTTGAACTTGTCGCTTGAACCAACTGATTAAACTTTGTTTTAACGGTTCAATGGTTCATTCTCTTGTTTCTATTGACCGCTTGAACCAAGATTCTTTGAAACAAGCCTCATTAAACCTATTGAACCTTGAACCCATTGAAACTTTGAAATTGTTGAACCATTAGTCCGTCACTTCCTTGTTCTTTCTAAGCTCTTTGATCTTCATCACACTGGTTGAACCTTTGAACCTGTGAACTCGTTGAATCCTTTGGTTCAAGGTTCAACGGTTCAATCAATTCATTCTTTTTATTTGGCTAAGTCCTTTTGATATTTTAAAACCAAACTTGTTGAACCATTTGGTCATTAAACCTATTGAACCATTGAACCTGTTGAACCTTTGAACCAAAGTGGTTCAATGGTTCAAGCCTTCTTCTCTTTGATAAGTGTTTTGAAGTTGTTAAACCTTGAAGTGGTTAAAATTTGAACCTTGACAAATGCACTTAACTCTTGCTACTGATGTTGAACCTTTAAACCCATTGAACCCATTGAACCAAAATGGTTCAAGGTTAAACAGTTCAATGGTTCAATCCTTACTTAAAATCTTGCCGATGAACTCTTTTGGTTGAACCTTGTCGTTGAACCAACTTTGAAATCGCCTAAGTGTTGAGAGCTTGCTTCTTTCCTACAGAGTCTATAGATTCAACCTTGCAGAGTCCGTATATTTTTGAGAAGCTTGAAAAATGAGGAATTTGAATGCTTAGAATAAATTTTTAGAAGGGAAGAGATTATTTTGGTCTGTTGAACCAAAATAGTTCACATGTTGTCCCAAAAATGAGAAGTTTGTTTTTGGAGACAACAAACTTGACCCTGCATTATTGTTTAAGTGTCTCAGTGGTTCAAGATGTGTGGATCCTAGATGTAGCTCCTTATTTTTCCCTATGCCTATTTAAGGAATTCATTAGAAATAGTAGAGGTTATCTTGCAACAAATTGGTCATACATAGTGTATACACATAATATTTTCAAAATTTTAATGACTACTGACACTTTTTATCTTGCAATAACCTATCAAGTCTCAATCTCTCTGAGTGCATACCTTAAAGGGTATACCAAGAAAGGGGTGGGTAGACCATTGATGCTTCATAAGATTGTTGTCCCTTTTTCCACTTGTCATCTACACACTCATCTCCTAAAACCATTAACCCTAAGCTTATTCTTGTTAGTCCTACCCATTCCAGTCATTTTTATCTTTTCATCCTCCTTTTCTTACCTTAATTCATTTTTTGAATATTAGTTATACTAGGTAGACCATGGTTGACCTTGTAAAATTTAAGATATTTTTCACATTTTGGGTTTATAAGCCTTTCAGCCAACCTAGCTCAAACCTAGTGAATTATCCCTAAAAATACATTAGGTCAACCATAGCCAACCATGTATACCTGATATTTTTGAGAGAATTTAGGGTAAAATCCACCTATATATATATATATTTCATTTCCAACCATTGTAAAGAAAATAATTAAAGAATAATAAGTGCAAACAAACATCTGCTTAATAATCATTCTACTTGAGGAATAAAGTTTAGGGTTCCATAATTTCTTTGGAGATATAAATATTATCTTGTGGAAAAGTCTTTTGGATTCATAGAGAGGTTGTTTAGACTAGATCTAATTTTCATTTGTTATCCTTACATACTGCAACAATCTCTTGTGAAACACCTTGGCCAAAGGAGAGATTGAGGCTCGATGGGTTCATCTTCAAGGTAAGTATTCTTAACTTTATTTTTCCTTTTTAAGACTAGGTAGATAACATAGTTATGTTTCTCATTTCTATGCATTATGATTCTATATACATTCACATGAGTACATGTCTTATATGCATGTTTAGTTTAGTTATATTTTGTTTATAACCCCCACTTTGTGTGAGAAACTTTGGTAAGCATTAGATTAGATTTACTTTCTTGTTTATTAGACATAGGTGAAATATGAAACCTAGGAATCTTTTAGGGTTGTTACATGATTGTGTTAGACTATAAGATTTGGAACCCCACCTCACATGGTGTATTTTGACAAGTGATCCCATAATAAGGTCTAGTTAATCCCCATATTGGTCATTCTCCCACTTAACAAATGTATTCCCAATCGAAAATGTAGGTATGATCTATCTTCTCCAAGTCAAGATTGATTTATAAACATGATGCATTTTTGATTACATACATTCTAGTGAACCCAACATGAAACTAACCCTTGCAAGATTTATTTCACTTTTTTTCATTGTTTTTAGCATTATTTTTATCATATATATGTGATACTAGATTGACTTTGTCGACCCAGTTCTAATCTTTGTATGCAAGTTTTTAGGAGTAGGTAATTGGATTGACTCAAATGACCTAGTACATGTCTCTAGACATCCAGGCTTTTAGTTCAAAATAATAGGTCAACCTATTCAACCTTGTACACTTTCAATCATTCAATTAAACATACTGGGTTGACCCTATATATTTTTAGGCTTTTAAAATAGGTCCCTACATAGCTTGATCGATCCAATCGACCCAATTAGTAGGTTTTTCTAACATTATTCAAGGTTATTAATTATCAATCTTCCTAATTTGCATTTATGATCCACCAAGGTTCCTTTCATAGTTTTCAGTCTTCAAAACTTCCTCTACACAATAAATTCGATTAACCCTGTCAACCCAATTTTTTATTCTATATGTTTTTAAAAATAACTAGGTTAACCCTAGATGACCCTATTCATTTTCAAACCTTATTTTGTAGTATGAGTTTGATTATGTCCACCCTATTCTATATTATGTGCATATAGTGTTAACACTATAACTTGTTTCAAGTTGGAATTAATTTGTATATGCTACTAATTAGTTCACACTTTTCTTTTTTTGTTTCTTGGATGCTTAGAATAGTTCGCATAGTCTAATTAGGGGGTTTTTAATTAAATTTTTAGTTTCACTATTTCTATTTTATGCACACATAGCCAAATCACATAATCAAAATAGTATTGTAACATTTGTCTACCGAAGGCCAACCTACTTGGATTTCATCTCCAAGGGGAAGCCAACCTGATACTCTAGTCATGTATAAAGGATGGTTAATGGTATATTTTGGCTAAGCATCTGACACCCTTATCACTACAGTGTGTGAAATGAGGGGGTAGGCCCTAATACTAAGCTTGTACCATTGCCACTATAGTCCCTTTCAACCCAAACTACCTGAAACTATCCTTAGATTGTTATTTAGTTCCTTGCTTATAACTAATTTCCCATCACATTTAAAATCATTTCTTAATAATCCAATAAATATCTTTGGTTGAACAATTAGTTATCTCTTTACTTTTCAAAGTTGATCTCTTTCTCTTTGCTCAATTATGTGTGCGAAAACTTGCATTAACTATAGTTAGTGTAAGGTTTTGTTTTATGTGCCTCAATTGGATTGGCCAATATTGATCTAATTATCTATTTTTTTTCCTTCAACTCTTAGTTTCCTAGATTATTTGCAAAAAATGCCTTATTTCAGTTCACAACTTGTCATCAACCTTTCTCTTTTTCCCTATCTAGTGTACTAGGTCAACCCAGTCGACCCTATACCTTTTTTATCCCCTATGCACTATAAAAGATCGACCCAATCAACCCTATACTATTTGTATCTCCTTTTTCCTCTTTTTCCTATCTTTATGCACTATACTAGATTGACCTAGTCGACCATGTACTATTTTGTAGTCCCTATTTTTGTGTTACATGAACCTAGTCAACCCTATACTATTTAAGTCACTTCTTGGTTCTTTGCTTTCTCATCTTTCTTCTTTTCCATTCATCATGAACTTTTTATTTGATAGTGACACTAATAGACAACAAACATGATGAACCTTACTAATCCTCATAGGCTCTCTCATAGATAGATTAGGAATCCTCTCTTGGATGCTAATAATGTTCATATTTCCACTTGCATAATGAACTATGGGACCCCTACTAATACCTCTTTTCAACATGATTCTCTTTTCTCATTAGAAGACCAGCCTGAGTTAGAGTATATTCCTAAAATGATCTTCTTTATCTCTAAATTTCCTCAACATCGAGGAAAGGATCCTTCTACCATTTACAATATTATGATTGGTGGTAAAGTTAAAGATCCTCATTCATTTAATCCTACATTCTCAATTGGATTTAGGGGTACCACTTTCTTTTATTCATAGCCTCTTCCACCTCAATGCCTAGTATATCCACTAACATGGTAGAGTCTACATCTAGTGTGCCCCTCTTAAGATCCACTATCCTTAATCCATATACTAGTGATTCATTTGATACCCAAGTTAATCATGCTTATAGTGATTCTTCCTCTCAACCATTCACTAGTCCATCTTTTTCTCCACAAGTAAATTTTTCCACTAGATCATCTCATTCTCATATTTCCTCTCAAGCTCCTATCAACACCAATAGCGATACCCAAGCCACTATTACCAATCCTAATGATTATAATAATTCTAATCAAACACATCAACTTTTTTTACAAACTCTCAATCAAATGAATACATTTCAATCTCATAACACAAATCAAATGATGAGAATGCAAAACCACCTTCTTCACCTTCAATCTTATCCATAACTAATGGCTTGGGGCACACAACCAAAATTTTCCCCCTCCTCCTATTTGATATTCTCAAGGAAATATCATTCCTCAACCTCCTTTTGTCAACAAAACCATCAAGCATCTACAAAATGAACCTCTTACTACTCAAATTGCTAACATTGATATAGGAAGTATAACACCTACAATTTCTTATAATGGATCAACCAATCCTACCCTTCATCTTAATACATTTATAAATATTTACAAGGATTGGGTAAAATTGAACACCTTTGCTAATACCAAACTCCTTGCCAAAACCTTCATAGGTGATGCCTTGGATTGGTACAATCAAATTATACCACATTCCATTACTAGTTTGGGGGATTTAGTGAATGCTTTATTGCAAGAATTCCAAACTACTGATCTTCCTAAAAACACTTTGGCCTATTTCATAAATTCCAAACAAAATGAAAATGAAACCACTCAAGATTTTGTTAAAAAAATAGAAGAATTTGTCAAACAAATGTAAACATAACATAGCTAATGATAATAGTTTCCATCTTTTTACCAATGCCCCTTTTCCTAAACTTCAATATTGAGTCTGGACTCTCTCTTCACATACATTGGAGAAGGATAATAAAAAAGCTAAAGATGAATATTTCCTAATGCATAAATTTAAGCCACCATAATCTTATGTGTGTCCTCATATATTACTTAAGAACAAAAACCAAAATATTACCAATGATGGTGTTACAAATTCTTATGACACCATTCACAATGTTCAAGCTACTGTCCCTAACCAATATTTAGAACCAACTCCCCCTTCTCAATAATATAATAATCCTCATTTCTCTTCACAAAACAACATTAATATTCAAAAACCTCTATCCTCAGTTGAATTGATTAAGCATCTACCTAGGCCCCTTCTATAAGATCTTGAACCTACTCATCCTCCAAAATCTTGGTATGATCTTAACAAGTTTTATTGGTTTCATGATAGTTGGGGTCATTATCATGAGACCTATAGACAAAATCATCATTTAGATATGGATTTTATTCTTGGTCTTAAGTTTTATCATGATTCCATCACTTGCAAGCATCAACAAGCTTATGAAACTACTTTTAAGGACTATAAATCACATGATAAAACTCAAGCCTTAAATCAAGAAAATAATCATTCATCTATCTATAAAGACCCTCTCCTTAATCATAAACTAATTCAAGACACTCAAGACAAACCCATCCCTTCCACCAATAATATAAAAAGTCTTATCAAACCAAATTATGAAGAGAATGTGGTTAGCATGACTAATATGTAAAGGGTGGTGGATTTCATTAATTTCTAACCTATCTACACTCTTTCATCTAGAAAATATCATGTTATCCAAGATTATTCTCCAACTCATTTAAATGAGTTAGGGAAAGATTACCTTATTACCTTTGATTATTTGATTTATGATTCTCCCTTAGATAACACTTCCCATTTTATTTCTACCATTCTTTCATTATCTTCCAATACTAATCATAACCAAGCTTTTACTAACATTTATTATTCTAATTCTCAAAATAAACTTGAACCAACTAGTTCATCATCTCAACATGATTTACAACCTTGTTCTAGACCTTATTCTTCTTCTTACCCACAAAAATTCTAATGTATTTTGACTCCTCCTTCTGAGGACCTCCTTAACCATTATACACCTATATCTAACAACCTTCTTATGTGTTATGATGAGTGGAATCTCATTGTGGATCTCACTATTCTCCCATCCTAAATTTCATTCCTTGAGCTTATGAGGACTTATCCCCATCATAGAAACCATCTTATGCAACTATTATTTGAGATAAATGTCCCTCATTCTCCCCTAACAGGATGGGAGGTAGACTTATCTGGTTTTGAGGATAGTATATTACAAAAATGTGAAGAGATGTCTATTAATGTTGATAAAACATTAGAAACTTCTCTTTATTTAAAATTTCCTATAGTTTCTATGATTCTTGAATATATTTTTCTTTATGCGGATGATCTTCCCTTATTTATTAGCATCCAAATAGGAGATATTCAAGTCAAGCATGCATTGATTGATAAGGGTTCTAGCACATGTGTTTCTTCTCTCAATTTCATTAAAACTCTTAGATATTCAAAATGCAATCTCAAGTATACATGCAACACTTTCCAAGGATATGATAGAATAAAAATGCCTCCTCTAGGTTGCATGTAACTTCCCATTACCATCCCACCTATCTCCATTCACATGAAGCTGATGATATTTAACTTCCCCCTTTCTTATAACATCTTGCTTGGTACGTCTTGGACTCACCACATGAGATTTATCACTTCTTTGACCTATCAATGCATTAAATTCCCTCATAATGGATCCATTTATAGGATTCAAGGTGATAGTAACCCTTGGAATTTTGAACAATTCTAAGATCATGGTGTTTTTAAGATTCCTACTCTTGAGCCTTTAGTAAGAGTTCCATTATATGAGTCTCAACATCTCAATTTTTTTGTTAATTCAACCTATAGTTATAATGGGCATCTTGAGCTCATTGGTAAGATTCCTCGTAACCTCTTAGATTATAATGATGATGAGCCTAATGAGATCAACTTAAAGATCAAAACTTCTAATCTCTCAACTCATCTCATCTTACAACTTCCTACTTCTTTACAACCTCACTCTTAAAAACCTCCTTGTGATGACATTCCCATAGTTTTGACCAAGACTAGGCATTCTATTTACCATACTTCCTTAGATGACAAGGTGATCCCTACCTATGTTTTAGATTAAGGTAAAAATAGGTTTTGAAGGGGCCCCGAAACCCTATTACAGAGACAAGAAAGATAAAATGTTAACTAGCACCAGGAAGAACATTCCTGAAACATACTAAAAAGTAGCAGCAGCCAAAGGTTATTCAGGAATAACCTCTAAAAACATAGTACATTCAGCCCCCTAATTTCTAAATAATGATTTAATAACTATTTTTTTGGGGTAAAATCTAGAATTGTTGCCTACCTTCCATCAGCTATATTCTACTTGCTTTCTATCTCTCTGATTTTCCTTATGGGTCTTCTTCCAGGTTTATCCAAACAGCCAACATCCGGTTTGACTTTTGAATTCTGCTCATCTCTTTTTCCAAGATTATCCAGAAAAGAAACAAGGTGTTTTGCCTTCATTAGCTGTTCTTTTTTGCTACTTCTGGTTTCAATTCCTTTAGTATTAGTTTTCTTTTCAGCCCTTTTCCTTTGGTTGGGAAGATGTTTTAAGTTTTCTCCATTGCCATTCACATGAAACTCGTCCAACAGTGATTCATTAACAACCTGAATCTCCATTGACTGAGAAAGAGGAGGGTCTTTCACCTCTAATTAATTTCCAGTTTCAGCTGAGATTTCTCCATCCTCTAGCACTACTTTGCCTCCTGCCTCCCTCCATTGATCCTCTACCCTTTGGTAGGGGTCGATTTGCTTTGATAAAACAATCAAATCTTCTTTACTTTGTGTGGGTAATATGTTATCTGAATGCCCTCCATTTTCTTCTATCTCAAAAATTTCATTCTCAAGGGAGATCTCTTTATCGACCTCAGGAAGTGAGCCATTAGGATCTTCAAAAGACAACACTTTACCCTCCTCAGCATTTAAATCTTTAGTTTCTTCATTATCTAGTTGTTCTTGTTCCAGATCCTCTTTGGGTTTCCAAACTTTCTTAAGCTGGACCGTGGACTTTTTCCCATCCAAAACACCATTAAGGTGAGTTTTGCTTCTGGATGGACAATTTTTTACCCAATGCCCCTGTTTCTTACAGGCATAGCAGGAGTTAGGTAGATCTTCAAAAAAAATTACTTTAATGATCCCTACCTATGTTATTAATCTTCATACCTTGGATTATGATGATGGTTATTCCTTAGATGATCCATTTTTAGGTGGTCTTGTATAGGCTTGTCATGATAAGATTATCCATTATCGTTCTTATTTACTTTAATATTTTCATAGATTTCATCATTTTTTTCACTTAAATTTATTAATTTTTTTATTTTTCCCCTTTATCATAGGGTAGAGATGGCACGAACACCTTCAATTTTTAAGAAGACACATAAGACTATGATCATAGATCATGCTATGATTGGGCCTTACCATTTTTCTAGGTACCTTGACCCTCATAACTATTTTACCCCTAAGGTTAGTGAAACTCTCTTTAGACCTTCTATAAATATTGCTCCTCCCTCAGTATATCCCTCTATAACTGAGCCTCTTCCCATTCATACTATAGTCAAGACTATTTCTACTCATACTATTACTAAGTCTACCCCTATTTCTGATGCTATTGCTCCTTTCATTGAGCCTAGTTCCATTCCTTCATCATCATCACCCTCCCTTGGTGATGGTTTGCTTCCTTTTCCTAAGATGGCTCCTCTACCCACTAAATGGGCTGACAAGTATTCTCCCTCTTCTTTAACTCTTATTTTACCTCCTTCCATGAGTACTAAAACCACTCACAAGAATATATGTTTCTTTTATGAGATAGATAACCATTCTTCTACCCATTGTTATAAGTTGTGATAATATATTGATACCTTGTGTCATTCCCCATCATCAAACAAAATAATACCTCTTTTGAAGGTACTTATTGAATATCTACATAAGTATGGTGAGGTATATTTTCTATGGCATCTATGTGGAACCCATCATATCAATCGTTACTACATCCTTTAATAACATCTTAAGAATCACCTTATAGCCATTCCTAAACCTTTTACAACTCCTCCCATAGGTCATCCCTACAAGAAATCTCCTCTTTCTTCTCCTATGGCTCCATCTCCTATAGTCCCTTCACTATCTTTTGTGCCTCTACATGTGATTCCTTCACCTATGGACCTTCTCTAACCTGTGGATCCTTCTCCACCTATGAGTCCTTCACCTATGGATCCTTCTTCACTAATGATCCTTGCATCTCCCTTAGAGCCTAATCTCATGCATTATCCTAACTATCCCTTGCCTAATTTCCCTCTTTAACATGATATATCGAGCATTCCTACTTTCTCTATGGAGGAGATTAGAAAAGACCTATTTTCCTAGTATTCATTAAAGATTGATGAGACATTATAAATATTTCATCTAAAGCTTCATAGAGATTTATCTGATGTCTTAGATAATGTGTGTGGATATATTTATTAGTATTTATGAGCACATGCATGGTGCCTTCACATTTTCATTTGTATTGGACTTGTGCTCCAATCTTATCTTTATCTATCTATTGTATCATTTGACATTTTGTTAAATTTTTCCTTATCATATATGGTTATTTCTTCCTTATTATACCATATCTTTATTATCTTATCATTTACATTTTGCATATGATTATATTTATTTATCATTTCTTTCTTTCTGTTACTTGAGTTTTTCTCAAAACTTTTTTCTTCCCTCTTCATAATTATTTGATTTCTTATCTTCGGTTTTCATGTTTAATTATCATTGTGACTTGGTTATATAAACCTTGTTCCATTCATCATTATCTCCCTTTTATCATGCGATCAGTTAGAAAACAATCCTACTCATTACTATATCCTTACACTAGTCCAATTTTTTGATCTCCTTTTTCCCTTCTTCCTTTTTTGCCAACTAATCATATACATAGTTGAGAATTGAGATCGCATGCTAGTTCATTATCAAGCCTAAGTATTCTAGTTAGTATTTATCTTTGGTTACTCATCTTTCTTTAGCCTTAGCTTATAGCTCATTCATGTGTATCAATTCATCTCTCATAATTGGTCATTACAAGTTCATATGGAGGAGGATTCTTAAAAAGCTATAAAAAAATTTAAAATCTAAGTCATTTAAATAAAATGAAATTATACAAAAGGCAAAAATATTTTTAAAATTCATATCACACTAAAAGATGTGATTTAAAGCACATCTTTTTCTTCTAGTCAAATCTCAAACTCCATAGTTGTCATCATGATAGAGTTAAGGTCTTTTGGGGTGTGGTATGTCCATAAACTAGAAGAGGAGAATAAAAAAATATTTTAGTTCTACCTTCTTTGTCACACAAGTACCCAATCTTCATAGTAGACTAACAGATCTATAAGGGGTCCTAAAGAATGGGGAACAAATTATGGGAAGGTAGGTCTATTTTAGTTTTCCTTGTACCAATCTACCTTTATGATTTGATCGTAGTAGCATGCCTATATTCCTATAAAAGTTATGTCTATAATGATCAGGTCTCCTTTATACATAGATGACTATTAGTCACTTAGTGTCTTCTCATGTCTTTAGTATACCTATTGTCTCCTAAGGTCTTCTCATGAGATGCCTAAGTCTTGATTTTTACATTCCATTTTTCATTCCTTATATCCCTCATATTTCCTCTTGACAACTATTATTTTGTCTACTGATCACTCCCCTTAGGATTACATTTGTGAGTTGCATTATAAGACCATGGGTAGGACCCAACCATCCTCACAAATTACCATCTTTACCTTCCTATTATCCACATCCTTGATTACCTAATTTTTACTATTTATTACACCTAGTAGTGTTCTCTTTATGAGTTTCAGTATAAGATCATGGATAGGACTTGACATTCCTCACAAACATTTCCAATACCCAAGTCACAATCCAAAAATTACATGTGTCAAATATGAGATAAGATTCGATTGATTATGAAGTTATACATCATTGACATGCTTATCAACTTGATTTATCATGTTTTATGCTCATTTCATTTTTTTCTTTCACTTTTATCTTCTTATTTTCTGAGTGCATGTAAGAATACAACCATTTCTTGAATTTTTCATACTTCTCAACTTGAATTAGTGTGATAAATTTAAGACCAATATTTTGTCAATTTTGTTTTTCTTTTATACTTCCCAACATTATTTAGTATAATTCATTGACTTAATTAATTTGTTTTTATACAATTTGTTCCCTTTTACATAGCTTCCATTTTATTACATTTTTTTCATACTTCTCAACATGATTTATTATGATTTTACTTTTTATAATTTGGTAAAAAAATCTTTCAAGTTGGTTTAAAAACAAATTCATTTTTACCATCTTGTTTTTCCATTTCTTGGTTCTTTATAATTAATCATTTTCTTGTTATTACACATTTTCTAGCTTGAAATAGTGTGTATTACATTTTCTTGATGGATTATATTTTACCAAGTCCTCTTTACCTATTTATTTTTAACCATGCATGTGTTTTTCATAATGCTTATAAAGAAACCACATCTCATATATTTCCTATAATATATACAAAAAATCTAAAATACATGTGATAGAAATAAATATATCTAAAGCATCCACAACCATAACCATAATGGAAACATACACAACTAACAACAAATATGCCAAAATGATCCATATATATATATATATATATATATATATATATATATATATATATATATAAATATATATATATATATATATATATATATATATATATATATATACACATATACACACACACATATATATACATATACATACATATATATATATATATATATATATATACATACATATATATATATATACATATATATATATATATATATATATATACATATATATATATATACATATATATATATATATATACATATATATATATATATATATATATATATATATACACATACATACATATATATATATACATACATATATATATACATACATATATATATATACATACATATATATATATATATACATACATACATATATATATATATATATATATATATATATATAATGAGTTTTGATATAACAAACACAATCATATACAATGCTTTAGCTCTAAGCCTGGGTCCTATCCTGTCTATCTCGTAGCCTAGCCATGCTTCCTACTAAGGCTTATCATCAACCTATAAAAATTGAGGGGCAACCTATACTCAGAGTGACTTATCATCAACCACATGGGGCAACCTAACTAATCGATACATAGGAAACCTCTCATATATACAATCTATCAACAATATGATCAGTCTCATGGTCTTTTAATCTATGAAATTTTTTTAATATAGATCATGTACAAGCTAGACCTAGATGACAAATCCCAAATTATATAGATCTCATTCCTCTAGCATCATCTTGCTCAAGGCTACCATGAACAGTGGTACCTTATCATCCAACTTGTGATATAACACCCACTGTGTCACAAGTACTATCAAAAATTTATTGATATTTAGAATTTTTGATGTATATACATCATCCATACTAACTCTCCATCCTCCCAAAATTATCTCTGAGTTTGTAGCCCACATGGCTAAGGATATCCTATCCTTTATGCTATCTAATATTCCTATGGCCATCAGTGCTCCTACTATGGGCAGCCTGAGGATGGCATGGACATCCTCTAGTGTGATGGACACATCTATCACATCCCCATCCACCTCCCATATAAAAGTGTTAGTAAGTCATTCCCAAAAATTGAGGATCATAACTAACATATATGAACACATGGGGATCCTGCACATATTAATTATGCCTCCTAAACCTATGGATACTAGTATAGCCCTATCTCTATTTGATAATTGATCCAATAACATTAGTAATTAGGCCACATCCACTAGTCTCCAAAACATCCATCATCTCTATAACCAAGAAACAATAAAGGATGTATTAGTTATTTCATGTCATGTATACTCAAAATACATTATTTTTATAATTTTGATAAAAAATAAGCCTAATTGATTTCAAACATTTTTTTTTTTCATTTTACCCTATTTATAGCCTACTTAGTCTTTCTTATCCTCCTTTGGTCATTTTGGACCATTCTATCCCTCTCTCATCCTTCTAAATGCTTTTTTATACTTATTTTGGTTCTTTAGTCAAACTAGTTTGACCAAAATTTCCCTATTTTTGCATTGGTTAACTCCAATATCCTAGTCAACCTCTTATTTTACCCTTTCCTAGTGCTAAATTATCATTTTGGACCTTTCAAATTAGTTGAAAACCTACATAGGGTCAACCTACATAGGGTGTTAAATTGTAGAATGTATAGGGTCAACCCATACCTATTAGGTTAGAACTATGGATTTTGCTTAATTTTAGCCTACTAAGTTGACTGGGTTGACCCAATTCATTCTGCCTATTAACCCCTTGCATTTTTCTAAAATAGTGCATTTTTATACTTTATTCCTAATTCCTCTAAACCCATTTCCCATCTTACTATTTTCTACCCTAAAATCTAATTTTGTCCCATTCTGACATTTAGAAACACTTAAAATTCACAATTACTAAAAAATCACTTAATTCAATATAAATTTCAAAAATTGGTTTGAGATTCATAGTTGCATACCTATTGCACCCATTACCACCTCTAGAGCCTCTCCCTATCTAGCCTATCATCTCCTTGCCATCCTATTAGGTTAGAACTATGGATTTTGCTTAATTTTAGCCTACTAAGTTGACTGGGTTGACCCAATTCATTCTGCCTATTGACCCCTTGCATTTTTCTAAAAAAGTGCATTTTTCTACTTTCTTCCTAATTCCTCTACACCCATTTCCCATCTTACTATTTTCTACCCTAAAATCTAATTTTGTCCCATTCTGACATTTAAAAACACTTAAAATTCATAATTACTAAAAAATCACTTAATTCAATATAAATTTCAAAAACTGGTTTGAGATTCATAGTTGCATACCTATTGCACCCATTACCACCTCTAGAGCCTCTCCCTATCTAGCCTATCATATCCTTGCCATCCTAACATGTCTCATCTCTAGAACTCTTTTTTCTCTTCTTCACAAGTCAAAATAATGAATGACTTATCTTTTCCCCTATTTAAAAACACTTTTTAAAATCCCAATTCTTTAATTATTATCCTGTAGATTCATTGTTCTATCTATATCTTTGTTTTTACTAATCCATTTTCAAAACCATAAAATGCATTAGATTCATGATGATGTAGAGATTTATTTCCACTATCATATGTATATCTTCCAATTTTTTTTGATTTTTGACTATTTTTTTGCACTAACTTCTACAGGTTCACCTAGTGTTCTTCACATTGGATGCCTTTATTTTATATTGTAGTCTACTTATTTATCTATATCACTAAGGTAAATAAAGCTATGTTTTTTTAATTATGTTATTTTGGTTATCTTATTTGTTGCTTACTATAATTTACTTAACATAAACATTGTGTGTTATCATGTTTTATCCCAAAGCACCATCCTATGTTGTACTTACATGACATGTGATGATCTTCAAATGGGGCATATGAATACACATAATATTTTCAAAATTTTATTGATTAATGACACTTTGTATCTTTAAAGAGCCTGTCAAGCCTCAATCTCTTTGAGTGCAGGCCTTAAAGGGTGTATCGAGAAAGGGGTGGGTAGACCATCGATGCTTCATAAGGTTTTTGTCCCTTTTTCCACTCACCATCTACACACTTATCTCATAAAACCATTAACCTTAAGCTTATTTGTCTCAAACCTACCCATTCCAGTCATTTTCCTCCTTCCATCCTCTTTTTATTACATTAATTCCCTTTTTGACTATCAGTTGTACTAGGTTAACCATGGCTAACCCTGTATAGTTTAGGGTATTTTTCACTTTTTGGATTTGTTAGCCTTTAAACTGACCTAGCTCAGACCTAGTGAATTATCCCCAAAAGCACACTAGGTTGACTATGGCCAACCCTATATAATCAATGTTTTTGGGAGGATTTAGGGAAATATCTACCTATATATACAAGTTCATTTTTAACCATTTTAAAGAAGAGAAGTGAATAAGATTAAGTACAAATGAACATCTACTTATTGACCATTATAATTGAGGAATAAAGCTTAAGGTTCCATACTTTATTTGGAGATATGGATCTTGTCTTGTGGATAAGTATTTTAGATTCATAGATAGGTTGTGTATCTTAGAGTTTATTTCTTGTTGTTATCCTTACATACCATAATAATCTCATTCAAAGAACCTTGGCCAATAGAGAGATTGAGGCTCGATGGATTCATATTCAAGGTAAGTATTACCAACTTTATTTCTCTTTTGTAAGAGTAGATAGATAACATAGTTATGCTTGTCTCTTCTATTCATTAGTATTATCTATACATTAACATGAGTATATGTCTTATATGCATGTTTAGTTTAGTTTTTTGTTTTATTTCTAACCCCCACTTTGTGTCACAAGATTTGGTGAGCACTATATTATATTTACTTTCTTGTCTATTAGACATAGGTGAAATATTAAATCTAAGACAATTTTAAGGTTGTTACATGATTATGTTAGATTATAATATTTGTAACCCTACCTCAGATGGTTTATTATGAAAAGTGGTCCCCTAATTAGGTCTATAAGATCCCCATATTGGTCATGCTCCTACTTAACAAATGTATTCCCAATTGGAAGTGTAGGTATGATCTATCTTCTCTAATCTAGGATTGATTTATAGACATGATACATTTCTAATTGCATATACATGGTGTTCAAAAAAAGATATAGAACCAAGGTATCTATCAAGGTTGAGCCCTTTGTAAAATTCAACATTGAACTTTATGGGCTAGATAACATAAACCTTAATTTCACCATCCTTGATGAGGATGAATCCACATTTGGTCAAGAACTAAACATTCATCCTAAGGAGATACTAGATATGTTATTGGAATAATTATGTAATGAAAATCATTGGGTTAACCCTTTGTAAGGATTTGAAGAGAGGGACATGGGTTTCTACTATTTAATTGAAGAGAATCAATCCAATCTATCTCTCATTAGACCTTAAGAAGATCCTAGTGGGTTATGGAAATTGTTCTTTGATGGTTCAAGGAGCAAACATGGATTAGGTGTAGGTGCAATGCTAGTATCCCATCCCCTTCTAATGACAAGTATTTCTCTTCTTAAAGAATTCAATTTAGTTTCTATTGTAATTTAATATAATATGAGGGTTTCATTCACAGTATCAAATAGGCTAGTAAGAGAGGGATCAAGTAATTATAAGTTTATGGGGATAGTGAGCTAATAGTGCACTAGGTTAGAGGCCATAATATCACCAAGAACCCTTTGATGAAGTCTTAAAAACATAGAGTGTGGGACCTAATTTAGGATTTTGAATCTTTTAACATCTAAGTAGTGCCTAGGATAAAAAATGGACATGTTGATAGGTTAAGAGTAATGGGAGCTCAATTTGATATCCCTAATGAGTTAAAAAGGACCAAAGTGAAACCACATGTCAAAGTGGTAGTAAGACCATCAGTGTTAGACAATGAAGTTCATTGGTAAGTATTTTAGAATGACAAGAAAATTACCCATTTTTTGTAGCAAGAAGAAAATTTATCCTTTATAAACCATGAAATTTTTTAACATCAGTATGAAGAGAAAATTGCTCAGTTGAAATCTAACAAACTTCCTAAAGGGTTGGTCACCCTTGAAGGTATCTTCCATGAAAGAGATCATATGAGAAAAGATAAGGCAGTGATGTCAATAAGTGAATAGAACTATGAAAGAGTCCTTAGCTTCAAGGAGAAGCTCCTTAATCTTGGCAAGGTAATAACTAAAGCTAAAAGACATGCTTTCATAGAACTTTGTAAAGAATATGAAAACACCTTTCTTTGGGAATATAGTGACCTGAGAGGCTTTGATCCTAAGATGTCCTAACACACTATATAAATAGAGGTTAATACCAAACCTATCAGGCAAAAGCAAAGGCTTATTAAACCCAAAATTGAAAATCTTATGAGGAAAGAATTGACCAAGTTAATTGAATCCAAGATCATCTTTCCCATTAAGCACTCCTTACGGGTAGCCAATTTGGTACCTATGAAGAAAAAGAGTTGGGAGATTAGATTGTATGTTAACTTATATGATTTGAATTGGGTTTCTTTAAAGGATCACTATCCTTTGCCATCTGTGGACCAACTTCTTTAGATAATTTTTGATTCAGAACATTTTCCCCTTGTGGATGGGTATTCAAGTTACAACCAAGTGCTGGTAAGAGAATAAGATCAATATAAGATTGCCTTCACCATAAAGTGGGGAGCATATGCTTACTAAAATATGCCTTTTAGATTATAAACTACTAGGGCTAATTTCCAAATAGCCATGGATATGGATTTTCAAGGGTTGCTAAATCAGAAGGTACTAGTTTACTTGGATGACATCATAGTTTTCTCCAAAAGGGCTAGTGAACACATGGACCATCTAAATTTGATCTTCTAAATATGTAGAGAATGTGGGATGTATTTAAATCTAAATAAATGTGTGTTTGATATTCATGAAGGAAAAATTTTTGGTCACAATATTTCAAAGGGAGGACTATCCATTAACCTTGATAGAATAAGTGATATATTATCACTATCTCTACCCAAGCATAAAAAAAGAATTTAGAGCTTCCTTGGGAAGATAAAATTTGTGAGAAGGATTATACCTAATTTTTAAAACTTGGTCAAACCCATCACTACCATGCTGAAGAAGAGCCAAGTGTTTGTTTGGTCAAACGAAGGTAAAGCAAAGTTTTAGGCCATCAAGAAAGCCATTGCCCAAGCACCCTCATTCATGAATCTTGATTTCTAAAAGGATTTCATATTTTACACCCTTGCAAATGTTGACAACATATCAACTATGTTGATGCAAAATAATGGTAAAGGACTTGAGCAACTGATTACCTTTTTTAGTCAAGGGTTGGAGGGATATGGGGTGAGGTACACTTTCATAGAAAATAGGTTCTTATAGATTTAAGGAGCCTCAAAAAGTTAAGACTAATGATCTCCAATATTAATTTTCATCTTACGGTGTCTCATCCTAGATTTAGGGATTTCCTCCTCAATAAGGATTTGAATGAAAAGAGAGCTAGTTGGATTAACAAGTTCATAGAGTATGATGTCAAGGTCAAAGTTACCAAGCTAGTAAGAGGTAAAGGCTTGTGTGAACATATGGTAGATGATCTCCAAGAAGACAGAGAATTTATTTTGGTGACACATGATAACTCATAGACAGATGCACCTCCACCTCACAACAATTGGCTCTAGGACATAATGCATTTATTGATAATAAGTGAATGTCCCTAAGGTTTAAATAAAGAAAAAAAGAAGGTATTTTAGGATTCAGTCCATACCTTATGCATTAGTTAATGGGATTTTATTTATAAAGGACCTTAATGGGGTACTTTTTAGGTGAATTGATGACAATCAAGTGACAAGTCTCTTGGAGTAGTTTCATGATGGACTTATAGGAGGCCATTTTTCTCCAAGAAAAAAAATAGTAAAGGTAATGAGGGTTGGTTATTACTATCCCAAAGTTTTTAAGGATGCCTATGCATGGGATAAGAAATGTGAGAAGTGTGCTCTATTTGTAAGAAAACAAATATTAGTAGATCTTCCAGTCAACCCAATTTAGGTGGAGTAACCCTTCATGCGATGGGGGTTGGAATTCATAGGAATGATAAATCTACCTTCTAGTGTAGGATATAAATGGTTGATTACTACTATAGACTTATTCACCATGTGGGTGGAAATAATTTCCTTGAAATAAGATAATGAGATAGTAGTATTAGACTTCTATGACATCATAGTAACCAGGTTTGGTGTCCCGACTACTATAACTTCATATAATACCTTAGAATTTATTGGTATAAAGACAAGTGAATAGGTACTTAAGCTAGGAATCTACATTATTACATCTTCCAATTACTACCCCTAAGGTAATGGACTGACAGATTCCACAAATAAGAACTTGATAAGGATTATAAAGAGGACCATGGAAAAAAATCAAAGAGTGTGGTTTATAAAGCTAAGGATAGCCTTATGGCTGATAGAGTGACTGCCAAAGGTGCCATTGATAATTCTCCATATGTTCTAGTATATGTAAGGGAAGCCAAATTTCTAATTTATCTTAAACTACCTACCTTAGAGTTAGCCCATTAGCTTGAGTTGATGGAGAATGAGCTTATGAACATGAGGATGATAGATCTCATGGAGTTTGAAGAAACTAGGGACCTTGTAATAAAGAAATTAGAGTCACATCAAACTCAAGTCAAGAAAACCTTTAAAAAGAAATCTTCAATCAGGGTCTTCAAGGAAGGGGACCTAGTTCTCAAATGGGACTCAAATAAGGCCAAGCTAGGAAAACATACCAAGTTTGAAAACTTGTGGAGTGGTCTTTATTTGATTAATAGGTAAAAACATAATTATTTTCAACCTACCCAATTGGATGGAGAGATATTACCCATCCTAGTCAATGCCATTCATTTAAAGCCTTGTTATGAGAATATTTTATAGCTATTGTTTGATATTGTAACATACTAAAGTAGTTTTATATGTTTTCCTCTAAGTGCCTTGAGCACATTTCCTTTCAATTGTGTGTTTCCCTTTTAATAAGTGCCTTGGGCATAGTTTTTTATTTTGTTATTTTATTCCTTTTGATTCAAGAAGAAGTTTAAGAAAGGGTCAACTTTGAGTAAGTCTCACATCAATTGAAGAGAAAAGACTATGACTCTATGTACCCAATGGACTAGTCACTAGAAATCCCATAGCATAGTAGGCATGAAATCTTATGATGTCACCATAAATGTTGGCCCACATACAAAAATTACATAGATAGATCAATTTTTGGAAGTTCTAGGATGGATTGACAAGCTAAATAGATTTCTTGATTAAGTAGGTGACCAAATAATGAAGAATAAGATTAAATCTCACTTACAAATATTTTGAAACACTTTAAGCAAGATTAAAGTTTGTTTTATTGATCTTTGAGAAGCAAGTCTTGAAATGGGTCTAAGATTGTAAGGTAAAAAGGACTAGTAGGTTCTCATGGTGTTTCAAGCATCCAGGGGCATGAATCAAATCACACAAACTCTTAGAAGTTCATTTCAGCCTTCTAAAGAGACAATAGCTTTTTGAACAAGTCTAGAAAGACTAGACCTTCATGGCACGTCACATAAAAATTAACAGATCAACTTGAATATTCATTTAATAATTAAGCTTATGAGGCCTCTCAGAGCTAAAAGTTCACATGGAAATGATGTATTTTGTGCCAAGATCATCCTCTACAAATTTATATCTTGATGAGCTTACTATCTCAAGATATAAGCCTTTAAAGTTAGACTTATAGAGTGAGACATGCACATAGACAACAAGTTTAAGCCTCATAAAGTAGACATTTGAATTTAAATGTTTGAATATCAATAGTTGGAATTTGATCATATCAGATATCCAATAATGATCAAAAATCTAATAGTGTTAGTGGGTCACAAAGATATAATTGATCACATTTAATAATGCACCTAAGATCAATGGTGAGAATCAAGTCAAAAGGTCAGTGGATCCAAGATTGAATACATCAATGACAAATGTCTAGATCTTGAGTACCTAAATAAAGATATAATAGTGCATGGAGATTAATAAAGCTAGTGAGCCCAAGAAAATTAATGTTGCATGATCCATCATATAAAGTAGATCTAATAGTGAGTGATGGGTCAAAATGTTAGATAATATCGAAAACAAATGTGTGGGTGAAAAGTGTCTCAACTGTCTTAAACTAGAATAACATATATGGTTCACATCTATTCATACAAAAAAGAATCAACAATGCACGTATAATTCAAGAAGGTAGATCTAATGATGCATAAACAAGCAAATCAATGATCAATATTAAAATTAAAAATCTAAGGGACTTCAATGGCTATAAAATGTGACCTAAGTTCATACTAGGGCAAATATTTAAAAGGACACCATTGAAGCTCAGTCAAGACCTCTGTTAGAGAATCTAGAGTATACAAACCTAGATTTCTTATGTTTTCAATGTCACATACAATAATTCTTTGGATTCCACAAGTTTTAGAGGTATAATCAGTCTATTTAAGACCTAATATAGTTCAATAATGATCCTATGTAGGTTGTAATCCCTTCATGTATAATGGCTATATGAAAACTAATAATTAGATTGGTTTTCAATCTATAATAAGGCCTATGCTCAGATATTGAAGTAGGGGTAGATATAAATGGTTATAAAGAAATTTATCATATATCAACATAGTTATATCCTTGAAAAATTAGGTAATTACCATCGCTCAAGATAAACATGGTTATGGTTCTGTCAGGACTAAAGATATGAGAATTTTGTCCTTATAATGAAAGCAAGTGGAAGATAGAATAAAATCCCATGATGAAGATCTAGTAGTTAGATAAATTAGCTAGAACATTGATGGATTTTCAAGGTGTTTAGGAGTTTTCCTCCATATTAAAATCACAACTCACCACATTTAGCAAACTCTTGTCCTCTAGTGTGTTGCTCAATCAATGAAATGATTTAGAGGCTATTGGGACAAATGAAGACTATCTTGTCTATGATGTATTAGCTCTGATTTGATCAAAATATGGTGGAACATTCATCAAAAGTTTGTATCTAATTTAATGATCTTGGATGGTGTGTTGCCCCCTCTTTCCCCTTTCTCCTATATCTCTTATTTATCTTCCACATTGTAAGAGGCTCTCAACTTTTAGAATAAATTCTCACTTAATTATGAAAGAGTAGAGACTCTCATTTGATAAGGTTAGACCCTATAAAAATTTGTATGAAAGACCTATTGAAGTAATAAATACTTTATTTACCTATCTCTCCCCTTTGAATTATGTGTAGAAAATATTGTACATGATGGCATTATGAAGGAGAATCTCTCAATGCCTATTGTCCTTATTTCTTTCTCATTTCTAAAGTGTCTTCAAATTAGTTGTAGGTTTGAATTAATGTTATTTTTATCATTGATGAAAGCTATTATCAAGTCTTAGAACTCCTCTTTTCCTTCATTCATTTCTTCTTAAACCTATTTTATGAGACACTTATGCAACTAGCTAGTTTTGTAAGATTGTGTGACTTAGCATTGTCTTATGCTTCCTCAATGTCTACTTCATGCATATAAGAGCCTAACTTGAATTTGGTGCATTATCTAGTTAAATTTTATAGGATACATTTCCCCCTTTATAACCCTTTTATTAGTGCAAACATTAGTATAGGTGAACCATCAAGAGGAAGATGACCTTATCTAGAGTTCCAACCCCATCATAGGTGACCCATAGGTTGCGGTTATTCCCATAGTGTAGATTAATTGGAGAGAGCCTAAATAACCCTCTCCAAGGATGAAAATTGATGCTGCAATAGGTTCTATATCTCTAAAACTACTATAACATGTTCATCTTCACCTGTGTATTCCATTCACCTATGCAAAAGCCTTAGATACATCATGAAAATAGTTGTATATCTTCTCCGTCACTTGTAACCCTAACTCAATAAACAAAGAGTGTAAATATAATCAAGAATTAAAAATGTATTAGTGGTTAAAAAAGTGTTTGACCTTCACACCCCTTGTGTTGATCATTGTCTACATACCAATATTGAAAAGAGGGATAAAACTCCATGTAGTTATACATGTTATGTTAGCATGTGTGATAAGTTGGTGAAAAATGCAAAATTTTGGTGCAATAATTATGTGATTAAGTGATTTACCAATTACTTATGACATTATAGGTGTATTTAGACTTAGCTTAGGGATAAATGGATTGTATGGACTTCGAATTGGAAAAAATATAAGTGTTTATTTCAATGTGTAGTTAGATATTCTAGTGTTTTTCTATGTGTGTTCCTTTTGTCTTAAAAATGGTTTCAAATGTGGATATGTAGTAATATTTTGGGAATTAATTTATATGGGGATATTTACACTTATGGGATGACCCTTTAAATTAATTTAGATTTTAGCAACTAGTCATTATTTGGTAGGAGGAGATTGTTGGTAGAACTAGACATTGTCGGGGAGCAAGATTATCTAAATAGGGCATATTTTCCAAAGGGAAAGAATAATGGGAAATAAAGTGGATATCAGTATCAAATTAATTTTAATATGCTTATAATTATGGAGATGGATACTTTTATTTCATTATTTTCTTATGGTGATGGGTCATCCACAATAGGAGTGAAGTAAAGGTAGTCAATGATAGTGAAATGAACTATGAGCTAAGTGTATACACATAATATTTTTAAACTTTATCAATCATTGATACTTTCTACATGATACTCAACCTCTCTGAGTGAATGCATTAAAGGGTACACTGGGAAAGGGGTGGGTAGACCTTTGTTGATTCATAATATTATTGTTCCATATACCTCTACCTAAAATCAATACAAACCCCTCTTATACATTTACCTAAGCTTTGACACCTCCCTCACACTCTTTTACAAATAATCCATCACTTCAAATAGCCCCTACCTAAACCAAAATCTCTTTTTATCATTTATTGAATGCATTTGAATGGGTTGACCTAGTTTTATAAATAGTGTACATTATTGTTAGAGTATTTAATCATGCTCACTAGGTTTTAGGTAGTTTTTTGTATTTTCCTAGTTTTGTCCTTTGTGGGTATTATCCCATATTGGTTAGTTAAGATTTTTATTATTTTTCCTTACCTACTTATGCAAGGTCTCTCTATTATACTTGCATTTATTATTCTAGATATTATATGATATATCTCTTATTTGCATATCAGACTTGATGTGATGTTTGTGTTAGCACTTTAGATCTTTGGATTGGAACAATATAATCATTGTTCCTATTATGGTATTAGAGCCTAAAAGTGGTGAAGAATTTTTTTCCATGATACATTTTATACAAGGATTTGTTTATTTCATATTTATGGAATTTCTTGTGCATATACATAATTAGATCATTAGAGCATGGGAGTGGAGCTTGCAAGTTCTTTTTCTCTTTCCTATCACAATTTTGATTAATAAGACCATTTAATCTATTTAGATATATTTTTAGGTCTACATTGGGAAAATATTTGAGTTGGGAAGAGATCTAAATTTCCTTTGTATTGTCTTGGAAGGTATAGCACCATACCTCTTGGCATAATTAGTTTGTGTCCTCCTCCATGATATGCAATCCTATATACACATAATATTTTTAAATTTTATCAATTACTAATGTTTTCTATCTTGAAATAACCTATCAAGTCTCAATATATTTGATTTCATGACCTAAGGGGTACATTTGGAGGGGTGGCCAAACCATTGGTGCTTCTCAATATTATTTTCCCTTGTTGCCACTTGTTACCAGTCTAATTAGCTCCTAAAAAAATCCCCTAAGCTATTACTCCTCTTTTTCACACTTCTCTAGTCATTTACCACCTTTCATACCCATTTTACTAACCTAAAAACCCTTTTTATAGTTTATATTACTAGGTCAACTGGGTTAACCTTGTACTCTTATTGGTAAAACTCATTTAGGGTCTAGGTTGGGACTTGGCTGACCTAGCTTGTGACCTAGTGAGTTTTTGTCAATAATGATACTAGATCAACTGGGTCAACTCTATTAGTTGAAAATTTTGGAAGGGCTTAGGGTTAAATATACCCATATATACAAGATAATTTTTTCATTATTTAGAAACATCAAGATTTATTATTCACTTGCACTTCTTTAGAATATGCTCTTCCACTATTCTACTTGAGGATTCTTAGCTTAAGGTTTCTACTTAGAGAATATAGTTTTATAGATAAGTCTTAGATGCTTTGCCCTTTATTAGTTATCCTTAGAAACCAAAAAAACCTCTTGTAAAGCCCCTTTGTCCAAGGGAAAGATTGAGTCTTGATGGGTTCATCTTTCACTCTAACTTTTTCCCTCTCTTTAGTAGATAGAAGTAACATAACTATTGGCTTTCAAATAATATTACTCTTCTTCTCCATGCATTAGGATTTTAATCATGTATAGATTAATTTAGATTCTCTTATTCATGAATATTTATATTTGTTTACTAACCCTCGTATTATTCCACAAGATTTGGTGAGCACTAGATTAGACTTTACTTTACTTGTTATTAGTATAGCGAATATGAAACCATAGGGCTTAGTTAGGGTTATTGATTGATTTTATTTGATTAGAGGCTTTGGAACCCTTCCTAATATTATTTTTATGAAAAAATATCCCATAATTTATTTTATCATATCCATATATTGATCATGTTCCCTATCCCCAATTGGAAGTGTAAGTATGAGCTATCTTCTCTAAGTTAGGATTGATTTATAGACTTGATGCATTTTGTATTGCATACATTCTAGTGAACTTGATGTGAATCCAAACATTTTAGTTTTTCTTTAACATTTTTAATTTTCTATCATTTTATTTATTAATTTTCTATATTTATAATACTAGGTCAATATGCCCAGTATAGTTTCTAATGTCTGTATGCAAGTTTAACACATAGTCTTATCAAAATGACTCTATTTTATTTGTGCAAGTATTCATTAGATATATGTTACTAAATTGAATAGGCTGACATAATACATGTTTTAACTTCCAAATAGGCTACTATAATATGTTGACATAATACTCTTATAGGTTTTAAGAAAACATACTAGGTCAACCAGGCTAGTATAGTATTCTAAATAACATCCAAAAAACATACTAGGTCAACCAGGCTGGTATAGTCATCTTCACAGGCTTTAGCAAATGAGGAATTATAGAACTAGGTCAACCCAATTGACATAATATTCAAGTCACTTTAAGAGTAATATCACATTCCTCTACATCTTCTAACCCACCAAAGTTCCTTTCTCTCTTTCTCTATCATTTCAGTTCTTTTGTTTACTTTTATTTCTCATTGTTTGCAGTCTTTAAAATTGCCCTCATATAGAAAACTAGGTTGATCTATTTCTATATTCTATTTGAAATACTAGGTGTACATTGTTGACATAATTCTTAAAGACCCTTGCTTCAGCAATATATTAGTGACATTGTCAACTTTATTCTATAATGTCTACATATACTATCATCTAAATCGACACTATACTATGTTTCAAATTTAAAATTAACTTTTATATGCTAGTAATTACTTCATACTTTCACTTTTATTTGTTTTCATGCTTAGAATAGATCAAATAGTCTAATTAGGTGGTTTTTAAATATACCATTTAGTTTCACTATTTTTCTCTTTCTTACACACACTACCAAATCACATAATCTTAAAACACATTTAAATAATTGTCTACCCAAGGCCTACCTACTTAGATTTCATCACCAAGGGGGAAAGCTGAATTGGTTTTCTAGCCAAGTATAAACATGTGGTTAATGTTATATATTGGCAAAGCACTTTACACCCTTATTACTATGGGATTATGAAGCAAGAGAGTAGGACCCAAAACCAAGCTAGTACCATTAACAACATAGATCCATTTCATATTGAACATCCTATAACTATCTATAGATTGATTTCTAATTCCTTACTTTCAGCTAACTTTCTATCACATTTAAAATAACACTCTAATAATCTAACAACATTCAGGATGACTACTTAGTATTTAATTTCTAAGTTGACTGCTTGCTCTTTGCTCATTATATGTTGTATTGTAAAAATTTGCATTGGAAAGTATTTCTGTAAGGTTTTATGTTGTATGACTTAATTATATCATTATCACTGATCCAATTTATTTTATGTTTCCTTTCATTTCTTTATTTCAAGTACATTTCAATATATTTCTTTATTCTAGTACACTATCATTCTATTTGACATAGTCTTTTATAGACTATTGTTTTCCATGCCTATAGTACTAAGTTAACCTAGTCAACCTTGTATCTCTTTTATCAGTCAGATAATAGTACTAGGTCAACCCAATCAACTCTATACTCTTATCAAAATCTTTTTTTCCTAGTTTGTAGTATTAGGTTGACCTAGTCAACTCTATAATCTTACTACCTATCCTATCTATCTAACTCAGCTCACTATTTTTCTTTGTCCTTAGCATTCTTTATTTTCTCAAGCATAATATACCCTATCATAATATTCTTAGACAACTAAAATCCATTCAGACACTATATGGGGTGCCCTTTCCTTCTTATCTTTCCTTCCCCTTTTTATCTTTTAGGGCATCTTACAATGTCCATCCAAACATTACTCTAGATTTTGGGGCATCTTGTGATTCCCATGCATATATCATTTTAGACTCTAGGGAATATTGCATTCCCATACTTATATTCACTTACCCTTTGAGTTGTCTAGTGATTCCCACTCTTATTCTACTTGGCATGCTACCAAACTAATTCAACTTGAAGG
>JARHVA010000706.1:767500-1100000 GCA_037957365.1 Torreya grandis | reverse complement strand
TATTCTTTGGTGATTTACTAGCATGGCTTCTTATTTTAGTTTAGATCAATTTGAGACTTTGACTATACATAATTACCATACATGGATAACTAGAATGGAAATAATCATTAAACATAAATGATTATGTACCTACTGAATGAATTTCAACAACAGTTCACTAGAGAATATGAAAAATTTAAGCACCAATGTAATTTTGAAGAGTGTATGGTTTTGATTAGGGGTTATGTGAGTGATAGTATTTTTTTAAATTTAGATGGATGTGATTCTTAATTCAAAATATTGTCTAAATTAAAGGGTTTATTTGGAAAGTAGATCATATGACAACCATGAAATTTGAAGTCAAGATTACTTCTTTCAATCCTAAACATTTTCCCTCTATTTTAGACTATCTCACTAAGTTTAAAAACCTTTTGACATAATTAAAGGGGAGTGGATGAGATAAGAAAGATGAAGAGTGTGTGTACCTAACTCTATCCAAGTTTAAAGGTCCATTCAAAATATTTGCTTCACCTTTTTCTCTACATTGGATGCCTTAGGTGATGCATTTCAAATCCTTAATTTCAATTTATTTTGTGAAATACTTACTAGGGAGGAATCTAAATTATCTCGCCTTGAGTCTTCCACCTCTAAAAAATTATTAGATCATCTGATCTTAAGAGCAAAGGAAAATAAAAGAGTAAAACCAAAAACACTCTTCCATCTCAAAGTTACCCTAAACCCAATAACTATAAACCCAAGTCATCTTCCAAATATAAGAATAAGTGTAGTCCTTCATTCTTTTTTTGTGTGGGGACTAGTCATGAAGATTCTAGGTTTTTAAGAGAATGAAAGTCTTGGAGGATGTAGTTAGAAAATATAATATTTATATCTCAAATACACCATATAAACATGGAAAAACACTTAATGTTGTTTGGAGATCTCATTTACCCATTTCAAATAGTTAGATCATAGATTATGGTGCTTCTCACCATATGACTTCTTCGAAGGAGTGTTTTATATCTCTTGGTTTGAGTTCTGATTCCAAAATTGAGTTTGGATATTCTTACTTTATTTTTGTTAAGGGAAAGGGTGATATTAAACTTAAGGATAACTACATCAATGATGTACTTATGTGCCTAACATCACTATAAATTTTCTTTCTATTTATCATATTTATCATTCTAGTCAGGGTAATAGAATGACACTCATACCTCAGGGAGCTAAAGTCTGGACATTGATAGAGCCTCACACAATCAATGCAAAGGGTGTTATTGATCATAGTTATCAACTCTACTACTTTGAGGGTTTTATTGATATTACTCCATAAGTATGTGTTTGGTTTGATATATAGATTCTAAGAGTAATATTTGGCATGAGAAATTAAAACATCTTAATTATAGATATTTGAAGGAGATAATCACTTATAGTATGGTTAATGGTATTCCTATAGTTTTATGTCTTGATGGAGTTTTCCCTAGTTATACATTAGGGAAACAACAATAAGATATATTTCCTAAGGGTATCACCAAGAGAGCTTCTTCACCATTTGAGTTTGCACACAGTGATTTGATGGTATTTCTTACTCCTGATTTCAATAGAGTTAAATATGAACTTAATTTTATTGATAATTTATTGAGGTGTACTTGGGTTTATTTTATCATGTACAAGAATATTATTTTTCACACTTTAAATTCTTTAAGGCTTTGGTTGAGAAATAGTCTTCTAGTTGCATTAAGAAGCTTTGTATTGATAATGAGGGAATACTTCAGTAGAGAGTTCTCTAATTTTTGGGTAGCTCATGGTATTTTTCAACAACATTATATTCCACATACTCCACAATATAATAGCTTAGCAAAATGGAGGAACTAAACTTTGAAGGAGATTGCTATCTACATGATGCATTCATGGGATTTGCCTCCTATCTATTGGGAAGAAGCAATTAATTATGTGACTTACATTTAGAATCACATGCCACATAGGGCACTTGAGCATTTGAATTAAGAGGAGGCTTGGTTTGGAATCAAGCATGATGCCTCATTTTTTAGAGTCTTTGGGAGCCATTCTTGGGAGTTTATATGAAACAATAAAAGGAAAGCATTAGATAAGAAGAGTAAACCCTTGATATTTTTAGGGTATTGTGAGGACATGAGAGTTTATCACCTTTTTTATCTTGATACTCATGATGTTATTTTTTGAACACATGTATAGTTTGATGAGTTCTCCACTTCTCATGATTCTTCATCTTCTTTCATGACTTTTTCTTCTTCTTTTGTTGATTCCTCACATCTGATTGAGGATTCATTATTTAAGGAGCCAATTTAAGAATCCCCTATGTAAGTCATGGATGTTGAGGATCCTATGCCTACTGATATTGTCACTATGACATTATGGGATTGTACTATAGTTTTTGAGGTATCCCATTTACAATATCTTCCACACACTAGACATAATCATGCATAGTCTACAAGTACTAGAATTTTGTTCCAAGCATTATCTAGGTATCCATAGTATTTTTCATATGCTCATGGGATGCATGAATGGGATGATGTGATGATAGATGAGTATTCTTATTTGATGAAGAATCATACTTTAGATTATGTATCTCTTCATAAGGGAAAACATTGGTTATACGCAAGTGGATATATTACACCAACGATACAGCTGATGGGTCCATTGATAAGTATAAATAAAATATTGTTGTAAAGGGTTTTCACATGTCAAAGGTATTGATTACTCAGAGAATTTTATACCTATTTCCAAGATGGATTCTATTCACCTTGCACTTTATTTTGCTTCATCATAGGGTTGGCTAGTGTACCAGATAGATATTAAGAGTGCCTTTTTACATGGATATTTATAGGAAGAAATATATATGGAACAACCTATTGGGTTTGTTCATGATTCTTATATAATTTTTCAACTTAAGAGGTCTCTTTATGGTCTCAAATAGGTCCCTCTAGATTGGTATGAGAATATGGATTCATTTCTTCTCTATACTAGCTTTGCTCACTACCACTATGATCTCACAATAGATATTCAACATGCTAGGAGGACATTGTTATACTAGACTTGTATATTGATGATCTATTTCTCACATGTAACTCTTCTTAGATTTAGGTTATTCAATAGTCACTTTTAGCATAGTTTGATATGAAAAATCTCATTATTTTTTACTTCTTCCTTTGTAAATTTATTAGTTAGATTTAGGGATTCATTTGAGTTGATAGAAGTACACCCTTGATCTTCTTCAACATTTTGGCATGGCTAATTTTAAGCCAAGTCCCTCTCATTTTTAGTTTGGAGTCACTCTCAATACCAAATGTACTACTCCTCTTTATGATCTTACATTATACATATAGATGGTTATAAGTCTTATAAATTTGATCCATACTCACCTTGACATTTAATTTTCATTTAGAATTATATATAAGTTTTCACATGATCCTCATGATAGTCATTGGTAGGCTACCATAGGATTTTATGATAGCTACAAAGCACTACCCATTTTGTATTACACTATACTAGGGGTTATACTTAGTTGGTTGGGTACACTAATTTAGATTGGGTAGGTTATCTTAATGACAAGCATTCCACTTTTGGCTACATCTTTTGGCTTGGTTCTTATCTAGTTGCTTGGGTTTTTAAGAAGTAACAAGCTATTGTACTTTCATATATAGAGGATGATTATGGGGAAGTAGTTACAATGAGTTAGTAGGTTATTTATCTTCATCAGTTATTGATAGATTTTGGATTCACATAGGATTCACCCACTATACATTGGTGTGACAACCAGAGTGCAATTCACATATTATACAACCTAGTCAAGCACTAATAGACCAAGCACATTAAGATACACATGCACTTAACTCATCAACACATTCAAGATGGATTTATTTTCTTGGAGTAGATTCTAACTCAACAATATGTGTTTGACATCTTTTGTAAGCCTTTATCATCACCTCATTTCCTTGAGTTTCATGACATACTTAGGGTTTCAAAAGTTGTCCTTGGGAGGTATTCATGAGGGCATCTTCCTTATTCATTTCATGGATATATTATGCACGAGTACCTCATCAAGCCTTATTTATAGGACTAATAATATGAATATTCCAATTTGTTTTTGGCTATTGTTAGTTCTTATCTTCACTTAAGGGAGGTTTTAGAGTATTTTCTCATGCATACTAGGTTCTAGATAGTTTTTCATCTTTTCCTAGTTTTGTCCTTTATGTGGATTTATCCCACATTGGTTAGTTAGTATTTTTTTTTCCTTGCCTACTTATGCAATGTCTCTCCATTTTAGCCTAAATTTGACCTATCCATGTGATCCTTAAGAACTATAATAAACTTTTGAAAATAACCATTGGATAAAGGAGAGACTGAGGTTTGATAGGTTCATCCTCAAGGTAAGTATTTATAGCTCTTAATATATATTGGTAGATAGATTTAAATATTTAATGGATAATGAATGTATTATCTCTCCATTCTTAGGATTACCTCTACATTAACTTGAGTAAAGTTTTAATTTGAATGTTTATTATTTATTTTTATTATTCCCCATGTATGCCACAATATTTAGTAAGCATTAGATTATATTTACTTTATTATTACATTAAATATCAAGACCTAGCTATGGTTATTGTGTGGTGTTACTTGAATAGAGTATTTGGAACCCTCTCTAGCCATATTATATGTTAAGATATCTCTTAGGTAGGTTTAGAAAATCCATATTGGTCATGACCATGATTATCTAATATTGCTAGAGGTATAGTTATGGAATTTATCTTTTATGAATTAGGTTTGGTTTGTAGATCTTTCACTTGAATATATTATAGTGAACTTGACAAGAACTAACCCTTGTAGATTTTTAAATATTCATTTTTAGATTACTATATTGACTCTATCAACTCAGTATAACAATTTCCACTCAAATCTCAATACTTGGTTAATCTCATTGACTCAGTTTAGTTCTTTGTGTAGGTCTTTCTCATCTACAGATAAATGGATCAATCGAATTGACCTAGTTATATATTATTTGTAGGTCATATTTACTCCATCCACTTATTTACTAATGATCTTCATCCTAAATTATAATACCATGTTATGAATATTTCCCTAAAATATTTGGAAGAGTCATTGACCAAGATAAATTCCAATATTTACTTATACATCAATTTTAACCTTCCCACCCTCCAATAAGAATTGACATGATTATAAAAGATAAAAATTGACATAAAATAAATGATGGTGTTATAGATATTTATGATTCCATTCAATCCATCCAAACCATTGCATGTAACACTATAATAATGTATTCTCCATCAATTCAACCTAATAATAATTATTATCCTAATTCATTACCTCAAAAACATAATATGGATTTGCACAAACCTCTTTCTGTATCATAAATTCAAAGGAATTATCCATGACCTTCAACAATAGACCTTGACCCTAAAAATATTATGAAACATTGGTATGATCCCAATAATATTTTTGGTTTCATGTAAGTTGGGTTTATTCTCATGAAACTTGTTTCCAATTGAGAAATAGTTTTATGGACCTTGTCCTTGGACGTAGCTTTGACCATGAATCAATTATATGAAAATGCCAACAATCCTATGAAATATAAATTAAGGCTCATAAAAACATAACTAAAAAAGAAGCTTGAAATCAATACAATACTCATCTAGCTATCTATAAATATCCTCTTCCTAACTATAAAGTTAACACCGATGAACCTACCCATACCATTAATAACATCTATAGTACTGTAAATACTAACACTAATAATTATAATGTGATAAACATGAATAATATGAGGATAGTATTTTCTTACATTAAATAATACCCAGCTTCTAACTATCATAATTCTCCATCATTCTGCATTGTTCAAGACACTTACCCATCACATCTCATAGAATTAGGGAATGTGAAACCAACAAACACAAAAATGTCACATCCAAAAATTCAAATTGACCATACTTATGCAATTGATATAAGTTATACCCTTCCTTCAACTAATATACCTCAAGTAGATATCCCTCAAACTTCACATCATCTTTCTTCCATTCAAACACAAGGAACACTTAAATAAATAACCACATTACCTTAAATACATAAACCTAGATCAACCAAACCTTAAATAAATATCCCTTATCAACATAAATTTAAATGCACATCCAAACCCCATTCAATGGATATATTACAACATTATGTACCTTTATGAATTAATCTTCTAATAGGTTATGATGAAGGGGATCCTATAGCAGAACTTTCCCATCTTCCATCCCAATTGTTTTTTTACAAATTATGAAAACTTCCCCATTATCACAATTGACTAATGCAATTAATTTTTTAAATGAGCATCTTTCATCCACCTGTGGGGCATGAATCTACATTATCTAGATCAAAATATAACATTCTTTAATAATGTGATGAGATGTCTATCCATATTGATGAAATGGTAGACATTTCTCTTTCACTCAAATTTCCTATCTTTTCCATGATTCCCAATGAGATATTACTTTGTGTAAATGACCCCCTCTCTTCATTAGCATTAAAATAGAATATATCTAGTTCAAATGTGATTTAATCAATGAAGGATCAGGAACTTATGTTGCTTTCATTGATTTTATTAAAATAATTGGATATTCTGAATGTAATTTTAAATCAAAACAAAGTACATGTCAAGGATCTAGTATAAGACACATTCCTCCTCTAGGTTATGTTTAGATTACTATCACCATTCCTCCCATCCATGTTCATGAAAAATTTATAATATTTAACTTTCCACTTTCTTGTAATATATTACCTAGTTGGCCTTGAACACATCACATGAGAGTAGTTTCCTCATTTTCATGATAATATGTTAAATTTATTGATAATGGTGATATATATAAGATTCAAAGTGACATGAACCCTTAGATTTTTGAAAATTTCCAAAAATGAGGTGTTTTAAAAATAGCTACCCTTGAGCCTTTAACTAGCATTCAATTTTATGAATCACAACATTTTAATTATTTGATAAAATCTACTTGATGTTATAATGGTCATCCTAAATTAGTATGAAATATACCTCATAAAATCATAGACTTATAAAATTATGAACCAAATGAGATAAGCCTAAATATCAAAACTTTTGATCTCTATCCTAACATCATTGTTTAACTACCTCCTTCTCTCCAACCTCACTTCCATCAACATCTTCAAACAAACTATCAGTTACCCTAACTAAAACTACACATTCTATTCACCATGCTCCTTCATGCTTCTTCATTTGATAAAATAGTTGATACATGTAATATTTACTTATATACACCTTATTATGGTGATATATATTCCATAGATGATCCATTTTTAGTCTAATTTATTCAAACTAAAAATTTAGAGGTGTTTAGATATAATTCTTCCTTACTATAGTCTCTTAGTTCTTTTTTATAGTTATTTATCTTTCTATGGTATTTAAAATTAGATTTTCATCTATTGCTCATAGGTTAAAGATGGTTTGTATACTTACTATACCTCTAATCATTGATAAACCTCTAAGGACCATGTTTATGGAACATGCCATGATGAGCCTTTACCATTTTCATAGATACCATGATCCCTGCAATTTAATTCCTCTTGAGTTGTCAGTCACTCTACTTCAGCCCATTGTATAGCTAGCCATGCATATGGATTATCCTAGTCCATGTTTGACTCTAAATTCTTCATTTCTTGGTGATTGTCTTCTACCATTACCTAAGCTTGATATTCTACCAACACAATGGGTAGATGATCCCTATTGTGATATCCATAGAGTTGTTGATCATTGGACCAAGGATTGTTGTATACATAATCAATAATAGGAATCTTCCAATACCACTTTAGTTAGTAGACCTTCACCATCTACTAATAGACACATTTATTTATTTCATGGTACATAACCATTATTATACTCATTGATGATATTTTAGGAAATACATTAATACACTGTATCCATCTATATCATAGACTAAAGAAAACTATACCACCTCCTAAGTTACTCCTAAGGTATATCCCTAAATACAGGGAAGCATATTATCTTTGGCATCAATGAATTACACACCATACCAATAGATTCCAATTACTTTAAAAACATATTTGGGAACTTCCATGTTTTGCACCTTCATTGTCTCAACCTCCCTCTCTAGTTCATTTGTGAGCAAAGGCATATCCTTCCCTACCACCTACATCTCTTCAAATATTTTAGTACACTAGTTACATTCCTATCATTGAGTATCACACATAGGAGGTTCCTCATGAGCATTATCATTCTTATACCACACCTAATTTTTCTATAGAGATGATATGAAAGGAAGTCTTCTCATGAAATTTTGTGATGATTCATGATACTCTGATTAATGTCATGATTAAGCTACATAAGGATGTATCAGATGTCATGGATGGTATTTATAGTGATATTTATTAGTATTTTTGAACACTTAATGGTGTTATATTACATTATTACATGATGTGGGATTAATTTATTATTACTTATACATTGGATATGTTGATTTTATTTTTCATTTGGTCTCATTCATATACATCTTCATTTTATGATCTGTTATGGATTATCTTTATAATTTTTACAAACTTATACTTGTGTCTTATAGTTATTTTCACATGGATTTGTTTTTCTCTCTCTACACTTTTATTATTGCTTTTTATCTTTAGTTAGAACAAAAATGGTTATTATTGTGACTTGGTTATTAATCCCACATCCCCATAATATCCTATCCTTCTCATATTATTAGTTAAAATGTGTAATTATCATTGTACCATTATATACACAAATATATTTTGATCTTCATCTATCCCATTTATTTCCCCTCTGATCTTAATCACACATAAAATTGATATTTGAGATCACATACTAGCTTATAATAAATCTTAATGGTTTAGTCAATCATCTCTCTAAATATCTTGCTTCTTATAACCAAAACCCAAAGATTATTTATGTGTGTCATTTTTGTCATTGATGTTTGGTTATTCATAAAATCCATACAAAGTTAAAATCTAAATCATTTTAAATAAAAGACAATGATAACAATGTATAAATCAAAATCAAAAAGTTAAAATCACAACAAAAGTTGTGATTCATAACACTTATCCTATCCCTAATCAAATCTCAAACTCCACAATTGGCCTCATAATAGATCCAAGGTCCATTAGGGTGTGGTAGGCTACTAGATTTGGATAAGAGAATTCAAAATTATGTACATTTTTACCTAATTTCTCATGCAAGTACCCAATCTTTGTAGTAAACTAATAACTCTATAAGGGGTTGTGAGCAATAGGGAACATGTTGTGGGAAGGTAGGTACATTTTAATTTTCTTGTCTATATAGTATTCATGACTTGAATTAGTAATCCACTTATTTTCCCATAAATCTTTGTGTCTATTTTGAACAAATATCTTTTTAATTTGAGGGTTGCTAAACTATTAATGCAATATTATATTCTTAGTATGCCTCAAGTATACTAAGGTTTCATTATAAATGTATATTCCATGCATATTCCACTCCCTTAATTCACCAGAACAATCCAAATATTCCTCATTAAAGAATATACTTTGTTAATTGATTGTAATTTTAGATTTATTCCATTTGTGAGTTGTAGTAGAAGACCTTAGATAGGACTAGACATTCCTAAAAAAATTATCCTTATTCCTTAATAATCACATTCCTTATTCCACCTCAATAGTGTTCCATTTATGAATTGTAATATAAACCCATGGATAGGACTAGGAATTCTACAAAAAATATTTGTAAAAACTTTTATACCATTTTTCACACAATAACTATCATATTTTAATTGTTATGTTTGTTTTTTCATTTAATACATTTTCCATTTTATTTAAAAAATTCATATATCCGATATTGATTTAGTATGATTTATCTTGTTTTGATTTGGTATGATTAATTTTCAAACATTTTATGTAACATGTTTTCCATTTTATTACAAATTTTTCATACTTCAAATATTGATTCAATATGATTTATCTTGTTATGATTTGGTGTAATTACTCTTTAAACATTTGATTTTCCATTTTATTAAAAAAAATCATACTTCCCATCTTGATTTATCATGATATATCTTGTTTTGATTTGGTATGATTACTTTTAAAACATTTTATGTAACATGTTTTCCAGTTTATTACAAAAACTTTCATACTTTCCATCTTGATTTAGTATGATTTATCTTGTTTTGATTTGGTATGATTATTTTTCAAACATTTGATATAACATGTTTTCCATTTTATTACAAAATTTGCATACTTCCCATCTTGACTTAGTATGATTTATTTTGTTTTAATTTGGTATGTTTTTCACTTTATGTTGTCACAAAAATTTCCTTTCTTTACTTCATTTTAACATTTACTATAATTTCATCTTTTATTTTACACATTTTCTATCATGATTTAGTGTGTATTACATTTTATGATTATTTAATTATTAACATCTTATGTTTTATTTTTAACCATGCATGTGTCTCACATAATGCTAGAAAATAATCACACATCCTATGTTTTCCCATAACATGTACATCAAAATTAAAAAAATGTGCTAGAATGAAAATAACCACATACATCCATACATCCATGATACAAATACAACTCATAAAATCCAAGAGATGTACATATCCATATATATCAAGAGTTTGATACAACATAATACAAAGTGAAAATTCAATATCAAATATGTCTAAGGTTGTGATCTATCATGTCTATTTAATGGAAATGCCACACTACCCATAGATACATGTGACTAATCCCTCTTAGTTGTCCATTGTAATGAGGTAGTCTGAGATTTGAGACCATCAACCTATCCTTGTAGATTGGCCACTTAGGCCTACACATGTCTAAGATATATAGAAATTTCTATATGAGTAACTCTTTACTAGGCCAATGCCTACCAAGATTGTGCCTCTCCAAATCCAAAACCAAAGGGGTAGTTGTATCCCATCCTCTCATGTTTGTATCTCTCAAGCCAACTCTCCAACCAAATAAAATAAAATAGCATATTCTAGGATAGATGGTAAAATGGGATATTCCATGGTAATAGTATTATGATGCAATAACACCCCATCCAAAATATCATGGTGTGTAGCCCATACTACTGTACCCCATCTAAACTCCTCCTTAGTAGTATTTGTAAAATAAAAACCAAGTGTATGTTAGATCTCACATATATATATATATATATATATATATATATATATATATATATCTAAAAAATCTATCTAAATAAATAAAATATACAACAATACATCTAATGATCTATCCAATACTCAAAACATAAATCATTACTTACCAACACTAATGTCACCAACCATGGTCTCCCCATTGGAATGACCACCTAACACCTCGACTATAGTATACCTTTAATAAGATATAAAACCTAAATAAAAAACTCAAGTGTGATGATGTCCTCTTTTAATATGTCTCTCTATATCCCAACTCTCTATAGAATATGCCATAGGATCTCCCTATGTATCTTCTACCTCCTATGTCCCCTATACCACTTGATGGTATCTCCATATCCTATGTACTCATGGGAGAACCTATAATGTTTATTTTGGATTAACAATATCTATATCCTAAACTTCACCCTCAACACCCACTATATCCACATTTAGTGATGTTACCTCCTTAGCCTATATTCAATCTACCCTTTAGTATTTATCCTAACCTATCCAAGGTCTCACTCAACATGGTTGAATCATAGGTATCTACATTAGTGATCATACACCCCATCTACTCCTTAGATCCCTTGCATGTTGTGACCAAAAATTAGGAACCACTATAGGATCCACTAGATGTGGTAGGCCAAAATATCCAAGACTATGAGCAATAGGGTCTATATCTACCCACCACAATAATGTGAATGTGACCCAATCCAAAAACAATAGTAGACCAAGATGGCCAACTAGACATAATATTTATATACGGATGCCATATAATCTCCACACATGTATCTATCTATAGTGGTGGGGTATGAAAAATAGCTTACACCACATGGTCCTATCACCACCTAATCACATGAGGTAGCCTATCATCCAAAACATGGGGAAACCTAGATGACCAATACATCAAGAGCTTCTCATATATACAACTAGTCAACAAAATCATAGGGTCCATAGTCTTCTATCCTCTAGATATCATGCATTAGTTGCATCAAAATAACTAATCCCAAATATACAACATGCCATACTCTAAAATAGATTAACATGAGGCCACTACGTATAATGACACATTCCCATCTAACTTGTGATAAAGCACATGAAATGTCATAATCCCTATCATATATTTATAAATTTTTGTAATGGTCAATATATAAACATCAAACAAGTGCACTTGTAACCCAATAGAATATCTCTCTAACCCTGTTGCCCATAGAACTAATGCCCACCTCTTAGCCTTAGACTCTAGGGCACCATAGATCATAGGAGTACCTACAATGGGTAATCCAAATAGATGAAGAAAATAATCTAATGTAACACAAAAATATATAGTATCCCCATCCAACTCCCACTAGAAAGTGTTGGTTAGTCACTCCCATTATCCAAGAAATATGATGACTGAGTCAACACTTAGGGGAATCTGACACATCTCCATAATGACTCTAAATTATAAGGAAGCTATTCATGTATAGTCATTATATAATAGTCTTTCCAACAAGTATGGCAACCATGTTTCATCTACTATACATCAAAATCTTTGTCACCTATGCAAAATGTCAAACAACATATAATCTATTATATCTCAATAGAAAAGTCTTAAAAATGTATTCTTAAAATATTTAATTAACCACTTCATCAACCTATTATTTTTATTTTATCACCCTTTTCCCACCATAATTAGCCACTTTGTACTAAGTTGGCTTTGTCATCCTATATAGTCATCCACTTTTATACTAAGTTTTCCCTATTAGCCTACATAGTCAGTGACTTTATACTAAGTCAACCTTGTTAGCCTACACAATTGGCCACTTTATACTAAGTCAGCCATGACATTTTAAAACACTAGTCCTCTCCTATGTAGTTGGTCCATTCTCACAAACTATGTTGTTGACCCTCTTACAATACTAAATTAGCCAAGATATATTAACTCAGCCACTCAAATATTCCATCTAGATTGGCCCTCTACTACATAATTGAATATACCAAGTTATACTAAGTTGATCCTCTTATATGTAATCAACCCCTTTTACCAACCTTAAAATTTTTAACTAAGTCATCTAGGTCAACTCTATTCAAAAAATATGTCATTTTATAATATTTACCATAAATGCCTTAGGCATTTACTACTCCTACCACTTCCTACCTATTGACCTGCTTAATTCTTAATCTACCTATAAATCTCCTAGGACCAATTCCACTACACAATTATAACCTAAAGTTTAATTTTTCATAGCTAGCTTAATTTTAAATAAAAAGTACTAAAAATTTGAATTCAATTGATCACTTACCTATGCTTCACCTACTGCCACTACTAGGCATCCTCTAGATCACACTTGGCATCTCCTCACCTTCATTTCTCTTTAGGTTCCTCTAGTTCTCTTAGAGATATATTTTCTTAGAATAGAAAAATTACAAATGAATTAATTTTTACCATCTTTATATTTACATATCAATTATTTACCACCATATTCTAATTTTTTATCATAACTTTGTTTCTTTACCTCTTTTTTCCAAATCATAAGATGTTCATGAATATTGACCTTGCAGAGAATTTTTATACATATTATATGTATTTTTTAAATTCTTATATTATATTGTATGCCTCTCCATTTATCTCACGTAATTTCTACTCTACCACAATAAGGTGAGTAAAGGTATGAATTTTTTAATTCTTTCTTTTAAATTTTATTATTTGATATATACTATAATTTATTTAGCTCAATGTTGTTTGTTGTTACGTTCTTTTCAAAAATTACCATCCTATGTTACAACTAAGTGACATGTGATGAGATTCAAGTGGAGAATATATATAAACAAATTATTTTTAAACTTTATGAATTATTGATGCTTTATCTCTTATAGGAACCCATCGAGTCTCAACCTCTCTGAGTACATGCCTTAAAGGGTGCATTAGGAATGGGGTGGGCAGACCTTTGGTGCTTTTCAAGATTTTTTTTCTGCTATACCTACACCTAAAACCAATACAAACCCCTCCTATACATTTCCATAAGATTTGACACCTCCCTCACACTCTTTTCCAAACATTTCACCACCTCATATAGCCCCTACCTAAACCAAAACCAATTTTTACCATTTATAGAAATAATTCAATTGGGTTGACCTAATATATGGATATTTAATGTTATGGGACTAAGTCAACCTAATTAGACTTAGTCTAGGATGTAATGGCTCTATTCTAACTAACTAGGTTAATTAGGCTAACTACATCATCTAAAATTATAGAATGGCTTAGGGTCAAATTAGGCTATATATACACATATTTCACCCCATTTCCAATAGATAAAATCATTCATTTTCACTTATTTATGATCTACTCTTTTACCGTTCTACTTGAGGACTCATTTCTTAGGGTTTCATACTAAGAAAAGAATCTTGTCTTGTGAAAATGTCTTAGATGAATAGGATAAGTCTTTTAGCCTAGATCTAAATTATCCTTGTGATCCTTATGAACCATAACAACCTCTTTCCAAGAACCATTGGCCAAGGGAGATATTAAGGATTGATAAGTTTATCTTCAAGGTAAGTATTCCTAATTCTTACTCTTTTATTTTGGTAGATAGATTTACATAGGTAATGGCTAATAAATGTATTATCTCTCCATGTTTAGGATTACCTCTACATTGACTTGAGTAGAGTTTTAATTTTCATGTTTTTTTGTTTATTTTTATTATTTCCCATTTGTGACATAATATTTAATGATCACTAGATTATATTTACTTTAATTTATTATTACATTGAATATCAAGACCTAGTTAGGGCTATTATGTGGTGTTGATTGACTAGAGGCTTTAAAACCCTCTTTATCCATATTATATGATAATATACCCATTAGGTAGGTTTAGTGGATCAACATTAATGATGAACCTAATTATACAAGTATTTATAGTGGTATAGTTAGTTGATTTATCTTCCTTGAGTTAGGATTGATTTATAGATTGGCTTTACTTTTGCTTGCATACACTATGCATGTAAAAGGAGCGGTTAATGGTCCATTATTTTAAAAATAAATTTTAATTTATGTGTCTACATCCCCCACCCATTTATTATATTAATGTAAAAAATGAAAGTACTAGAGTAAAATGAAAAGTGCATACATGAACTTACCTCTAAACAATAGTCTTGAATGTACGCCATGATGTTAAACTTGGATTCGTGAAAACTTGCAATGAAGCATCTATAAAATCATCCTTACTTAAGAATAAAATATTAAATTAAAAAATAATAAACCTATAGATCTAATAGTGAATAATGAATATACATGGCTGGGTAAATGAACCATTGTGTTTTCTAGTGCAAAACCTTTTGGATATAGAGGGTAAGACCCTTGGAAGATTCCTCTTCATTTATTAATTTGTATTAGACATTGCATGCCCAAATCCTCATTTAAAATATGAGTTTTATTAATAAATTAATGTGTGAATGACTCCATAATTTCATACCCAAAGTAGTGAAGTGGTTTGGAATTCCTCTAAAAATTCCAATAGATCATTTTGGTGTAAAACTAGTGGAAAAGGTGAACCAAATATTGTAGATAGAATAGGATTTATTTCTAGTGTAAATATTTTGTACTAGTGAAAAATTGGATGAAAAGTAGTACAATATGGTTTGGGTGTATACAACATGGATAATGACAAGCATTACCATTCATTTTGTGGAATTGGGTGCAAAAATGAGTAAAGAGGTAGTCATATGATACACACATGACCCCAACATGATATATTGGAGTATATGTATTTTTAAATTCAGTAATATCATGTGATTTTATAATAATAACATTAGTAAAAACTATGGAACACATAGCACACATTATGACCCCATTTTGAGAAAAATATGATACAAAACTGAATAGATTCTGGAAATATGACTGGGTAGCTATTACCAACTATTATGAACTAACTAAGATTATGAGGATTTATGAAAATAATTATTTTTTACTTATTTGAAAAAAAACACAATATTTTTTACATGAACAACTTGAACCATTATATAAATGTGACACTATTTTGTAAAACTAGTTTTTGGGTGATTTATGGGTATGGACTATGATTCACTTTTTAGGCCCTAAATTTTATTTTTATTTTTAATAGGTTATTGTATATTAGTATTTAAGATAATCCATTGTATATTCCCATTTTTTTGAGTGAGTTTTGAATCTTTTGGAATAATGAAACTCAAAATTTGAAAAAAAATATGTGAGAGAAGTTATGAAAAATATGTAAATCTAAGTAGTGTTGATAACATGGAGGATAATTTCATCATGATATATAAACTAATCAAAATATTAATGTGAGATACACGTATAAATAAGAATATGTAGTGGCATTATCAAGATATATGTTAACAATTTGGCACATATACAAGTGAACACAAATGATTACTTAAATATGCATAGTACTTGGGGAGGGATGCATGAATCCATCATGGAATAAAAAGGATTGGAAAATGCATTGTATCCATCATGAAATTAAAAACTAAAATAAAATTAAATAAGTGTCATGACCATGAATCACACATACAAATAGTACGCACAAATCACACAATAGAAAACCAAGTGGCCACATACAAGGGACATATTCAAATGTCACTCACAAAGACATAGAATCATACAAAAAGCTTAGATCCATAGATAAGTACATGTTAAAATATCCACAATAAAAATAGTGAATACAAACAAGATATGAAGTGGGAAATAAAACATGAAAAACATGCAAGAACTCATGTAATTGATCAACATAATTAGTTTATGACATTGGTATACTTGTTAACTTGGGAAACTAGTAATATATCAATGTGTAAATAAGTTAGCAATATTAATAAATTATGTAGTGTAAGGAACTAGATATGACTAATAAGTAATATCCAAATAATGATAGAACCTTTGTATGAGATGCACTAAGTGATCTTGTCTATGTATAGACAAGATATAAGAGGCATGTGTATTTTTTGATCTAAGAATCAATATCATTCACACATTGGGATAGGGTCCAAAAAATAAGATAAGAACTCAATGAAGTACAATCCGAATAGGGATTTTTTTTATGTTTATATTTTATGAGTGTGTGATAGAAGCACCTCTTACAATAGGATCTAGGAGTGACAACATGTGTGCTCTGAATTCACTCATGAACACTTGACTTAACTTTCTATTATTATGTGGCACAAATTTGTGAATGAGAGAAATTTATTTAACATGATCATGTATGGGTGTAATAATGTTTTTTTGAAGATATATTTATCTTTATATCATAGGAATTTTCATCTTAGATAAAAACATCTTATGTATTAAACTAATCTACAATAGGGTCATGCTATTTCTATTTAAGTTGAGTAATTTGAGACTATGAAATATTCTCACTAATAGTGGTTAAAAATGTCCTAGAAACATATTAGCCAATGGAATGAATGCATGGATAGACTGATGTTTTAAGTCATAAAATCATTATAAAGCATATTCATTTAGACTTTTTGGAAATAACTTGGTCAATAATATGCCATTGGACACATAGTTTAAACATAATGCATGAAAGGATCTCAAATGTTGTTCGGGGATACTCCTTGCTTTATATAGTGTAAGTTGGGGTGCCATGAAACTAATAGGTAGAGGATATAATACTATGTTTTGTGACAAAAGAGTGTGTAGTAGAGTGTGATAATCAATCATTTGATTATATTTAGAAGCACCTTATTCCAAATGTAACACTTTAGTTTTTAGAGATCAAATCTTGTGCATAAATAATTATATGTCAAGATAATAATTACGTGTTCTAACCAAAGGTGTTTCTACTAATGATTGATTAGGAATTGGCATATTAACCTATTCATGATCTTGGGTTTACCCTATAGTAAATAGTGGTAAATAATATCCATGTACACATAGGATTATAAATCTCAAATGATTGTGTCATGCTTGAATTTTTTATGTCCAAATGGGTTTGAAAAAGTTTAGGGGATTGAGAGGTTATTCAATGAGTCTTTATCAAAAACTCTAAATTACATCCACTTTTAAACTATGTTTATTCATCACTTATAGGTGGGATAAAATCTTAATTCTCATTTTAAGGATAAAGGTTATCCTAATCATAGTGTCCATGATTTAAAGTAGTGTAATGGATGTCTACATGATTAGGATCATCATTAACAGCTAAAGGTTATGATATAACCTTGTTATTATCCATGTTATATAATTTATCAAAAGTAATATGAGTATGCTCAATTAGAATACCACTTAATTTAGTAATTCTTCTAAGAGAGGTAAATATAACATTTTTTGAGTGCATAAAATATAAAACAAAAGATTGAAATATTTTTTCTATCAAATAGTTTATCAGATATAAAATCACTATAAAATCAATTAGAAATATAATAAATAAGGATTGAAACCTAGAAGTATATATGGTTAGGGTTTTTCAACATTCATTCAATATAAAATTTCACTAGTATGCTATATAAAAATTTGGGAAACTAGGAGCTAATTTCCTAAATGTGATAAACTATTTCATAAAATCAAAATGCTAAAGGTATGAAACAAATGACACAAACTGATTTGAAACTTTATGAATTCAAAAATATGCTAAAAAGGGGAGTTAAAAAATAAATACAACTTAATATAAACTTTAAATACAAGACTATGAAAAATACTATAAAATAGGCTTTTTAGATGTGTTGATTGACTATAGATCCAAATTAGAGTTTTGTTAGATCTCTAGATAAGGCTATTGGATATGCATATGGGCACAATGTGTTTGTGTACTTATGGAGTGACAATGTTCTATAGGTGTTATATGTTTTAATTTTTTTGACAAGTTCCCCTTCATATAATTGTTTTGTTTACCTATGTGGAAGGCTTTGATCCATCACTATAAGAATTTTATGTCTTATCCATCACTTTTAACCCTAGATCAATATACCAAGATGAAAAATTAAGTCATTGAGTATAAATAGGTTAGTGGTTAAATTTTTTATTGTCCTCAACATGACATGTTTTGAGGTCTATGTAAATATGAATACTCTAAAGAGGGATCAAAATCCATGTAGTTATCCCATGCTATAGTGGTTTGAGTGAACATATTGGTGAATAAATTATAAATTCTAGTGTAATCGATGTGTCATTAAGAGCTTCAAAAATTAATTATGACAATATAGGTGTATGCAGATATATATTAGGGATAACTAGGTTGTATGGAATCTAAATTGGGAAAAATAGATGTTTTTATCTCAATGTAATTTTGGATGTTCTACTAATTTTCCATGTATGAGACCCTTGTGTGAATCAATGTTTGAAATGTGGATTTATAATTATATTTTGAAAATTAATTTAGATGGGGATCACTTAAATTTTGGGATGACCCATTATTTGAATAAAAATTTGTACAACCACTCTTTATTTGGTAGGATAATGATGCCAACTGAACTTGACACTACCGAGAAGCATGATTATCCAAATAGGGTGTCCTTATCCACAAGGAAATAATAAATAAAATAAAAGTGGGGATTAGTCTCAAAGTGAGTGTAAGTTTATTAGAATTTTTTATATTCCTATTTTTTAATTATTAATTACTTTTAAGAAAGGATCATTTGAAACAAGAGTAAAGGAAGGGTAGTCAAGAACTATGTAATGAGGCATGAACTAAGTCTATAAAATAGATGGTCACAAGTTCATTGTTTTAGTAATAAATTTTAATTTATGTGTTTACAATAACATATTTAATTTTAGGGACATAAATTCCATTTCTAAATAGATATAAAATTAAAGCACATAGTTAAATAACCATAGTAAAAGTTCATGATATGTATCATGTCACTACTAATCAATCTTAGAAAACATCAAAGAATAACACCTAATAATGTCATGTAATATCATACAATAAGGATAAGAGACACATAAAAGGGACATGATCAAATGTCACATAATTAAATATTACATACATATGACCAAGGGACACAAGAAATGAACATGTTAAAATTCCACACATGCCAATCAATAATCTCATAGAGGTGTTCAATAAATTTTCACACCAGGGTTAAGGGCCACAAAAAATAAGCATGTAATGTCTAACCTATCATTCAAGAATTTATATATCATTTAAGGATCATAATACAAGTGAAAACTAGTCCATTCAATCCATAAGTGTCAGTGTCACATTTTAAAAAAAGTAGTATATCCACTAAAAAAATGTAAAATATGAGTAGTTATCAAGACAATTTTAATATATGTGGCTCAACATTGCATTTTTAGTCATATATAGATGTCACCTATTATGGTGTAATGTGTATAATTTATACACCCCAACGTAGGCATGACCATTGGGTGAAAGAAAGTAAAACATCTAAGAATTCATGTATTATGTATATCCTACATCACACTCATTTACCTCATAAAATGTATGTGTATAATAATATAATAGGGCATCTACAAATATTGGTGTTAAATAACATATTTATAGAATTAAATAAAATATCATGTTATGCTCGAATCCTAATTTTGATTTTTGAAAATATTTTTAATGGTTTTGTATTTTATCATTATTTTATTTTTATTTCTTTATTAAATTTTATTTCAAATTTTGAAATATTTCAAATGGAAATTAGTTGATGATCCCATCATAGGGAAGATCATAGTGTGTTCTTGAATTGAATATTTTAAAGGTGAGTTTTCATGGATGAGAAGTGATATAAGTAGGTGTATCAGAGTCAAATAAGGTAAAACATTATATATTGTAACTACCTTTGTCAGTGCTTATATGATCTTGTGAAGCTCAAGAAGGTGTAGGACTTGGTGAAATCCATTGTAAAATAGAATAAATTATCATTACTTTGTTCATTGTGAAACACACTAAATTATCTTACAAGTTTCCTTAGGATGCACTATAGGATATTTATACTTCTTTAATTCTTGTATAACTCATTGATATCAAGCTTGATACTTTGGAAGGTATACCATTTTCCACTAAACTAGTTGTGTAGAAAGTTTTAGTAGTTTGCATGTGAAAATTGAATCTAAATTTTTCTCTTGAACATGTGTACAATTCATCTTTGTATTTTGATTTATTCTAGGTGCCATAGTTATCTTTATATGGTGCTTTTACATGTGTGTCACAATAAAATATGGTGGTGGTGGGGGAGAAGGAGGAGTTACCACTAACTATAAATGGTACTTATATGGGATGCCTTTAACCTTGACCAATTGATTACAATATGTATACTTGAGGCATATATGCACTTTATATTTTATTAATAAAACTTTATACATCCAAGGGAATCCTAACAACATATTAAAATCCATGTGCTTAGTATAAAATAAAGAGAATATATAATGTTGTTAAATAAACTTGGAGAAGTAGCAATATATAACCCAAAGTATATTGTGTAAGTCCATCAAATGATTTTTCTCTTCTTGATGTATCTTTTAAATCTTGGTCTTTGTACTTAATATAATGAATATGTGTCATTGTACATGATTTTTCACTTGATCCATTTTAAATCATGACATTGTATATGTTTATTATTTTTATATTCTCTAATGAAAAGTTCATGTCTATCAGAATCATCATCATCAATTTAATTGTCATTGAATGTGATCATTGTATGTTGTACTAATGTGACTTTAAATGATCCAATAATTCTATCTATTGGATTCCCATATGAATGAGGATTAGGATTCAAATTTCAAACATGATGTAAGTTTGAATTATATATATATATATATATATATATATATATATATATATATATATATATATATATATATATAGTTGAACTATAATTTGGGAAAGAAATATGGAATATTTTTAGCTTTGCATTATTATCAAATTTCTTTTTCAATCTAATATACATTGTGTGTGTGCATAACTAAGTATAATTATAATCAATAATATCTTATATTTTATGTCTTAACCTGTTATAATTGTATATGCAATTTACAATACATATATGTTAGTATTTTATCCCCTTAACCTATATCATGTCTATGGATATGTGTAACCGACTTGTGGCTTACATTACCTTTCATTATATCTTATCATATTTATTTTTTCTTATTATATTATTTATAAGGTTGTCATATGGAATAGACATGATATAAATATAGTATATATAGGAGGTATTGGTTATTATTTTATCACCATATTGTGAATTTTTTTATTATTTTATTTTTTTGGAAGTTTCCCCCTCAAGGTGGCTCACTCATATATATCAAGTATTATGGTCTTTCATCAATTATATCTACTTATTTTTTAATATTTATCTTATCTATTATTCCATTGGTGTGAAGTGAATTATCTAATTAGTTTCATTACAAGTGGTATCATAGCATCAATTTTGAAAATTTAATGTGTTGTGTTTTTTGTTGATATGGTGTATTTGTTATTCTATGAGTTGAGGAGTTAAATAAAATAACTTTCAATTTAGGAATATTTTTTTTTCATTACTCCATTATTATTTGAAGTATTTTTTATTTTTAAATCTTGAATTTTTCATGCCCTTATGAAAATTAGTAGTCATTGGATTCATCTTGGTGAGACAATCACAAGGGTATAATTTATTGGTATACATTTTTGGTATCAAAAATATTAGTCCTATGATTCATGCATGGTTATTCCTATCACTTGAAACTATGATAATGTTAAAAAAAACTCCAAAAACATCTCACAATGATGACATGGAATTCATAACTTTAGATCCTCTAGTTTTTAATGTGGTTCAAAAACTTAAGTTAGATATTCAAATTATGGTGAAGAAATATCATCTTGATATAGTGAAAATGGAAATCACTAAGGTAAAAAGGGAAGCCAATGATTTTATTACTTTGTTTAGAACTATCAATGGGTAATTGACCACTCTTGAGATGCATATTTAGTAAAATAATCATACAACACTCCATTCAAAATTTCCTAGATAGAATAGTCAAGTCTCTAATACTGGTTCAAAGCACATGAAGCTAAAATTTGAAGTGAGAAAATTTGATGGTAAGGATCCACTCACTTGGATCAATAAAATGGAAATTTTATTTTAGCTACATTAGAACCCATGTGCATAAAATGTGGTCATGGCATATCTATATCTAAAACTTGATAAATTAATATGATAATAGTAGTTATGTGCTCAAAATGAAAATAAAGGACTTCATATTAGTTGGCCATCATTTACTCATGAGCTAAAGATTCACTATTGTAACTATGTCTCCAAAAACTACTTCAATCAGTTATCAAAGTTACAATAAAAGGGCATATAAAGAATTATATTTAGTAATTCTAGAATCTCTTCTAATGCATAGATGGCATCAATGATGACAAAATTAATGACTTATTATTTTCTGGAATCAAGTATACCATATAGATTGATGTAAGGGCTTGATGAGAGAAGCAAAATGGGTTTGCCAAATAGAATTGAAGCAAAACTATAGATAGAAGTTAGGAAAAATGAAAGAGTATGGGATGCTCTATAGGTCAGTGGATTTGTAGGTTTTATGGAAAAGATAGAAGGCTTTGACAGACATTTATTTGGCCTATTCACAAAGGCTTTAGAGGACATATCAATAACCATTAATGGAGTCACTTTAGATATTATAGAGGAACTTATCTCTCATGTGATTGGACTGGTGATTGAGGAGACAAAGAGATATTATACACTAAGATATTTCAAACCTAATAAAGAGGCTTTTCTAAAGGAAGGTGAGCAATTGGATAAGCTATATAATGGATTTGATAGGGAATCCTTACCCAATCCTTTTGCAGAGGTAGCATTTCATTTAATGCAATATGTTACTTTAGAAGGTAGATATAATGTTGTGAGATTGTCTCTATTTAGAATGTTAAAATATTTTAGACATGGAGTGCTTTTTATTCTCCCTTTATTTATCCTAAAATCTATGGAGGGGTCTATCCTAAAATTCAAGCATGGAAATTACTTCACTCCTAGACATGAGGGAGTAATTTACATGATTTTTAAGTAAATCAAAGGCATGAAAAAATCATCCCTGATATCTCTTAAACCCAGAAGGAGAATCCTAAGGATGGGCCTATAGATATTATAAAGATTAAAAAAGTATGGATAAAGTATTTAGGGAGACTGAGCAGGGTCTCAGGAAGTAATAAAAAACCTGTTGAGAATGTTAGTGTCAAGGATAGTGAAAATTAAAAAAATAACAGGATAATATTAAGAAAAGGATAAAAAGTGATTCAAAGTCTTCAAGGGAGAAAAAATGGAAATATGGGAACAAATTTATATAGGATTTTAATAATAATATGGGAGATGAGATAGTCATTATTGTGGAAAAGGACAATGAGGATATGGAAGATTCTTAAAAGGAAGTGAAGTAGGGAAGTAAACCCTATTAGGAACCAAATGCAATAGAGAATCAAATTGGGATAGGAGAGACAATGTATACCTTCCAAAATAAAGGGGATACTTCCCTAAACTAAAATTATCAAAACATGGCCTTCAATAACTTGGCTTATTTTCTCAAAGGCAAGGAGAGCTCAAATAAAATTATGGAAGAACTTGACCTAAAAAAATCCATTATGAAGTGGTTTATACATGAGATAACTAATCTAGAGGGTAAGGTGAATGTGATAAAATATGAAAATGAAAGTATGACCTAAACCTTGACATCTAAGGAGGAAGATAATTAGATTTAGGGACTAACTTTAAAAGTGGAGTTATTGGAACAAGTTACTGAAAATATGCATAATAAGATTAGATTTTTAGTTAATTACAATAAATAAAAAATATATGAAGGAATCCATAATGTTTAAAACCTTTGAGAACATCTAAAAGAGACATTTTAACCTCTTTTTATAGGTAAAGGGAAGGTCAAGAAGGGTCAAAGCAGTGGTTCTCAATAAATAGTTTATCATGAAAATTTGTTGATGTAGATTGATATGAATCTCAATAAAATGAAGGAATGTTGGGAGGATGTGTTTGGTATCTTGGACTTATATTAGTTCTTTTGTTATTTTGTGTTTGTTTTAAGGATATTTTTTAGATGTTTTTAGACTGTGTTAGTTCTTGTTTCTTTTCTTGACTTGGTTATCCTATTATCTATTTTGTATTTGAACTTCTCCTAGGGTTTGGGGACCCTAGTTAAAAAAAATAACCCCCTTTAACCTAAATAAAAAAACATATATCTTGATGTTTAGTTTTATAATCAATGTTTAGTATCTTAACATATAACATTAACATGTAAGATAGAGGAATGAGACATGGTCAAACAAAGAGCTTTCACTACTAGTTATGAACATAGATTCCTAGCACAATCATTTCTTTAGCCCACAAGATTGACCCCTCAAAAAATTGAAGAGAATTGTAAAAAAGGGTTATGTTTTGGTTGTGATATCAAGTGGATCAAATGACATAAAGGTGATGAGAATAAGTTATTATACATTGAAGGAGATAATTAATATGTATCCTTAAGTAAGGGTGAGGAAGAGACAAAGGATAAATCTATATATTCCCATCCTACTATATCATTCCATGCACTTTAAGGTATTAACAAGCCTTAAACCCTTAATGTTGTGGTATTCTTAAATAAACACAAGGTGATAGTGTTGATTCATTTATGGAATACATATAACCTCATCAAGGGTAAGTTGGATACTCATTTGAACTATTTCATTTACCCAACTCTATAATTTTAGGTCATGATTAAAAATGGTGGCATATTCAATGGTTCTATGAAATTCTATAGTATTAAGATTTCTATGGGATACTATAGGCTAGAATCTCCTATGTTTGTTATTTCCATGGGTGGGAAAAACATTATTCTTGGATTAAATTGGATTACAAACTTGGGAAAAATAGATATTAATTTCAATTAACTATTTATGTTATTTCATTCTGAAGGTAGAACATTTAAACTATGTGGACTACAAGTAAAATATCTATAATTGGTTAGTTCACACTAAATGATGAAGATTATAAAAAATGGATTTTATTAAAGGGTTACTAAGGTCTGAAGGTAAAAAATGTCATAATGTTAATTGTGGATAAGGTCACAAATTATTATCTTTTTTATCCTTGTCACAACATTTTTATAAAATATGGTAGTTGTTGCTTTTCTAGATATAGTTCAAAAGATACATGGTACCCCTAATATCATTATAAGTGATCCCATATTTAATAGTAATTTTTGGATATATTTTTTCTCATTTTTTGGTACTTAGTTACCCCATTGCAAGCCTCAATCTAATATCAAAACATAGGTGGTCAACAAATTTATATAAGTTTGTCTCTATTTTATACATCAAATAAATAATCATGGTGGGTTCATTGGTTGCCACTAGCAAACTGACGGTATAACACTTATTTCCAACCTTATTAAAAAATTTCTCTTTTTTTGGTGATTTATGGTTATCAACCCCTATCCATCACATATATTTTTAGTGTGTATCCTAATCTTTTATATGTTAAATAAAAAATTCAAAATCAATAGGAGGTAATAGCTTGTCTGAGAGATAATTTAGTAATAACATAGAATATAATTATGTAGCAAGCAGATCAACACCATAATAAATGGAATTTTTACATAGGTGATCAGTTCATTATACACATGTATCAATATAATCAGATGTCTCTAAATTATTTTAAAAATGATAATAAACATTCTACAAATTATTATGGCCCTTATATGATCTTGAATAAAATTGGTAGTGTTGCATATAAGATGGAGCTACCGTAGTCTACTCAAATGCATCATGTATCTCATGTATCCTACTTAAATAATGTAATTAGATAATTAATTTAAACTTGAAATGAGTTAACATAATTTTATGAATAATTTTGGGTCATTATAGAACCTAAAAAGATCTTACACACATGAAAAAAGGCTAAGAACAGGAGATATTAGGGATTAATTGATCAAATGGAATAATTTGAACCAATAAGATACAACATAGGAGGATGAATATTTTTTGAAACAACATATAATTTTTATAAATTTTTATAGAAATGTTATTTTTAATGGGATTATTATAATGCACCATTAACCTATAGTGTTTTTATGGATATGCATGGATTGTGGCTTACATAACCTTTCATAATATCTTATCACATTTGTCTATCATTATTATATTGTTTATAGGGTTGGATTATGAAATATCCATGGACTAAGTAGACAATATATAAGAGGTGGAGGTTATTATTTGATCATCATATCATTAATTTTGTTTTTATTAAATTATTGCAGAGGTTTCACCCTCAAAGTAAATTAGTCATATATATCAAGTATTCTTACCTTTCATAAAAAATTATTGTCATTATGAATATTCTTCTCATATTTTTGAAATTTATTTTTCTATTGGTGTGAATTATCTAATTAATTTCATTACATGGTTACAATGTGTATTACTATGAAATCCATTAGGTTGAGGTTTTATCAAATAGATATCAAATGGAGGAGGTAGTGATATGACATTGTAATCAATTAGCTTTGGTAAATTGCCTTCTTGTGGGAGATATAAATTGAATATTGTTCAATGGTTGTGATATTACATTAACTATTAATTTTTATTAATTCTCTATTTGGGTGGATTTGATCTTATAATTTGGATTGATTTGAAACTAGATATTTCATGTATATGGAGAACTTGTTGCTTATTTTAGCTTATTTAGTGCTATGAGCTTGAATTCTCTTTCTTTGAGTGTATCGTATAGCTAATTAAAGGATATGAATTTATCAAACATGATTGATTCATAGATTCATGATAAAAATATTTATGTGAATATATATTGTAATTTATTATCTTTCATGTATTTATTAATCTTTACAAGCATATATTTTTACCATAGAACATATTCATTGATTTTCTCATTTGACCTTAAGTTCTTCATTTTTTGCATAAGATAAAATTTCACCAATGTTTATTGAGAAGTGTTATATTTTTTTAATCCAATGGGTTTAATTATCTAACCAATTGAAGTGGAAGATCATGGATGCATCATATAGTATATTCATTGATGCTTATTTGAAAAATCTTAGTTAATATTTTTTCATTGTAAGCATAGTCCAAGCATGCTCCATGGAATGAACATAGATGTTTCTCTACATAGACTTTACCATAATATAATGTTAACTTAGGTGATAAAAATCCTAATAGTAATGGGTAAGAGGGTGTTTTGTGTGCCAAAGGATTATGAAGTATAGAATGAGAATTCATTAAATGAGTGGATTTATGGACACCTTGTTCTAATTAAAATATTTTATCATTTAATACTATAAAAAATTTCTCAAGAGAATATGCATTATATGAGGTTGGAAGTGGACCTTATTTATTAATAAATGTACATGTATATGATTCCATTATAGAAATAGGCATGCTAATTTTATTTAAACTAAGAAGTTCCCCCATTCCTATTTTTTTTCACATATATAACTATAGGGGTTGTTATATGAATGGAAATAATAGTGGTAACTAGAGAAGAGTTAACATATTTAAAAGTAACCTATTGTTATTTTATTTGAGATGATGTAATCTTGTCTTGTCATGTAGTATCAGATGCTAGGATTAATTGGAAATTTGTATTCACTTATTGTGGAAGTTTTTGAAGTCCTAAAAAAATTTGGAAAGTTATTCTATTTTCTTGGGATCTACTCCATTAATTTCATGTGGATTAATTGTATTTACGATTTCAAGATTATCTTGACTGTCATGCATATTTTCATTATCTTGATTATCATGTTAATCACTAACATCATCTTCAATGTGGACATAATTTTAGATATTTGTATCATTATATTAATCAAAAATATCTATGTTATCCATTGTATAAGAGATTAAAGGAGTTTTAATATGATTGATAGGAGGTCTTCTTGATCTATATAGACACCTTAGAGGGAGGGAGGATGTAACTATCTTACTTGACATGAAAAGGTGTAAAATAAAAAAGGTAAAATGGGTGCAATAATTAAAGTGTATGTTTGATTTATATGTTATTATATGTATTGATTACATTTTTATATAGTGAACATGACTAAAAAAGAACTAACTATGTATGAATCCATTATTCCCACAACTACATTATCCCTTCTCTAGGGTACACTAAGATTAATGTCCTAAGGCTAACTAATTACAATTGCACTATAAGAAAAATAATTCCTAGTATTTATATGGATGGAAATAAAAACTTTCCATATATGATATACCTATTATCACTAAATTTTTTACACTTAGAGAGATAGTTCAAGCCTACTCCAATTTGATGAATAATGACATTACCCCTAGAACTATGTGCTGTTTATAGTGGGGGTAAACCTCTAGTTGATAGGGATAGCCCCATTGATATATTTTTTTAAGCTCATCACCTATGATACTAACTTGTTGGGATGAAAAAAGAAAGATAAACATGAAATAAACCTAACATAATGAGGTTATGCACCAAGTTTAAATCCATAATACTACCATGAACTTGAACTATGAAAAGTGATTCATAAAATTGATCTCAACGTCTAAGGTTTCTCTAACATAAGTAATTCAACATGGAGTTAAGATGCAATACATTTACCAAGGTGAATGAATAAGAGGTATGATTTTAGACACCATTACTCTTCCTTACATGTAAATACATACAATAACACTAACTACATTTCATGTGACTTGTTAGAGAGCAGACTACTTGCACAAAACATGAAAGAGTAAGATGAACACAAGGAGAGATAACTATAACTTGAAATTCAACTATGAACTACTTAAAAAACATAGAAAAGAAGTTGAAAACACAAAAAATATATTTAAATATTTTATTTAAAGGTAAAATCATTATTGAAACTATCAGGGCTTCACCATACCAGATGTGGATTCATTACAAAGCCAAAAGTGTCTACTTATATAGAGAATTATGAGAAGAGAGAGAGAGAGAGAGAGAGAGAGAGAGAGAGAGAGAGAGAGAGAGAGAGAGAGAGAGAGAGAGAGAGAGAGAGAGAGAGAGAGAGAGAGAGAGAGAGAGAGAGAGAGAGAGAGAGAGAGAGAGAGAGAGAGAGAGGAGCATAGTAGGATAAGATTGAAAAGTGTCCATGTGAATTATAAAAATAAAGGGAGTCATGTAATAGTCATAAATATACTTTCATATCCATGTATCTCACTCTTGAAGATGCTCCAACCCTCCATGTGGCATAAGAGTTAGAACTTGGCTTGACACCTTGACTAGCTTCTTCAAAATTTCCCTTCTTTGCATAATAAGAGTGATAAATGGAATTTTTAATCATGAATTCAACATGAATTGATATAAAAAATTTATTTGACAACTACCATTCATTAAAAAAATCTTGTGATATGACATTTAATTATTCATTTGCATAGGTGTCTTGAAACTCCTCATTTCCCATGCCTAGCTTGGTTCAAGTGGCCCAAAACTCAAGTTCATATTCTAAAAGTCACTATTTATACATGGATGGTCTTAAAATATCTTATTATACCCAAAAAAACCATTTTTGTTCCTAGAACAACTACCAAGACTCCATTTTGCTCTTCAAACTCTCATTAGGCATACTTTCCTTTTCACCCTAAAAACATGTAAACCTCCTTGTGTAGGATAATGAAAGAAAGTTAATGAAAATAAAATAGCATATTATATGACCCAATATGTCATATATTCATGTAAATTTTCATGTCCTAACTCTGAGTGGGAGTCCATTTTTTTCCTTTCTCTCTCTTCAATTAGGCATCTTTGCCTAGAACCCTATTTTCTTGCTCAATACCTCTCACACGCATGTGAAATAACCATAAATAATGTGATTAAATTATATTAACTCCTAATTATAAATGTCAATTTTGAAGTTTTGACACCTTGTATGAATTTCTTAAGTAGCTTAAAATAGTCTTTTTTAGCCTATTCATACAGTTTTGTACCTACAATTTTGAACTAATGGAATGGGGTGATGATAAGTGGAATATTATACATTATTAAGGTAATTTAATAATTTATATAATCCATATGGAGGAATATAAATTCATTTATCTCTCATCAAGTCATTCTGGATCTCCTAGGTAGCCTGAAAGTGCCTCAAGGTCTTCAAGATTGTTCATAAAGCTCAGGGCACCAATCCTCCACCCAATTATAAAAATTTAAAGTAAAATAGGGTAGGTAAAGATAAATATGATCCCAATTTCTGATGAAACATATACATACCATACCAATTAAAAGAAGGTAGCTTCTTAGGCTGCTAGTAGGTATTTTATGAAGTCTAAAAAGGATTGAGGCCTATAAGTGCAATTCTGAGTTTGGTTTGAGATATAAACACTTAAATGACATATATAATGTCTTAATTGACATATTAAAATGGTTTTATTGTTATATATCTTCTTAAAAATTTACTACATCATCAATTACCTATGCCTAAGGTTCTTTACCTAACTTGTATAAAATACCCTAGCTGACTATATTCACCTACTTCCTTTACTATTAGAGGTTTAAAACTTAATTAAATGTTTTTTTATATATCTCATAATATATTAATGGTATATGTGTTAATAAAATAACTTCAATAGGCCATCTCTTCAACTAACTACCTTGTAGGCTTACCTATGCAATTAGACTTGTGTATGACTAAACAGGGTTTATCATGCTTTGCCTCACTTCTTACTTGAGTTTGGGAGTCTTTTGAGGATATATTATCACCATTTAATAATATTAAACTATATTAATATTATTTAGTCCTCATTCAGTCCTTAATACCTTTCAAACAAGTAAATAATTCCTATGACTAAGCATGCCTGTACCATGCCTTAGTTGAGTAGGTAGAGTTTGAATGTTTTCTCATTTATTTCTCCTTTAAAGTTTAATTATACTCAAATAACTGATAACTTGAGTTAATTTATAACCTTAAAACACTCATACACCACTATCTCAATTTTTGGAAGACTCCTAGTGACTTAAATAAATTTACAAGTGACCATCTAACTATGTATATGGTCTTGAACCATGTATGTAGGGTTAAGATTTTGAATTGACATCCCTTAACATTTATTTTTGACTTAAAACAATATTATGACTTGTTTTTCATCTTGATATAAACTTTAATTTCCTTCATACACATTTTTATTTTCAACTTGAGGTCTAATGATAGATTGGTCTTTCTAGTTTGTATATACCTATAGGTGTACTTCATTTATGATTGGTCTACAATCCTAGTGTTTTAGGATCCCTAATTTCAACATTAAAACTATTTAAATTCATATCATTTTATTTATATTTTATTACTTCCATCAGTTCCTTGAAACTTCAAACATCATTAGCATCACTATCCAAGGCACTCTTCAATATAGGTGGTTGTAAGTAGTCATTGAAGGGGTTTGGTCATGTGATATTGAGTTTGAATTAATTAAACTAAAAAATTATATATTATCAATGTAAATTACTCATCAAGATATCATTATCACTTCACTCATGTCTATTGGTAATGTCAAAGCATCTTACCACCTTTGCTTTCACTATCTCCATATACAGTCTATAGGTTGTTTATATTATCTTCAACTTTATTTGACTTTAGGTAATTTTCAAATATTAATTGATGCATGAAATTTTTAATCTTTAAAAAAAAATTTATTTAAATCCTACACATTCAAATTTGAATACTTACACCATCAAATTTCTCTTGAAGTTGTAGACCTACAAGTCTACAACCTTGTGTAGAAGCATTTGAAAAGTGTAAACATAGTTATTAGGGATAAAATATCATGACTTCATTATATCAACACAATAATTATGAAATAATAAATATAAATATTTATGTAAATATATATTTAAACCCATTAAAATTACCCTATTATGTAGACACAATAGAACATAGTCCAAAAGGTGAATGAAAGTGTGACCTTTTTGAGAATAATACAAATTGTTTATCTGATTAGAGGGACTTTAATGGATTTATAGGATATTATAATACAATTAATAATCACATGTATGAATTAGACCATATGGATAACCCTAAAACACATAAATATTAGTAGTCACTTATAAATTATGCAAGAGAATAGCTTTCCTTTTTGAACGACCTCCCACACATGCCAACCTAATGAATGAAGGTATATGGTAAATTTAAAAACCTCTAATAACTAATTCCAATTGGTTTTAATGTATCCAAAGAGTTCACACTTGCACTAGAGTTGTGCAAAACTTAGCCTATGAGTATTTAATCCTTAAAAAAACAATCTAGCTCCTTAGCGATTGTTTATAAATTTAAATAGATCAACCTAACAACCAATGCCACAAATTAGAATCCTATAGGGGTCCTAAAATATGTCCAAAATATTGTCCCCCATCTCCACCTATACATCATGTAACATGCAGTTGAAAATGGCCTTCATGATCTTGTGAATGGAGTAATGGAGGATAAAGAGAGATTTATGAAACTTTTAGACTTGAAACATCTATCTATGTTTTTTATGACCTAAAAAATCCTAAGGGATGTTCTAAAACTATTTTCACCTATAAGTGACTTCAACAAATCCGTACAAGTCTCTTAACTCTTCTCTTTGGCATTACAACTCAAGATTTTGACCTTTATATAACTTTAGGATAGGTGTGTCATGTGTCTAACTTATAAAAGGTCCTTGGAAGGTGTATTTTATTTATTTTTCACTTGGGGAGATTTGACATACATTGGATTTATCCAAAAAATCACCTTTTTCCTCATTTTCACTACCTTAAAGTTCATAATTTAACCTTAAACACTCCAAAACATCATGCAATGTTATTATAAGATGATTAATATAGTAAATGACTTTGGGAAACTCCTAGAAACCTATGAAATCACATGAATAAGCCTTATATCTCCATGACATGTCTAGACCATTATATGACCAAAAGAACACATTAGCTTAACCTCTCTAAATTTACCTAAAATAATGATAATATGTTTTTATTAATAATTTTATGGACCATATAGGGCATGAAAATACCAAATGAAAACCCTAATAAAGTTTCAATTTAGAGGGGGTTGATTAATTTTGTCTTTCATTCAAAATTTGGTTAAAATTTTGGTGATCCATAGGGGTAGCATGCCTACAATGCTAAATGGACCAGTAGCCTTATATTTCTATTGGGTAATAGAGCCACTCTTATGCTACAATCTAGAATTTATATACCTTCCTAAGACTTCAAACTCACATCACACCACATAATAATCAAACATACTATGATCAAATTAATTTAGGGTGAAAGACACATAAAATACTCAAAAATAACACACATAACCTATTATATACAGACCTCAAAATGTGTTTAAGATGATGAAACAATTCCTCTTGCTTTAACTAGGATCAAAAATAATATTTCTTGAGACACAACTTCTCCATGAAAATAAGTCCCCATATGATGGATGTTTGTCAAATAAAATTTTCTTTTGAAGGTGATAAAAGGACTTAAAACTCATGGGACCTATTCTAGTTGAAATTAAATCACTTGAAACAACTTTGAATGGTCCTCTTAACTCCTCTTTAAGTTTACTTGATAGTGTAGACTTCTTGATCTCTTTCATGCTCATTTGGTGCTTATCAATATGCTTCTTGGGAGTTATGAAAGCTTTTTCAACTTCACTTTATTCTAGATCATGATGTGCTTGATGTCTAAGAGAATTATACTTGTTTTTTTTTTCTGGCCAATCAATGTTTGTAAATGACTCGATATTAGATTGAGGCCTAGGTTGTTCTTTAACCACACAAATTTCTATCTTAGCTTGATTACATTCCTTCAAGATTGTAACCTGTTTATCAATGACTTGACACTCATATTCATGTTAATTATGTCCACTAATGACTTTACTAAAAATATCATGTTTCTTTTGAGAGAGAGAGCTACCATAATTACTTGTTCGAATTCATCCACTATGGCATGGTACTAATGCCATAGATCATCATCTTCTTTTTGACTATTATATCCATGAAATTTTTCATCTTGGGTAGTCAAAATTACATTATATTCTTCATTTTTATGTTTTATCACACTTTTAGGATCATCATAATCATCCATATGAATAAAGTAATTACCCCATGTAACTTGTTGAATAGGATTATTAAGAATTAATTTAGGGTACTTATCACCCTCATCATAAATGATATATATACCAAGACATGTATTTTGAATGAAAGCATAGGGATCACACTCATATTTATTAGAACCACATTCATCTAAGAAGATATTATAAATACCTTCAATAGGGAAAGATGCTCCATCATTTGTGGCATGCTCCTCTTTCTCATTGATAGTGAAATTTAGATTGAAACTAGTTTCCAAATATGGTTCAATGTGTAAATTATCCAATAGATATGTTCTTATTGTTACTTTATATCCATACCTCATTATAAAATATAATAAATACCAATTATTATTAACATACCCTCCTATCTTGGTAGTTAAGTCTCTTGATATGAAAATGGTAAAGTGTGCAGGGAGATCCACCACTATGTTTTATAGAATTGGAAAACTTGGGATGTCATGCAAGAAAAATTTCAAGCCTTTGATGATCCCTATTTACTTTGATGGTGTTACATCAAGATGAAACAATCCTTTGATATAAGACTCATACTTTAATCACAACTTGTCTACAACAATTTTAGGCATGACTAAAGTGTTAGCCCCACTATCCATAATGAAATTATGGACCAACTTATCTCCCATAATGAGGGTAAGATAAAAAGGTGGGAGTTTTTTAGACTTGGTGGAATTTTAAAAAATATGATTAGGTGAATTTTTTAGTGATACATAAATATTCTTTGTTAGTTGGAGGGAAATAGGAGTGGAGATAATTTCTCTTGGAGTAACCTTTCTTTACCAGGCATATGGAGTACCTCCCAAAGGGACATACTTTTTTTTTTCTTCAAGGATTTAATAATATTTAAAGGGGATAAACTATCCTTTTATTTCATATTTGGAGGAAATTTAGTACCTTGAGTTTGATGCAATGAAGGTTTGATCACCTTTCCCAAGTTTTGATTTTGAAGAGGTGCAAGAATGTAGAGGATGCCATATTTGCATCCATACCTTGTTGCCTTGAAGGGGGTTTATTTGGAGGTCTATCCACATCTTTAAAATTTCCCAAATCTCTCCTCTTTGACTTTGTGTTGGCTGAAATTGAGTTTCTCTAATTTAGGACAAATCTATCCCCCATTTGGTAGTTTACAAAGATTTCTCTTGATTTACTACATTCTCCACTTGGTTTTGCTTTAATGAAGCTATCATATTTTGATGTTAGGTAAGGATTAGTACCTCCTTGAAACACCAAGGCTTGACCTCTCCCCTCATTAACATTCATGTATTGAACTTGAGGCTTTCCCTAAGAATTTATCTATTCTTCTTCTTGAACTAGGTTACTATGGACTGGAACCATGGCTCATGAGGTGGGAGCAAAATTTGGATTGTAACCATTAGGTGACCTATTGAAATTAGGTTGAAATTTTCCCCTCCCTTAACCACTATGTTGAGTTGAAAATCTATTTGCTTATGGAGGGTAATAGTATGAGTTTTGTTAAGCTCCAATATGTTGGATTGATTGCCTAGTTAAAGATTCTAAGGCCTTATATTTTGCTTGCCAATCAATTACATCATCTAACTTATTTGGAACAACTTTAGACTTTTTATTTGAATTTCAAACTAGAGAAAGGCTTAGAGGTGTAGTGGGTATGTTAGGAAATATAGGCATTGATACCTTTAGATGGAGTTTAATAGCTTGGATCAAACCATTCTCAACTCCAATAGCCACATCACAGGCATCAAGTAAGGTATGCCCTTCCATGGATTACAACATGACAATTATATCAGTCCCAATAGCTCTGAGGTAGGTTAGAAAAACAAAACTTTTAGGGGATGTCATATGAGGTGGAAGCCTATTACATGTCCTTTAGAACATTTTATTGAAATCATGAGTAGATTCCTTACGCCCTCTTTAGATGACATTTAGCTTATGGATCAATGATGCATGATCATTTTTATCCTTAAATCTTTGAGTCAACAACTTCGTAAATTCATCCTACATAGTAATGCATCCTCCTATTGAGGTTCTATACAAATCAAGGGGTTTTACCCTAATGGGAATGAAAATAAATCTTATTTATATGCTAATTTATGTGATATTATGGACATTTAAAAATTTGTATATGTCTCTAATGTGTTCACTTGGGGTGATAGGAAGGGACACTCTTGGTGGCATTGGGAGGGATATCATCATAGGCAGCAAGGTTTATAGGATTTTTAGTATTGAAATATGAGAAAACATGTTACCTATAAATGTTACCTTTAATCTCTTATTCACTCTCTTTTTCCTCTTAATTTTTAAAATCTTCCTGCTCTTCAGACTTTTCCTCAAGATTTTCAAGTGTCAAGAAAGGCTCAGGATACTGAACTTCAAGGGAAATCTTAGGATAAGGGAGTGGATTTATAGAATGATTACCTCTACTAGAATATGATGTATTAGTGACCATGAAGAAAAAAAAAACCATAAATTGGTATAAAACCAAATTTTTTCACTTTAGTGAAGTTGTCAAATACTGAGTAGGAAAAACTTGTGCAATTATGGTCTTGTCAAAACTAGCATTCACCTTGATAAGAAGTACTTGAGAAAAAATTCCCACTAGGTGTGATATAACTATTCTCACTCAAATTTTCACCCTTATATAGGTAGTTAAATCCTACTCCAATTAATTGAAACAATGGTATTACCCCTATACATGTGGGTTATCTATAGTGGGGGTAAACATCTAGTTGATAGGGATAGCTCCCTTGATATATCTATTTAAGCTCATAATCTATGCTAAAAACTTGTTGGGATTAAAAGAGAGTGAAAAAAATTAAATGAATATAACATAATGAGGTGATGAACCAACTTTAACTCCATAATACTACCATGAAATTTCACTATGAAAGGTGATTCACAAGATTAATCTCAATATCCAAGGTTTCTCTAAGATAAGTATTTCAACATGGAGGTAAGATGCAATGAATTTCCAAAGGTAGATGAATAAGAAGTCTAATTTTAGACACTAGTAATTTTAATTACACTTAAATACATACAATAACACTAACTACACTTCATTTAACTTTTTAGAGCATAAAATACTTGCATAAAACATGAAAGAGGAAGATGAACACAAGGAGAGACCATAACTTGCCATTTAAATATGAACTACTTCACACACTTAGATAAGAAGCTAAGAATTCAAAACCATATTAAAATATTTTATTCAAAGGTAAATTTAGTACTAAAACTATAAAGGCTTTTCCATAACATACGTTGTTTCATTACAAAGCCAAAAGTGGCAACTTATATATAAATATATATATATATATATATATATATATATAGAGAGAGAGAGAGAGAGAGAGAGAGGAACGTAGTAGGAAAAGATTGAAAAGGGTACATGTGAGTTAGAAAAAGAAAGAGAGTTATGGAATAGTTATAAAAATACTTCCAAATCCATGTGTCTCACTCTTGAATATGCTCTAATCCTCCATGTGGCATAGGAGTTAGAACTTGGCTTGACACCTTGACTAACTTCTTGAAAACTACCCTTATTTACATAAGAAGAGTGAAAAAAGGAATTTTCAATAATTAATTCACCATTAACTGATATTATAAAACTTATTTGACACCTAACATGTATTAATAAATACCTATGATTTAAAATTCCATTATTTATATGCGTAGGTGTCTTGAACCTATTCATTTCCCACACCTAGCTTGGTCTAAGTGGCCAAAAACTCAAGTTAATAATCTTAAAGTCACTCTTTTTCCATGGATGTTCTTAAAATATCTTATCATACCAAAAAAAAAAAACACTTTAATTCCCATAACAACTCCTAAGACTCCATTTTGTTCTTCAATCTCTCATTAGGCCTATTTTCCTTGTAGCCCTAAAAACGTGTAAACCTCCTTGTGTAGGATAATGTATAGAAGGTAATGAAAAACCAAGGGTATATCATAGGATTAATTATGTAATTACATCTTCATATGAATTTTCATGCCTTGAATTTAAGTGGAATTCCATTTTTTATACCTTTCTCTCTTCAATTCAGCCTTAATTAGGATTCTTTACCTAAAACCTTGTTTTTTTATCCAAACCTCTCCCACAAATGTGAAATAACAAAAAATTATAAATTAGGCCTCTCATGAACCAATTTTAATTTCTTGTCTCTTTCCTCTCTTCCCTAGATAAGTCTATATCTTACCCTACCTTCACTAACTTTTACCCTATTTTAGGTGTGTACAAGGGTCTTAAAGACTTGAGTAGGTGTGGTTTTCTCTTATTTATTATTCATTAAATCAACATGACATTAATTGAGATGGTAAAATGTTTGGATTATCATCCAAACTCCTTTTACACCCTCATATGCACCTAGACTTCTCAATTTAGTCTTTCTTTTCTAGACCAAGACATATGCCTTTTAGAACTTGTTGTAGGTTACATTTGATTCTTTAGAGCTTGGTTATAGTGTGAAAAGACTCTTCAATAAAACATGAGAATAAGAAGCATTTGATATTTCCTATACCATTTTCTCACCTTACCTATTCAAACTGAGTTTCCTTTTGCTATGACTGAGACACTCTACTTGACCCTACCTATAGGTTAGTGTGCTTTACCTAGAGCTTATGAATCTCATCATAGCTTATGGAGAAAGTGTTTATAAGTTAAATCATCATGTTTAACCTCCAATAACTATAAATTTACTTTTAAAATCACTTGACTTAGTTTCTCTTAGAGGACTAAGAAACCCTACCTATAGACTATTGTAGGTGTTTATTGGGCTTCAACTGAGATGATCATGGTGTGAAAATATCTCCTTAAATCCACCTTGGGGTCACTTAAAATATATATCACCTTGAAATTACTTTATATGGGATAAAAACTATCAAAACCTATTTTTTAACTCAATATTTGCTTGTTTTACCTATCTAACCCTTGTAGGTATCTATTTACATAGTGTACAGATTACAAGTGTGCATGAGAAATCAAACAATAGTATGTCCCTCTCCTTTGATGATACCTTTAGTCATGAGTTCCACTTGAAACACTTGGAACCACCATCAAATGTTGGCATGATCTATATTGGTCAACCTATAGTACAAGGTAACTTTTGGATCTAAGTCCTATAAATATTAATGGAGCATTTTAATGTTTTTAGAGGCATATTTGAGGCCTAAAACAACTTATCTCACCTTACTATTTTACCCTCATTTCAGCATGTGAAATCTCCATGTTAGGGGATATCAGATACACCTAACTATATGTCTTAAAAAAATTTACCTCTATATTTTAGGATCATCACAAGAAGCTCCGTGACCTCTATTTTGAAATTTTAGGGACTATCCCAGAAAATAGTTCCTCATCTTCTCAACATGGTTTCACACCTCTTCTACTCATTTTCCACTTTTTATTGGTCTATCATGGATTATTAATCATACCAAGATCCTAAGGGAGTGTCAAGCTACATCAATCTCTTCATACTAACCTTTTGGTCCCTTGCTCAGCCACCTATAGGTGGATATTTTGGTGAACAAACAATGGGTTGAACATGAGCAATATGAAAATATCCATGACTATTAATTTTTTATGACTAAAAGAACATATTAATTCACCTATAACAATATCAATAGGTCTGAACACACGTTATCCTTTCCACACCTTAGTATGATGTTAGCAAAGGCCTTCTAGGTATGCATTAGGCATGTTATATAGGTAGGGCATGGAATTGGGGAAAAATAATATTGGTGAATAGATTAAAAACCACTCAAATTAATTTACAACCTTAAATTGCATGATATCCATCAATAACACCTTGAAAATAGCTCCAACACCTCTTTTCCAATGTGAAACCACTAGCACACATCTAAAATAAAGCAGGGATAGGCATCTCATAACTATTTTGGCATGGTGAATAGGCTTGGGACCAAACATACACATTTTACAAACATATAAATTAGATATATCCAACTCCTGATGGTTTGGACAACTGAATACCTTGATTTTCATCCCATGAGTAAGTTAAACAAGTTTTAAAACTATGGCTACAAGTGAATTTGAGAAAAGAGTTGACAATGGAGAAAGACAAGGTGAGAAATTGCTCCAAAGTAAGATGTGATGAAACCAAAAATTTTAATGGGTGATCATATGGATCTAAGACATGTGGAACATCATAATCCATTCACATAAAACCTCTACAAAATCCCAACATTCTGGAACAAGCTAGAAATGACTACAACTTCACTCCTTCACTCTTCCTTAAAAACTAAGTTTGTTAGCTCATAAAATCAAATCCAAATTTGAAAAAAATCATGGATAACATTAGAGGAGATTAAACCTCTTCTCTAACCAATCTCAGTAAGTGAATTATATAGACCCTCACAAATAAGAGCAAAAATTACAAGGTATAAATATTAGCAAGTAGATTTGAAGGGTCAACTTATTAGGAATAGTTCATAAAGTTTAGACCACCATTACTCTACAATAAAACATAAAATATAATATAATTTAGTGTATAATACACCCATAATATCATTTTTCTTGAAACCTCTTGTGTTGATTGTACCAAGTACGAACATGTAGGTCACTTTTGCTTGCTTAGAAAGGTGAAAAAGAATAGAAAGGTTTTGGGACAAAAATGGGACTTCAAAATAATTTAAAAAATGGAATTGAGCATGGGGAAGATGAATAGGCATTGTATGATCTTTTCCCACATGGAACACTTCCCCATGGGTTGTACAAGTGCCATTTTCTTCTCCTTTCTCAAGAAAACTACCTTTTCTTCTACACATCCTACCACTTTTCAGTTATGTTAGTTAATTAAGACTTAAGTGGATACGTGGGGCATGAAATCATATTTTTTAACCTTCAAACTTCCCAAGAAATCCATAAATCTCAATAAATGCACCTTTTTCGACCTTAAAATGACCCAAAATGACTAAAAAAACTAAGGACCAAGGCTAGTATAAAACCAAATGACATTAATTAACCTATGAAACACCTTGTGACATAATATTTAGACCCTTATAACACCTAAATGTCAAATTTTTACTTAGGGGTACCCCAATTTGACATAAAAGTCAAATTTGCTCAACAGGTTCAAACTAGACCTAGGTGAGTTAAAACTAACTCTGGTTGAGTTAATAGTTATCAAGTAATTATGATTTATAGTTAATAGGCATGGCTCTCAGATTAAATATTTTTAGGATATTTTCAAAGTGATGGACAACTCATAAAGACAATGATGAAAGACTTATATATTTTGAATTTTGGAATTTCCTTTTTTAGATATTCATTAATTATAAATGGAGAGTTCAACTAAGAATTTAATCTTGTTTAGATTTTTAATTGATTTTGATTAGAATTTTTTCTCTTTTAAGATTTGATTAAGTGTGTAATTTCCCCACTTAATAATCCATAGGCCAAATTGATAGTTGTTATGCTGCAAGGTGAATAGGGATGAATCCATGAGAAGTTATAGTAAAATATGATATAATACCCCAATTATGGATGTCTCAACATGATTATGATCTTTGATGAATGATGCACAAGTAAATTTGGGATGTTTAGTGATTCCTAGCATTAATTTGCAATGGTTGGTAGGAATCAATCTGAAATCTGATTGGGAGCTAGTTGTGGCTAGTTTTAGGTGTCTACATTTTGCCCTTGTTTGGGAAGGAATTAAAATTTATAAGCACAATAACATATTATCAAATAATGAAAAGGTATTGTATGACTACAACTATAAAATCAATGGATAAGCTCTAGATTCCCCCTCAAAGGAGAAATCAACAAAGATCATAGGCAATGAGTCCCTCAAAAGAAAAAAAATGATGGGACCAAAAGGTGAAAGGGATTAAAAATATTTATTTGCCCATAGGGGGTTATAACTAATGGTATAATAAGCTTCCCTAGTTGGGTAGATAAACAAGATGATTTGCCCACAAGTTATTATATCCATCATCATGGTGGGATAAAAAATATAATGATTTGCTTAGAGGTGGTTATAATCATTGAAAAAAGATAAGGGTAACAAGAGAGTGATTTTCCCAAAGGTGTTTATAATCATTGAAAAAGGGAAAATAATGATTTTCCCACAAGTGGTTATAATCATTGATAGGATAAAAACATGTCCCAGTTCGGTGAGTAGAGATAATAGTTTTCCCAAAGGTAGTTAAAAGAATTATCACAATGAAAACATGCCCCAATTGGGCATAGAATGATAAGTATTTTCTCATAAGAAGTTATAATCTGTAAAATCCAGATAAATCAAAACATAATGAGTTTCCCATAGGCAGTTATAATCATTGGATTTGTAGGTGGGATGATACACAATAGTTTACATTAAAATGGTTATAATCATTAGTAGAATGATGAGAATATGATGCAAAATTAGAATAAGCATATTAAAGTCATAATTCATACTAATGAAATAAGAGTAAGCTGATACAAAGGAGAAATATGAATTTGAGCAACTTGCTAGTATGGAGATGCACATTCTAACTAGCATTGATAAAACTAGAATGGGTAATGGGTTTGATTCAATCAAGGAGAGTAGAAAGATTTACCAAGGTTACCAAAGAGAAGTTTCTACATCTTTATTGCTTGTAAGATTCCCCAAGATAATTTTTGATATAAGACATTATGTTCTACATCATGAATAAAAAACCATGATAACTTAGCCAAAATATGCATAAGGACTGACTCCCAATCCAATAAATAATTGAAAATAATGCACCAATGATAAAAACCATGATGACAATGTTGACATTGAATATGAATAGAATCAATAATAATTCACATGAAATAACCTAATGAATGCATATAAAATGATTCAAGACACACAAATGAAAGTAAAAAAATAAGAAAACTAACAAATAACTAAGTAAACAAACACATAAAAATCCTGAAAGTAAAAGTAACATAAAGCATCCTATCATCAACCAAGTCAATACCTACATGTGAAGGCTCAATAGAAGGATAAAAGGGTCGTAATCTCAAGTAAGGATACATGAAAAGGGAAGGTCAAACTTCCAATGGTATTGGAATGGATTAAACCAACAATGGATTTTCCCTAGTAGGGCAAAGTGAGGATGATTGACTAGGTTTAAATAAGACATGTTTTTTCATATTTTGAGGTGTTATATCTCTCAAGGAGATACAAAGTTAGTTTTATAATGTTTATAATTTTGAAAAGTTTTTTAATGTTTTTTTAATTTTTGGGGTATCTTAACTCATTAGAGATTGACAATTTACCACTCACAAAATAATGAGAGAATTGGCTTAGGTTGCTCATAAAATGGTGAGAGTGTATGGAAAAGGGGAATTGAGTTGACCTCAATGTAAATCAAGCATTGACCTAAATATTTCCATTAAGACCTTAGGTAAAAGTAGTTCTACCCATATAAAATGAGGTGAGATCTGACCAGGTAACAACAAGTTCTTGAATTTAGGCAAATGGAAAGGAAAATGAAAATAGTAATGACAAGGTGAATTGATAATGTAAGGTAAAGGTATTGTTCCTAATTTTCTCATAGGTGGTTATAATTAGGAAATAGTGACATAGGTTAGTGATACTAATTTTCCCATAGGTAGTTATAATCAATAACACAATGTGAAATACTAATTTTCCCAAAGGTCATTATAATCAGTAACACCAGTCAAGAATAAATGAAAGATGTAATTTCTAGATCCACTATCATACTACTTTCATATACTATCATTTAAAAATAGGATTCTAAAATTATTGAAATTGGATCAGATTACCCTCATGAAAGGTGTCAAAAGAACCAATGAAACCAAGGTAAAAAAGGGTTGGGTAGGGTAGTTAAAAAATAAGTTTAGTCAATAATTAAGTTATGGTCAGATGGTATATAATATGGAATTATTCAAGGAAGGTGATGTTATGAAAATTGTATATAATGGTAATAGGGTTGACTCCAAGTGATAAGGTAAGATAAATGGTAGGGTAAAAGATAATGACAAGGGGAAAGGCAAATAAAAATGGCAAGGTAAAGGCAAATGAAAATGACAAGGTAAATGTTTTTGTTGTTCTTGCTAATGTATAGATGCACATCCTAATCAACATATGATACCATTAGAATAATAAATCATGTAAATTTCTAGCCCACACCTCTTCTGAATAACTACTCTATAAGGAACTGGTTTTAGATTTGGACTCCAAGAATGTTGTTGTGATCTTTGTTTTTCATTAATTATGTTCCCTTCAAACTTTGATGCAAGATGTCTTTGTAACCTCTATAAAGGAAAGTATGGCTATGGATGATAAATATGGATAAATATTGGATGATAATTATAATTTGATAATGTAATATAGTCATGGAATGAATAAATGGATCTTAATGGAATGTATTATGGCTGGGCAACAAATGAAGATGAGGATTTTTAGACACACAATGTTGTTGATTCTGGGTTCAAAATAATTTTGATTGTGGTGGGGCTAAAGACTTATGAATATTATCTTAATAGGAACACCATATTTTTATACTATTTGGTCCTTAGAGTACCTACTATATGATTATGATGTATATTGGAAGTTGTATTGATGTTATCTTTAATAATGTCTTCATCAACTAGTGAAGAACTCTTGTGCTAAGCTATTGATGCCTCAATGATGTTTTCACCAATGAAGTTGTCTTTATTATACCATAGTGCCTTTGAGAAGGTTTCACTAAGGAACATTTACATTTTAATTTGATCTCCTTGTAGTGCCTCAAACAAATTTTCACTAGAAGATGTTGAGTTTGGACTTTGATTTTCCCCTAATACCTTCAAAAAGGTTTCACTAGGAGATTGTTATTCTTTTGCATGAATGTGGTATTATTCCCCCTAATATTTTATATCTAATATGTCATCATGAATTAAAATTCAACAAGGTATGATTATATTGGTCTCAATCAATACTTGTGGAAGTGGAATGCCAACATAATGGCTATGTTGGTTGGTGTTAATGGCTTGTGGAATGGTAGTGGAATGGATAGAGGCATCATAATCCTCATAAAAGATACTAGGATAGCTTGTGTGAAATATAAATTAATAATCCTCAAATACCAGGGAAGGATAAAAATGTATTTAACTTGATCTTCAAGGCATGCATAACCACTATTGTAACAACCATAAACATATTTTGATTTTGAAGCTGAGTTTGACTCAAGGGACTCTAAATTTGATGTTGAGATTGACATTGATTATAATTTTGATGATAAATCTGATGTTGGTACAAGAATAAAACCTAACTTTAATGTTGGTTCTTCATCTTGTGTGGTTTCTACTATAATAATGTCTTATTTAATGTTTAGTATTGGACACGTAATGACGTGTGATGGCACAATGGGCTCCATAGAGACTAGTTTTTCAAAGTGAGGCTCCTTAATGAGGGGAAAAGTGTCAATAGACAACTCCAAACAGATTGACTTTTTAAAGGGAGGATTTTTAAAAATATTACAATGGTTGAGATAATTATTTTCCCAAAGGTGGTTATAATCATTAAGAAGTGACTCAGCAAAGACTAGCTTGGCAGAGTGAGACTCCTTGACAATGGGAATAGTATAAAAAGGTAATTCATCATGGGTTGACTCATCACAAATAGGTGTTTTAACAAAAACATCATGAATTGGTTAGTTCTATTGGCCTTGGTTTACAAGTAGTGTAAAATATCAATTTTGAACACATCTTGGTCTTTGAATTATTGGCTTTGTTCGAGAGGTATTGATTAGCTCTATTGTGGCTCAAAGATTGGTATGGGATTTTTAAAGTGGGAGATGGTTGGTAATGGATGAAGGATGATGGGTGGTTTATTAATGATCTATTTATAAATAGGCTCATCTAATATGGGCTTAACAAAGATTAGTTATTAGTTTTGGATAGTAACTATGACCTGCCTAGTCATAATTACATAACCTTATTAGGATAATGAGCTACCATAATTACAAGGTCCAGAAATGGTAATGGTAGGGTGTTGTGAATCTTGGTTTCTATTATGAGCCATGATTCAAAGGATGAGGTCCTAGAATGGTAATGTTAAGTATTTTTGAATCATGGTTACTATCACAAGCTAAAGGATGAGATCATAGAATGGTAGTGGGAGAGCATTGTGGAGTTTGGTTGTTTTCATAAACTGAAGGAGGTTTAATGGTATAGGTGAGGGATCAGGTACCATTATCCATGAAAGGGAAAAATTGGTACATTAATTTTCCCAAAGAAGGTATCACTTCATAATGCACTTGAGGATCTTGGATTTGTTCCCCATATTGAGTATTATAAGGGGCATAAAGATCTATCTCACAAACCACATCATCATTGTAGGGGTCTTAAACCAAAGTCATATTGTGTGAACATTTTATCATAACTTGGATTGTACATGGATCCATTATGAGTGTAATGAGACATATCTAAACCAATGATGAATGTTTCATGAAAAGGCCTAGAGTTCTACAAACTCTAAGAAATGAGGTCTAAAGGACAAATGGTCTAAACATAGTCTAACTTGGTCTAAGGAATGGATTTTTATCTCCAAAATGTTGTGATAAAACTTGGTATAAAATAGTCTAAAATCAAATGTCTAATGTCAAATTTATTAAACAAAAAGGCCAATTAAATGAGATAAAACCAAAATTCCAAAATTAGGTACGAAGTGATTCAAATAGGTATAATCTAAATAAAACAAAATTTTCTAGGTCTTTTGTAAAAGGCACAAAAGCTATACTTTAAAATAAAACAAGGTAAGAGATTTTAATCTAACAAATTTGAAACATTGTGGCATAAACTAGACATTTAGATTTAAACACAAACATCATCTTTTTTCAAAAGGTATGGAACACTAGGAAAATGGAAGATAAACTACTTCCCCAAATCTAGGCACAAAAATAGTCTTTAAATCGAATAAGGAATTAACCTAAGTTACACAACCGAAAAGTGAAAGGTAAATGTCTAGGGAAAAATTAGGTGAGGCCTAGTCAAAAACTAATAAATTTTTTGATCTGAACTTGTTAAGGTTAATTTCAAACTCAACTTATAAAACTAGCCTTTTTAAAATAGATAACAAGCTAGACAAATATAAATGGCATAACGACACTAGGCATAGATCCAAAAGGCACAAGTTAGTTTGGTTTCAAATTTGAGATTTAGACACAAGAAAACAAAGTCTATGAAATTATTTGAGTAATGTAACAATGTTATCATGGTTTAAAGGTATAACAAATGGTTTGTTTCAAGACTTCAAGGCACAAATCTTGAAATGAATTGGGCAACATAATGACACCCTTTCCAATCAAGTGACATAAATAAATAAATTTGTCAAAATACTAAGGCAAAGCTATGAGATCAAATGGTCAATGTAATGCCTCCTCAAATAAAGGAGTGATGTATAAAAAATAATCATTTTTTTATGTGGCAATATAAAAAAAATAGTTTAGAATACATACCATTATGAGAAAAGGATAAAATAACATAAACACCTAAGTGTAATGTCTTAAATCATAAAACTAACAAGGTTGCATAATACTATTGAAATCTATCAATATAATCACACTTGAGAGGATTTTAATTGTTAACCCAAAATGTAAAAGTACATAAAAATTATAGTTTTTATTTCCCCTCTTCTCTCAAGAGTTTGTACTGCAACATGGAACTTTGGGCTACTCACCCTACATCAATAGTATGTTTGTATCAAGTGTGGTTATTTTAAACTATCAATTTTTGCTCATTTATAGATGGTCCAAACTATGGAAAACACTAGAGATATAATCACATAATTTAGATCCACATAAACTATCTTGCTTTGAAATGGTCTTGTCCTTTTCACAACCACTACATATGTCACTTTCTCACTGTAGTGTGATGTCCAAGTTGCCCCTATGTTCTAAGGTTGAGTACCACTAACAGAGCTTATTTTAACCACTCAAAACAAGAATCCCAACATATCACCCTCAATTTAATTCTTAGGTCAATACTTCCATAGAGAATCCATGAGGAGGCGATGAATTCCCACTCACAAGCCAAAATGTATAAAAAATAAAGACAAGTTAAAAGACTTTACGGTTGTTTTGGGGTCGCCCAAATCATATAAATCTGGGGATGGCCTTAGAGAATTTATTTTATTTCTTTTTTACTAAAGAAACAAATGCAAATAATGATTATTTTTTATCACTCAATTTCCCTAAAGGTGATGGGAGGAGAGCATACATGCATCACTTGGATTGATTAAATAAAAATTTCAATAAACAAGCATGAAAATGAAACTCTTAAGAGTATTTAGCTCATGTGAGAGTTTGTTTTAATCACCAAAATGAAGCGTGTTATGAATTTTGAGCCCCTTGGAATTTATTTGTGAAATATTTCAAAAAAAATTAAAACAACTAAGGCATGAAAATATCTAAGTTCATTTTAAGCAGCAAAGACAAAGTGTGTAAGATTTAACCATGGTTAAACTTTACTTTTTTCACTATAGGACCTAAAAATTAATATAGGTTTTTACTAATTAGAAGGCCAAAAGTGAGTGACAAAAAACCATTTAAAAATTATCTCTCAGGTTTTTTGAATTTTGGTCTCAGAGATGGATCATTATCAATCCACACAGGGATCGATGTCAATCCATAGAGATCAATGTCAATATTTTAGGTTGTCAAAATATCCTACCAAAACATAGAAAAACATAGATTTGTTTTGATATAAAAATGGTTAATAAAATGAGCTCAAAAACCAAAGCATCTCACTAGATATTATAATAACTGAGTCAAATAAATAATATGCAAGATTCTAGACACAAAATAAAGACAAAAATCAAGAAAAAGTCAAGTTAAGTATGTCTCTATCATGCTCTTTTTTCACACAAAGATCATGGTTTATTTTTTTAATCAAATTCGATCTATAAAATTAGCATTGATCCCTACAAATTTTGAAATAACATGACGTGATCCCTATAACTTGTGACTTGCTTAAAACAGAAAGATGTGATAAATGAAGTTAAAAATCAAAATTTGAATATTTTAAGCATCCATTAGAAAAATTAAAAGTAGCATATTAATCTCCTTGGTTATATGGGATTATAATGTCCCATCAGGCATGCCAAGATGTAAATAAGTATTTCAATATAAAGGAGGTTAGTATTGTGTTAGTCCAAGAAATAAAACTCAAGACAACACACTAAAATCCTAACACCTCTAGCCAAGACACTAGAAGATCTTATGTAATAAAACTAAATGAAAGCACAATTAAAACATAAAATAAAAAATATTTTACCTTCCTTAGACATCCAAATGGATTTTTGAATGGTTTTATTTGTTTGTGCATCAATAATTATTCGATAATGAAGCTTTCCTTCTCTCTGATGCAGAGCTATAACAAATTCTTTGTCAAACTATGCCCTTTCCTTCCATCCAAGAAATCTCTATTGATCATTCACTCATTCCCATAAGGAAAAAATGAAATATATGGTTATAATTTACCTTCAAAATGTTTCATACATCTATATTAGTTTCAAATGACCTTCAGATCATCCATCATAAAATAAACTGAATCAAAATTTGTTCATATACTCAAATAAGCTTCATAACATTCTTACAATGCATTTAAGTCAAATTACCCTTTTATTGGTAATAAAAACACCATGTGGTTATAAAAAATATCAAGACATTCCTCTATTCTTTTCTCACTCCTCTCTAACCTTGATTTGGATACTAACTTAATTCTCATGTCCCCTTTCTTTTCACAAGTTTCATCCTAGCCTTTATCTCTTACTATCCTTGTTTATGGGTAAATATTCTTGTTGGCAGCATATGAAAAACCTTCACCATAAAGTAACTATATATTTATGGAACCATTTGGCCCATACAACTCCCACATTAACCCTATGACACAACTCTCAAGGAAAATGATATTCCTTCTTTAGGCCTCTCACCAATTAACCCTTTATTTGTGCAAACCTCCTTAGTATGAAACATGTATGGACTTTCTATATAATATATTGACCTTTAAATATACCCATTAATCTCCCCCAGGTGAATCAATCACTTTTTGAACCCTTTCTTTGGATAAATCCTCCTATTTTTATATCACCCTCTTTTTTTAGCCCTTTTCTAAGCCTAACATTAGATAATATCTCATTTCCATACTTGAAAAATCTATAAAAACATGAAACCACTTCCATTTTTTATAACACCTCAATATAAGCTAAATTATAATTTTTGATAGATTTCTAAGGGTTAAATATCCTTAAATAGGCAAACCCCTAAAAACTAGGGTTTCTTTCAATTGTCAATGCTGAGAGGGTAACTAATTCAATATGTTGCTCCTAAAACCATTTCAAGACAAAAAAATTTATTGATTGAGGTATGGATAAGGATAATACCACTCTTCCATTCAATGATCACATTTTAAAAACCCTCAATGCATTCACAAACACAAGATCTCAGTTGATTTGACTATGCTCCATTCTCAAAAAATAGGGGTTAGGTAGGTTTTGCAATTATTGTCAATCACCCAAAGGATCAATTTACTAAATTAGGTTAATTATACCTTCTTGTATCATTAAAAACCCTTCCCAAACACATTTTATTCCAACACAAAGTTTATTACAACATATCTTAGTCTAAATGTATGTCAATTTGGACTATGTCAGTGGTTGATTAAGACTAGTTTAATTCAAGGGGAATATATATGTTCCTAAATGGGTTTTTAAAATTTTTTTTGAACCTTAAAACACATATCATGATAAATATATGAATCCTTTTCTCAAGAACCAAAAACCTCATTTACATTGACTATGGAAATAATATCGACTATGAAAATAGGGTAATAAACTATGCAGTCTATGTTTACTTTTGCAAGTTCTCAACTTGATGTTACTATTGGCCAATAACATGAATCCAATGTAATGGATTATATTTATTTAACACTTCATTACCCAATGATCTAATTCAAACTACCATTTATCAATTCATTAAATCCTGTAATTGTCCATGAACAAAAAGTACCATCTTAGGTAGAATGTAAAATTAGTTCCCTTTCCTTATATTTTAGTGAAATTACTCATAATTCAAACATGAAATAATATTTGAACATGTTATTAAAAAAATTCCAATTTTATTCCTTTCCCCAAAAAACACATACATTTCTAAATAACAATAAAAACCCTATATTGTTTCTTGAATAAAACCTTATGACTACATACCCTATTTAGCAGGGTTGATAGTATCCTCAAAATGGCTTCTTCCAACTTTAAAATTCCATTCCTTGTAACAAAATAATGTGATAATAAACAAGATAAAGTCATAAATACAAAGTAACTTACCAATTCATGATTTAATCACACCACAACATAGTTCTTAGTTTTGGAATATAAATTCATGTAGAATTTTAATACAAAGTCCTCTTCATTCATCAAAAACCCTTTATTCCTTATCCATTCTCCACTACCTTCAAGTGGAATGAGAGGTTATTGTTTATGATTTAAAATTGTGCTTGATTCTAATCAACAATAATGGGAAGTTTCAAGATATGGGACTTGCGTCTTGAAACAACCTCTAGATTTTTGAGAAGCTGGTTCTTCTTAAATTGAGTAGATACTAGGAAAAGGAATAAGAATTTAACAGAACACAAATGCAAGAAAGAAAATCTAATCTATGGGGATGCACCTGAATGTAATTCAACCTTAATCCTGAGCATAGTGAGACTATATGTAAGATTCATTTACATTTAAGAGCAAACAAGTGCATGATCAATGTAAAAGATGGAAATAATAGAAATAGAGGCTCACATCATAGACTACTTTTATAGTGATACAGAAAATGTCAACAAAGGCATAGGGTTCAATCTTTTTATTTGAATTTTCTAGTCACATAAGAGGTGTAGAAACATGTACATTTATGTAAACCTTCCAACTCAAGAAAATGAGACAAAATTAAATGGCATTCCTAATCACAGCTCTAGAAAGTCTACAGCCTAGACTACTTTTACAAATGACACAAATAATATCAACAAAGGCATAGGGTTCAATTTTCTTATTTGAAATTTTTAGTCACGTAAGAGGTGAAAAAACATGTATAGTTATGTAAACCTTCCAAATCAAGAAAATGAGACAAAAGCAAATGATATTACTTAGTCATATCTCTAGAAAGTCTAAACTCTTTACAATAATTCTCTCTCAAATTCTCTCTGATAATTGATTATGATCCTCTCCTGGTGATCTTTTTACCCTTATTTATAGCCTTGTATTCACTCTAGATTGTCTGCTTGTTCCCAATCTAATAGCCCAAATGAAATCTCCCCTAATTGAACGTGTCTAACAAAAGATATCTTATAGATTCTAATATGCTTCATCTTCTAGCAGTTTATTGGCTGAAACAGATTACAGGACGTTCCTTTCTCTTCAACACTAGGTAACACTTAGCCAATTTCTTATTATTTCTTAGGAGACATCTAAAAATGACACTTGGCATGTTCTGCAACACTTATTAAAGACACACGGCACTTTCTGCTGCTTCATCAAAGGATACGTGGCAATCTCTGCTTTTTTTAATTGCCTTTTTAGAAACCTACAAAAGATGACACGTGGTAGTTTCCACTTTACTCTATTTATATCATAGAAACAATTTAGGTCTCATTTCACATTTACATAGACAATGACACCTAGTGGCTTCTGCTTACTTAAGAAACAAAATTTGGGACCCACCACAATCTTTGTTATATCAGTGAAGCAAAGATGAAGATAACTTGGACCACGACACGTGGTGGCTTCCACTTTCTTTTGCTAGAGTATGTGGTAGCTTCCATCACTTTTAGAAAATCAAAACTAAGAACTTCTACTATTGCCACTTGGTGCTTTCTACTTTTTTGATACTTATCTTGTTAAAACCTTTCACTGAAAAGAGATGAAATGTAGGTGTCGATATGAAAATGTAGATGATGACACTTGGTGACTTCTGCTGAGTTGTTATGAGATACATGGCACATTTCAACCAACTCATAAAAAATATGAAAGGTGCTTCAGATGATGACACTTGGCATTTCACTTGAGAAGGATGCCTTGGAGGATGACACTTGTCTGCTTCTACTTTACCCTGACACTTAGACAAAATGAATCAAAAGGAAAATAGAGTCCATGCTCTATTTCAAAACTCTACCATCTCAGACCACAGTATGCGAAGGAAAAATTTCACAGTGCATGACTAAAAAATAGAATGAAATGTAGAGTAAATTTTTAATCTACAGTTACTAGCAACCCCAAGGACTTTTGAGCCTGCTCAAAAAAAAACCACAACTCCCACATGATCTGAAATTACTAAAAGACATAATTTTAACTAAAATGTTTCAAATAGATTCCATTTATGGGAATCTCTTCAGGTTCACCTTCCATCATTTCTATCTCAAATGAATTTTGTTGTTTACATGCCTGAATTCTATAAGGGCCAGTCCATAATGCATCAAACTTATTGTGTTGACCTAGTTTGGCAACTCTTGCATCCCATTTTAAAACAATTGAGCCTATTTCGAAATGCAGATTTGAAGTCTATTTATCAAAATAGTCTTTAACTATTTTTTGATGCTTTATCAATGAATCATGTGCTGCATCCCTCTTTTCTTGAACTTTTTGAAGTTTTGCTAGTCGGACCTGCATGGGGCCATTTTCTTCAATTTCAATATGTTTGATCAGCTTGAGAGCAAGAATATCCAAGCTTAGGGGAATTTCAATAGGTTTCCCATATACCAATTCATATGGGGACATTTTGATCACCTCTTAGGTGTAATTCTATCAGCCCACAATGTTAAATTAAGCACTTTATGCCATTCGTTGTGATGATCAGCCCCTATTCTTTTGATGAGTCTAATCAGGTTCTTATTAGTTGATTCTGCCAAACCATTACCCTAAGGGTAATAATTAGAAGAAGTTTTTAGATATATTCCATGCTTTAATGTAAAGTCAGATACTTTAGACCCTAAAAATGCTTTAGCATTATTTGAAATTATGGTGCAAGGAGGCCTAAAATGAGTAGTGATGCTCCCTAAAAAATTTAGGATCACATTTTCTGTTACTTCCTTGAGCGGCACTGCCTCAATCCATCTGGTGAAATAATCTGTGGCTATTTCGATCCATTTGTGACCCATACTAGATACTATATTTATCATTCCAATGAAGTCAAGACCCCATTGAGCAAAAGGTTCATCCATAATTATAGGACTAAGAGGCATTGCTGCATTCCTTCTCATCCCCACATAATATTGACAAGATTTACAATTGTTAACCAGCTGATAACAATTTGTAAATAAAGTAGGCCAAAAATAACCTACTTCACTTATCTTTATAGATGTGGTATTTTTAGAAAAATGTCCACTAGATACTCCATGATGCATTTCATGTAGTATTTTCTTAGCCTCATCTTTTTCTACACATCTTAACAATTTGCCATCAGAATTTCTTATGAAAAGAACCCGTTCAATTAAAAAAAATGAACTCCTTACATACTATAATATCTTCTCTTATTTTGAGGGAGTTCTCTTGGGTAAATCCCATTTTTAATAAAATGATTCTGGCTTGTGACCCAAGATTCTTGATCAACTTCTTGTATTCTCAATACAATTTCTTCTTCTGTTCCTAAATTTATCTCTTCAAGTATCATCTTCTCAAGTTCCTGAGTCATATATTAGGACAAACCCCTACCTCTAACTAATTTAGTGGGTTTGAATTCTACATCATATTCAAGGATCTTAGTTATCCAGTTTGCTCTTTTTTTAGTAATTTCACCCTCCATGATGTATTCTCTAACACTTGGATGTGCTACAAGTATCAGAATTTTACTTCTTGGTACTATATGCCTAAACTTTTTGAGATCTTTTACCATAGCATATGCTTATTTTTCCACAAAGTTATATCTAGTTTCATATTCTCTAAGAGTCCTTGAGAAGAATGTTATTGGATGCTCTACCTCCTGTTTATCATCCTTCTGTGTTAGGACAACAACAATACTAAGCTCTCCTCCATAGACATACATTACAAAAGGCTTGGAAAAATCTAGGTTTTTAAGTACTGGAGTTGTTGAGATAGCATTCTTGACCTCTTCAAAGGCTTGCCTTCCTTTTTTAGTCCACTTGAAAATTTGGTCTTTTTTCAACAAGAGTGTTATTGGTCTTACTAAGCCTGCAAAGTCAAATATGAACCGACTGATGAAATTAATCTTTCCCAAGAAAGATTGAATTTCTTTCTTATTTACTAGAAGAAGTAAGTTCATTATAGCTACCACTCTTTCTGGGTCTATAGAAACTCCTTCTTTAGATACTATATGTCCTAATAATTTGCCTTGAGGGACCATAAAGATACATTTCTTAGGATTCAAGGATATTCCAAATTCTTGAAATTTTTGAAACACAACTTCTAAATGATCAAAATGATCAGTAGCATTCTTTAAAAAAATAGTAAGATCATCAAGATAAATCAAGATGATTTTATTTATCAGTTCCCCAAATGCAACATCCATAGCTCTCTGAAAAGTGGCTCCAGCATTTGACAGGCCAAATGGCATCTTAGCATATGCAAATGTTCCCCACTTGGTAGTAAAATCAGTCTTGTGTTGGTCTTCTTTAGCCAACCAAATCTGATTGTATCCAGAAAAACCATCTAGCAAAGAAAATCTCTCTGATCTAGCCACAGTTTGTAGAATTTGTTCCATGGAGGGAAAGGGATAGTGATCCTTTAAGGATGCTTTGTTTAGAAATCTAAAATCTACACAAAGTCTTATATCCCCATTCTTTTTCCTAAATGGTACCAGATTTGATACCCAGGTTGAGTGTTTGATTGGAAAACTTATTTTAGAATCTAAAAGTTTATGTAACTCGTCTACCATTAGAGGCTCAATTCTTAGATTCACTAGCCTTTGTTTTTGTTTGATAGGATTAGATCCTTTAGTCAGTTCTATTGTGTGCTGAATGATGTCTCTATTATATCCATGAAGGTCTTCATAGCTCTAGGTTATGACTCTATCATATTTTTTGCATAATTCAATTAGCCTTTCCTTATCTTCTTGAGTCATAGAATTCCCAACTTTTAATTTTTTCCCTTCACACACTTCTACTTTAGAATAATCTACTTTGTTTTCTTGGAACCTTTTCTTCTCCAGGATTACATCTTTTGGGTCAAAAAGGCTCTGTAAAGTGATTAAACCTTTGGGGAGCTTATTATTCTTTAATTGTATAATTTGATCCTCATATGTCTCTTCAATCTTTGGTTGTAATTGATCAGCAAATTCCTCTGATTGTTGCAAGAATGAGAGCACTTGAGAATCATTCTCAAATACTTGCCAATTTTCATCATTATCAGGAATAGCTGGCCTTACTATAACCTTTACTGACTCATTGTTAACTAATAGGCTAGTTGTTGGATCAAACTGCAAACCAATCTGTGCCATCCTATCAGCTTCAGAATTTTTGAATCCTTGGAACTACTTCAATATTAAAAGCTTCAAAATCTTCTATTAAGTCCCAAATTCTATGCTTATAGGATTTCATTCTTACATTCTTTATTATTGCCTTTTATCTAATTTGCTTTACTACAAATTTTGAATCTCATTTTGCTATCAGATTCTTTATCCCCTTTTCCTTGGCTAATAGGAGCCCATGTACTAAGGATTCATACTCGGCATCATTATTAGTGCAAGAAAATTGAAAATGGATAGCCCTTAATTTTTTTTCACCATTTGGAGTGGTAAGACAAATTCCTGCTCTAGCACCATTTTTACTTCTAGCCCCATCAAAATTTAAAGTCCAAATTTCTAAATCTTTTCTGGATCCTTGAGTAGTTGGTGTCTCTTCCCTTAAAACATTTGGGATTTCGTGGTCCTCATCAAAAATAACATAAGTGCCCAAACTAGTAGAGCTATAATTTTCATAGGGGTCACTATGCATCATAGCTAACAACTGTTTATTTTATTTTTCCTGATTATGCTTAGTCCAGTCACCTATCTTAGTAAAATGGAAGGAATCTAGTCTGGATTGGCTTACCTCTAATGCATTGTTCACTAAGGTTGTTGTCTACAGATGAACTGTGTCTTTGAGCTTTCTTTTATCAGTGGGTCCTTACGTATATTTGGGCATTGCTTGATTTTGAAGAGCTTCTTGTAATAATGTCTTTTGTTTAGGAATAACTAACATGTCCCAAATTGATACTTGTGTTGGGGTCATCTTTAGCTGATCCACCACATTCATTGGTCCAAAAGTTTGAATTCTTGGAAGATTAGGATATCTTGTATTTCTTTGAACTTGTTCAAGAACTTATTGATTCTGCACTGGCTGAAGCATTTCTTGTCTAACAATTGTGTGTTGATAACATTGAAATGAAGGATTTTGCATAACTTCATTATTTATCACTTCAGGTTGTTCCAACATTCTTTTCTTTGATATAGTACAGTAATCTAATTACATCACTGGTTTTGAAATAGAAGCCTCATTCAGAAATACTGATTCTTCATCTGCAACCCATGAGAATAAAGTGTATTTTGGGGCTATTTCTTCCTCTTGTTGCAATTGCATCCCCTGCATCTGAGCCACTAGGACTGAATTCTACATATGAGAAGATTGGTGGGCTTGATTATCACTAGAGCTTTCAAATTGACCATCCATTCTTCTTTGCTCTACCACCCTTTGTTGTAGATTACACATAAGACAATCTATAGGTGTGTGAGAATTATTAAAAGGGAAACACCAAGCATTAGTGTTATCTACATAGTTATTTTGCCCTGGAACAATCTCCCTATTTCAATTGGGAGGAATAGTCTCTGAGAGTGTGGGGACTACAACCAATTGGTTAACTGGCTGATGATTAGTTTCTTTTGGAGGACCCTGATATTCATTTAACTGAGATGAAAATCTATTTCCTTGATAGCCTTGATAAGGAGGCTTAGAGAAAGTATTCTATTGTCTTTTTATATTGATCAACTCATTAGAAAATGTCCTTAGGATATTCTTGGTATCATCTAGGTTAGATGACTTAGTGGTGACAATTTCTTTAGTAGATGGTTGAGGATAAGTGTACATAGACACAGGTGGGCTCACAAATCTAGGGACTTCTTGAGTTAATGGCAAGGAAATTTCTAGGAACATGGGCATGGGAGGCCTTGGAGGTAACTTTCCAGCATCTATCAAATTGTTCTCAGCTCTGACAGCATATTCATAAGCCTCTGGCAAAGTGTGTCCTCCAAGTGACTGAATCATAATAGATATATCTAAATTCAAAGCCTTAAGATAAAACACTATGGCCATACCTAGTAATGGTTTAGTTGTAATAGGGATTCTATCCCAAGTCTTTTGAAATCTAGAATTGAAGTCAGTCATGGCTTCTTGTGGTCCACTTTAAATGGTAATTATTTGTTGTAATAAAGAAGACTTATCACCCTTTTCTATGAATCTTTCAAAGAAAAGATCCCCGAGCTAATCCCATGTAGAAATGGTATTTGGAGTCAAAGACTGATACCATTCTAGAGCCTTCCCTTTAAAAGAAGTTGCTAATAATCTTATGGCCACATTTTGTTGTGTGAAAACATGTCTATCACATACATCTGATACATCCTAAAGATGTTCCTCAAGTGTTTTAAAGTCTTGCCCACTGAATTTAGGCAGAGCTTTTAGGGCATTCACTGGGATAGGGTCCCAAGTGGTTGGTGGTATTGGGAGGACTAATGGACTACCAGTGTCCCAGCTTGCATAATTTCTTAGGGGTATAGGGGCTCCCATATTTGCTCTAGGTATTGGTACAAACTGGTTGGCTCTTCTTCTTGGACTTGTTACCAAAGGTGGTAAAAGAATACCTAGATTTATAGCAGATTGTGATCTAGTTACAGGTCCATAGCTATGACTGCTCATAGCTCTTTGGTTCATATGATCTTGAAAGAGACTTCAAGATTGGTCCCATCGAGCGTGCTAAAAACTATTGATGATTTAAAATTATGCTTGATTCTAATAAAAAACAATGGGAAGTTTCAAGATATGGGACTTGCATCTTGAAACAACCTCTAGATTTTTGAGAAGCTAGTTCTTCTTTAAATTGAGTAGATACTAGGGAAAGGGATAGGAATTTAACAAAACACAAATGCAAGAAAGAAAATCTAATCTATGGTGATGTGCCTAAATGTAATTCGACCTTAATCCTGAGCACATTGAGACTATATGTAAGATTCATTTACATTTAAGATCAAATAAGTGCATGATAATTGCAAAACATGGAAATAATAGAAATAGAGGCTCACAACATTGACTACTTTTGCAATGATAAAAAAAATGTCAACAAAGGCATAGGGTTCAATCTCCTTATTTTGATTTTCCAATCACATAAGAGGCACAAAAACATGTACAGTTATGTAAACCTTCCAACTCAAGAAAATGAGACAAAAGTAAATGACATTCCTAATCACAGCTCTAGAAAGTCTACAGCCTAGACTACTTTTACAAATGACACAGATAATATCAACAAAAGTATAGGGTTCAATTTTCTTATTTTAATTTTCTAGTCACATAAGAGGCATAGAAACACGTACAGTTATGTAAACCTTCCAACTCAAGAAAATGAGACAAAAGCAAATGATATTACTTAGTCACAGCTCTAGAAAGTCTAAACTCTACAATAATTTTCTCTCAAATTCTCTCTGATAATTGATTATGATCCTCCCCTGGTTATCTCTGCACCCTTATTTATAGCCTTGGATTCACTCTAAATTGTCTGCTTGTTCCCAATCTAATGGCCCAAATGAAATCTCCCCTAACTGAACGTGTCTAACAGAAGATATCTTATAGATTTTGAAATGCTTCATCTTCTAGCAATTTATTGGCTGAAATAGATTGTAGGACGCTCCTTTCTCTTGAACACTAGGTAACACTTAGCCAATTTCTTCTTATTTCTTAGGAGACATCAGAAATGACACTTGGCATGTTCCATAGCATCTATTGAAGACACATGGCACTTTCTTCTACTTCATCAAAGGATACGTGGCAATCTCTACTTTTTTTACTTGCCTTTTTAGAAACCTACAGAAGATGACACCTGGCAGTTTCCACTTTACTCTATTTATATCATAGAAATAATTTGGATATCATTTCACATTTACATAGATAGTGACACCTGGTGGCTTCCACTTACTTAAGAAACAAAACTTGGGACCCACCACAGTCTTTGTTATATCAGTGAAGCAAAGATAAAGATAATTTAGACTGTGACATGTGGTGGCTTTCGCTTTCTTTTGCTAGAGTACGTGGCAGTTTCCATCGCTTTTAGAAAAGCAAAACTAAGACCTTTTGTTACTACCACTTGGCACTTTCCACTTTTTTGATACTTAGCTTGTTAAAACCTTTTACTAAAAAGAGATGAAACATGGGTGCCAATATGAAAATGTGGATGATGACACTTGGCGACTTCTGCTGAGTCGCTATGAGATACGTGGCACATTCCTACCAACTCACAGAAAATATGAAAGGTGCTTTGGATGATGACACTTGACATTTTGATTGAGAAGGATGCCTCAGAGGATGACACTTGTCAACTTCCGCTTTACCCCGACACTTAGACAAAATGAATCAAAAGGAAAATAGAGTCCATGCTTTATTTCAAAACTCCACCATCTCAGACCACAGTATGCAAAGGCAAAATTTCATGGTGCATGACTGAAAAATAGAATGAAACGTAGAGTAAATTTTTACTCTATAATTATCATCTCAAAACTTGATTTTACACAAAACAAATTCCTATTTAAAACAAAGACTACAAAAAGATTCATAACTAAATCTTGATCAAGATTTAACAAGAAACCTTCTAAAACTACATGGGGTGGTGGACTACCACCTCACACAAACATGACTTATGCATTTAATTTCATTATAAAACCATAAAGAGACCAAAAAAGGTCATTTAAAATGTTTGTTCATCCATTACACACGCTCATATCTCACCTAGACCTTAGATACATCATGCAAACCTGAAATTCCCTTTTTGGATGGAAAAACTATTTGAACTCAAATTCAAATTTGAACATACTTAAGACACATTTTAGACCTTTTATTGGCATTAAAAGATGCCCCTGCATCACTCTTCTTGACACCTTGGCTTTGATGTTGTTTGGCTTAAGATTTGGGCATGGTAACATTACTTGTATGAGTCTTATGGAGTAAATCCTACATAATAACTCTATAATATCCAAGCTTTGAAATGAAGGGGTATGGCCTTATATTTATATCCTTTCAAATTAACTGTCACCCAAGGTGAGTTAAGGCTGAGTGTATTCTTAGAATGGGTTCAAACTAAACCTAGGTGAGTTAAAGCTAACTTTAGCTAAGTTAATAGTTTTCAAGTAATTATGATTTTAAATTACTAGGCATGGCTCTCAAATTAAATATTTTAAGGATATTTTCAAAGATCTTGATAACTCATAAAGGCAATGATGAAAGGCTTGGATATTTTGAATTTTGGAATTTCTTATTTAGATATTCATCAATTATAAATGTATAATTCAACTAGGCATTTAATCTTGTTTACCTTGTTAATTGATTTTAATTAGAACTTTTTCTCTTTCAAGATTTGATTAAGTATGCAAGTTCCCCACTTGAGAGTTCCATAAGCCAAATTTATAGTTGTTATGCCTCAAAATGATTAGGGATGTATCCATGAGAAGTTATTATTACATATGATAGAATATCCCAGTTAGGGATGTCTCAACATGATTATGATCTTTGATGAATGATACACAAGTAAATTTGGGACATTCATTGATTCTTAAGATTACTTTGAAATTGTTGGTAAGAATAGTTGAAAGCTAGTTGTGGCTAGTTTTAGGTGTCTACACTTAGGTTGATAGAATACATTCTATGAGGTCTAGGAAGGATTGAGGCCTATACATGCATATTCTAAGTTTGTTTTGAGATCTAAACACCTCAATGAGGTCTATAGTGTACTCCTTGACAATATTCAAATTTCTTTATAGTTACATCTCATCTTTAAACTCTACTACATCCTCATTGGTCTATGCCTTGGGTTATTGACACAATTTTCATAACATATCCTAGCTGACTATATTCACGTACTTCCTTTACTATTTGAGGATTAGAACTTCATGTAATTTTGGGTTTTACCTCTCACCATATCTTGAGGGTCTCTATGGTCCTCAAATCACTTCAAAAGGTCATCTCCTCAACTGATTGCCTTGTAGGCTTGCCTATGTAATTAGGCCTATTCATGACAAAATAGGGTTTATCATGTTTTACCTCACTTATTGCTTGAGTATAGGAGTTTTGTGAGGCTATTTTGTCACCATTTAATAATATTCAACTATCTTACTTTTCTTTAGTCATACTTCAGTCCATTAGACCTTTTAAACAAAAAAACACTTCATATGAGTAAGCAGGCCTATACCATGTCTTGGTTGAGTAGGTAGAGTATACATGTTTATCTCATTTCTTGATACTTTTAGGTTTATTTGGACTCAAATAATTTATCACTTGATTTTATTTCTAACCTTAAAACACACATACACCACTATCTCAAGTTTTGTAAGACTTCCAGTCACTTAATTAGATTTACAAGTGACCATTTGCTTGTGTGTAATGTCTTGAATTGTGTATGGAGTGTTAAGATTCTTCATTGACATCCATTAAAATTTATTTTGGTGTTTAAAAAAAATTATGAATTTTTTTTCATCTTCAAATAAACCTGAGTGTCCTCGATACACATTTTGCTTTTTAACTTGAGGTTTGATGCTAGATTGGTCTTTCTAGTCCATACAGACCTGTAAGTGGCCTTCATTTAAGATTGGTCTATAATCCTAGTCTTTTAGGATCCCTACATTCAATAATGAAACTCTTATAATTAATATCATGTTATTGATATTTTAGTAATTCCCTTAATGCCTTTAAACTTCACACATCTTTAACATCACTATCCAAGGCACTCTTCAATATAGGTGGTTGTAGGTAGTCATTAAAGGAGTCTACTCATGTGATCTTGAGTTTAAATTCTATAAAATAAACCATGACATATTATAAATTTTCATTCCTCATCAATATCTCATTCTCATTTCCCTCAAGTCTATTAGCATTCTCAAATCACCTTACCACCTCTACCTTTACTATCTCCCTACACATTCTCATAGGTGCATTAGGATTGTTTACCTTGTCTTCAACTTTCTTTAACTTTAGGTGATTTATAAATATTAATTTATCCATGAACTTTTTAATCTTGAAACCATCAAAATTATTTCATTCCTATACATTCAACTTTTAACATTGACACCATTGGATTTCTCTTGAAGTTGCAGACCTATAGGTCTATAACCTTATGTAAAAGCATTTGAAAAGTGTAAAAATAGATGTTAGGGATCCAATATCATGCCTTAATTGTATAAAATAATTAATTATAGGATATAAATATTTATGTAAATACATATTTAAATCCATTCAAATCAACTTGTTATGTAGACACACTAGAATACAGTTCAAAAGGTGAATGAAAGTGTGACACTTTTGAGACTAGTACATAACGTTTATTTGATAATATGATAAGTAATATATTTATATGATATTATAAGATAATTAAAAACCAATTATATGAATTATACCATCTATATAACCTTGAAACACAAAAATATTTATAGTCACTTACAAATTATGTAAGAATATCTTTCCTTGTTAAAGGACCTCCCACACATTCCAAAATGATTAATGAAGGTTTATGGTACATTTAAATAATATTAATAACTCCTTAAAATTGGTTTTATTTAGACAAAGAGTTCACACTTTCATTGGAGTTACACAAAACTCAACCTATTGGGGATTTAAGCCTTTAAAAAGCAGTCTAGTTCCTTAATAATTATTCATATAGCTAAGGAACTCAATACAATGACAAATTCCACAAAATTTTAATCCCATATGGGTCCCAAACTTTGGATAAAATATTGTCCCCTAAATCCACCTGTATGACCTATACCATGTAGTTCAAAATGGCCTTCATGAGCTTGTGAATGGAGTGACGGAATATAACAAGATATTTCTAAAACTATTAGACTTTAAAATTATTTAAATTATTGTTTCCAAATTTAGGAAACCCAAGGTATGTTTTTAAACTATTTTCACCTACAAATGACTTCAACAAGTCCATAAAAGTCTCTTAACTCTTCTCTTTGGCGTTGAAACTCAAGATTATAATCTTTATCTCACTTTATGATAGGTTTTGAAGTTTTTTAGCTTCTATAATGTCCTTTAAAGGTATATTTTACATATTTTTAACTTAGGGAACTTTGACATAAATTAGAGTTAGCAAAAAATCATCTTTTTCCTCATTTTCACTACCTTAAAGTTCATAATTAAACCTTAAGCACTCTAAAACATCATTAAATTTTATTAGAAGATCATTAATACATGAAATTACTTTGATAAAATCCTAAAAACGTATGATATTACTTGAATAAGCCTTATCTCTCCATGACATGTCTAGACCACCATATGACCAAAACAAGACATTACCTTAAATTCTCCAAACTTACCTTAAAAAATAATAATAAGGTTTCATGAAGAATTTTAGATAAAATATAAGGCATGACAAGACCAAATGATAACCATAAGAAATTTTCAATTAATATCGGGTTGAATAATTTTACTTAGGTTCAAAATTTGGTTAACAATACCATCATGTTGTTTAATCCATTTTTGTTTGGAAAGAGTTAAGGGGTTAGAATAACCCATACACAAGGATGGATAATACCATTATAAAGTAGGATAATTTATAAAAAACTATATAAATGAATATTATTAATTAAAATACTACAATGTGATAAATATTAAAATGAAAAATATTCTAAATATGTTTTATTGATTGCAATCCCAAGGAGAAATTATTCTTAGCTAGATTTATAATGTGTAGGCAGATCTATGTTTTACATAGACCCAAGTGTGTATGATTAGGATTATAAAATAATCACTAGAATTTTTAAATTATGATTTTGTATCTAAAAACACTACCATGGACCTTAGGACACTATCATTGACACTATTATCCATTGTGCAATGCTACTATATAGTACATGATATGTACCAGATTGCAATGTGACAAACATCATTATTTTAGGATTTTTGTCACCTTTATGACAAAATATTTATATATGAACATGTGTTATAAATGTTTGATTATGGATGAAAACCCTATCTCTTGACCCTTATTCACCCTCAATATGTGTTTGCCAAAATGGGTTAGTGGGATAATGGTGTAAAGTTGACCTCAAAGACCCCTCTATCAATGAGTGTTGTCTACATAGCTAATACTCCAAGGATATCCTAAGACATATTTAGTGTATGCAATAAAAAATGCACTAGATCCACAAATCAATCCTAACTCGAGGAAGATATCTCTTACTTACACTTTTGATTGGGGATACATTAGATAATCGAGAATGTGACCAATATGGATCTACTAGACCAATTTAGGGGATCTGTTATCACAAATAATATCACTATGTATATTTCTCAAGCCTATAGTAAAGCAAAATCTAATCAAGTTCTCACCAAATTTTATGGAACAAAGTGGGGGTTAGTAAACAAACAAAAGCAAACATGCATAAGAGAATACTAATTAAGTTATGTATAGGTAAGACCATAATGCAATGGAGAAGAAAAGTAATATTATGTAAAATACATTACTTATGCTACTTCTATCTACTAAAGAGAGGAGTAAAGGGTTAGTAAAAAAATAAAAGTAAACATGCATAATAGAATCTTAATTAAGTTATGTATAGGTAATATCCTAATTCAATGGAAAATAAGAGTAATATTATTCAAAATCCATTACTTATGCTACTTATATCTAATAAAAAGAGGAGTAAAGTTAGAGATGCCTACCTACAAGACAAATCCATTGAGACTCAATCTCTCTCTTGGCCAAAGGTGATTCACAAGAGGTTTTTGTGTTTTTTAAGGATCACTAAGAAATGCCAAAACATCTAATACTTATCCATAAGACTATATCCTTTTCCAAGTAGAAACCCTAAGATAAGATTCCTCAAGTATAAGGGTAGAAGAATAAATTATAAATAAGTGTAAATGAATAATAACTCTTGATATATCTCAAATAATGGTGAAATAGATGTCTTTATATAGGTGGATATAACCCTAAACCCTTCCAAAAATTTTAGCTAATAGGGTCGACCTAGTATTATTATTGATAAAAACTCACTAGGTCATGGGCTAGGTTATCCAAGAGCTGACCTAGACCCTAAATGAATTTTTCCAATAAGAGTAGAAGGTTGACACAACCAACATAGTTATATAAATTGTAAAAATAGGTTTTAGGTTAGCAAAAGGGGTACTGAAGGTGGTAAATGTTTGGAGGAGTGTTTAGAATAGGAGTCAAAGCTTAAGGGAATGTTTTTAGGATCTAGTTATATTGGTAACAAGTGGAAATAAAAGACAACAATATTATTAAGCACCAATGGTATACCCACCCCTTTCCTAGTGCACCCTTTAAGGCATGCACTCAGATAGATTGAGACTCAATGGGTTCCTGAAAGATAGAAAACATCTCTAATTAATAAATTTACAAATATTATATGTATATATATATATATTCCTCACTCAAAGGTCATCATGTGTCACTTAGGTACAATAAGGGATAGTACTTTGAGAATGAATATAGTAACACACAATGTTGAGGCTATAGAAAAGTTGCATTATTTTAAAGCAAAAATAGCTAAAATTTAAATGATGAAAAGAGAAATAACTGAAAGTGACATGTATGCATACCTTGACTTAACTTTATCACTTGATTATTGTTTGTTGTGTTTATAGTTTTAATTGTGTATGGTGTAGTGACTACTTTTGACAAACCCAAGAATATAAAATTAAAGAGAAAAAATAATCAAACATAGGAAACTAAAGATGACTAGTGCTATGTAGATGGGACATACTTGTAAATTTGACAAGCTAGGGTGACAAGTGATCTGTTAGATCAAATGACCAAGTAAAAATTTAGATTAAATCAGGTAACCAAAAATCCAAGGCTACTAAATACTGAAAAACTCAAACCAATAAACCTTAAGTAAGAAAGCCAAACTCACCAAGTCAAACCAAGGATGTCATGTCCCCTTTTTAGTTGACATGTGCAGAGTAGATGATTAGCCTATTATGCGACCCTCGTAGGCTGATGGGATGGATAGAGGGTCTTGATGGAGTTGGGCTTGGCTTTCGTTTGGGCTCTTTCAGACATGAATTAAGGGAGATATTAATATTTGATTGATTTAATCAAATATTAATTATTTGTTCTAATTTTAATTAATTATTAATTATTTAGTCTAATTTTAAGACCCTAATTATAATTTAAGAATTGGTCTAATTTTAAGACCCTAATTCTAATTTAAGAAACCCTAAGTCTAATTTAAGGGAATCTAATTTTAGCAAGTACACCTTTGGAGGGGTATAAGAGTTTTTCATGGGAGAGAGTTTGTATTCATGAATTGATTATTGATTTTGCTAAGAATTCTTTTGTGAAGACTGAGCCAAGGGTTCCATGATTCCATTTGCATTGAAGAACGTCAACTCTTCATTGTGTGTGATTCAGAGGTTGTGAGAGATCAGCTGATCTATTGCCAAATTGAGAGATAACTTCATACAAAAGTTATCACAGGGATTTACATGTTTGAGAGATAACTTCATACAGAAGCTATCACAAGGGTTCACAGGTATTTCTTTATTTTTGGGTTTGATTCAATTATTATCTAGATATAGATCTTTATATTAGCCCATAGTTTTCAGATCAGGATCAAGCATACAAATTGTGCTATATTGGCGGCTATACGAAGTTTGTATAGATCTGTGAAAAATCCGTAAGCATCAACAAATTCACTCAGACACCGACATCGATAGGCAGAGATCTCCAGTGACCGACATCGGCCGACTGAAGATCGACGTCGGCAGAGAAGGACCCACAGTGACCGACGTCGGCAGTATATCGACTGACGATGGTGACTGTGTTTTTTACACAATAGTTCAAGATGTACTAGATCCAGATTTATTTCCCAGTTTGTGAAATACTCAGGCTATTAAGGCCATATTTTCAATATTCATTGTATACCTGACAGAGGTCCTCTATTATAAGCATATGAGCAAATAAATAAGAGATTATACTATGATTTATTTATCAATTTGAAGATATTTTGCAAAAATATAGATAAGCAATTCAGAGCTTTTGTTTTGGTATTCAAAGGGATATTACAGTGGTATCAAAGCTAAATCTTGCCATCCTGAGGGTTTGACAATCTTATGTAGCCACAAGAGTTGGGACCACACAAGTATAACACACGCAGTAGAGCCTTGCTTGAAAGTACCCAAGTGTTAGATCAACTACCAATCATCATGAGTGACAGACGTGAGGGTAGCCCACCAAGGGGCCACATGTATGATGTTGATCAGGACACCAGAGAATTCCACCGTGTTATGATGGCAGGCCAATAGCAGATGAATCAGACAATACAAAGACTCACTACTATGATAGAGAGGATGAACACACCTAATAAATAGAATGGGGAACAAGGAGATAATAGGAGTGCTACAGTTAATCAGAGACCCTAGTAGGCCCACTCCAGAATAGCTGATAGACCTACACATCCTACATTTGTTCAAGAGGAACCAGAGGCTCCAGTAGAGGAGGAGGCAAGAAATTCCCCATTTGCAGAAGTTTACATGGCTACAAATGATGAGCGTGACTTGTTACCTCCTCATGTTTATGAGAGGATGTCCTTTGATCATTTTGTTAATCTGAGGAGAGAGCACTACAAATTGGTTAGACAAGACAGGAGACCTAGACACCAGAACAATGATCTAAAGCATGCTACGAGCAAGCTCACACTCATGATGTTTGACGGTAGTGGTAAGGTCACAGTGTAGGCCTAGATTAGTAAGTTAGACACCTTTCTCACATTGCGTCCAATGGCTGAGGAAGATGCTATCAGATATACAACACTACATCTTGAGGGAGTAGTTCACGATTGGTGGCACCACGGGATGATGACACTCCATCATGATTGGATCACATCTTATCAGGAGTTTGTGGATAGGTTGGTGGAGCATTTTGACAAGAAGGACCTAGAATCCTATTTCAGAGAGTTAGCTCAGTTGCGCCAGAGTGGGAGTCTAGAGGCATACATTGGTGACTTCCAAAAGTTATTAGTAATGGTTCCTGACATTTTAGAGAGGTGACTTGTAGTACTCTTCATGGAGGGATTGACAGAACCATTGAGAGGTTGGATCAAAGGCTTTGATCCTCCTTCATTACAGGTAGCTATGAAGAAGGCACGTAGCATGGAGATGGCAGCCCCATCTATTAAATTTAACTCTAGAGGTACTTCTTCATCCAGGGACCATAAGTGCTCCAACGGAGATAGAGAGGGATTAGATTTTAACATAGATAAATCAGGTGTTAAAAATGATTCAAAGGTCAACCCAGTAGCACCACCATTGGATAGAGAGGCTCTTAATGATCTACGCATGAAGAAGCTTTGCTTCTACTACAAAGATCCATATGATATCCATCATGATTGCCCTATGAGGCCTAAGGGCAAAGCAAATCATGTGATGTGGGCGTATTATGAGGATGTGGAATTAGAAGATTCTGAATAGCAGGATAGTTTTGAGGAGGCAGAGGATCCAAAGCCTAAGCTAGAGGTAGATTTAGAGCTTCATATACAAGAGGCACACCTATCCAGCATTCAATTAGATGAGTCATTTAGACTCCATGGAGTTTTGGTAGGACAGAAGGTCATCACCCTTCTTGATACAAGAGCCACACATAATTTTATAGATGCTAGATTTGTGGAGAAGCGTGGACTCACTAATGAATATTTTGAGGGCATTAGAGTTAAGGTAGTCGATGGTCACACTCTTAGGTGTGAGCGTATGATTAGAGACCTCCCATTGTGCTTGAAAAACTATGAGTTCAAGGCTGATTATTATGTAGTGAACATGGGGGATGTAGACTTAGTCTTGGGTATGAAGTGGCTTCATTTATTTGAGGAAGTTACTCTTCATCTCAAGGACATGGAAGTTTGCTTTGATGTTGATGGGAAGACACATATTCTTAAGGCAATACAGGGCAATAGCTTCAAATATATGTTTTTTCATCGGATGGAGAGGCTCATATGACATGACATGATCGAGTGTGCTACTGAGTGCACATTGGCACCAATACAAGAGAGACATGTGGATGAGCTTTGTCTTGAGGTGAGTTTAGTTCAAGAGTTAACACGTGTGGTAGAGACTTAGTTTTCTTTTACAGGTGGGTCACATGTTGATGACGATATGAGTATGTCTAGCATTCACACTCCAGATTCAGATATTGTAGTGGGTACAAGAGACAGGGATGATGTGACGCCATTGGATGAGAGTGGTGATGGACAAGGCATGGAGTTTGTGTTCATTGCTAGTAGTGTAGATTGAGACTTCATTTAGGATCCAGGTGGATTGATTGGTCTATCATTCAGCGATTGCTTGAGGGCAAGCAATTTCAAGAGGGGTGGATTGTCATGTCCCCTTTTTAGTTGACATGTGTAGAGTAGATGATTAGCCTATTATGCGACCCTCGTAGGCTGATGGGATGGATAGAGAGTCTTGATGGAGTTGGGCTTGGCTTTCGTTTGGGCTCTTTCAGACATGAATTAAGGGAGATATTAATATTTGATTGATTTAATCAAATATTAATTATTTGGTCTAATTTTAATTAATTATTAATTATTTAGTCTAATTTTAAGACCCTAATTCTAATTTAAGAATTGGTCTAATTTTAAGACCCTAATTCTAATTTAAGAAGCCCTAAGTCTAATTTAAGGGAATCTAATTTTAGCAAGCACACCTTTGGAGGGGTATAAGAGTTTTTCATGGGAGAGAGTTTGTATTCATGAATTGATTATTGATTTTGCTAAGAATTCTTCTGTGAAGATTGAGCTAAGGGTTCTAGGATTCCATTTGCATTGAAGAACGTCAATCCTTCATTGTGTGCGATTCAGAGGTTGTGAGAGATCAATCGATCTATTTCCAAATTAAGAGATAACTTCATACAAAAGTTATCACAGGGATTTACAAGTTTGAGAGATAACTTCATACAGAAGCTATCACAAGGGTTCACAAGTATTTCTTTATTTTTGGGTTTGATTCAATTATTATCCAGATATAGATCTTTGTATTAGCCCATAGTTTTCAGATCAAGATCAAGCATACAGATTGTGCTATATTGGTGGCCATATGAAGTCCGTATAGATCCATGAAAAATCCATAAGCATCAATAGATTCGCTTAGACACCGACATCGGTAGGCAGAGATCTCCAGTGACTGACATCGGCCGACTGAAGACTGATGTCGATAGAGAAGGACCCACAGTGACTGACGTCGGTAGTATATCAACCGATGATGGTGACTGTGTTTTTTACACAGCAGGATAAGACGTACCCAATCCAGATTTATTTCCTAGTTTGCAGAATACTCAGGCTATTAAGGCCATATTTTCAATATTCATTGTATACCTGACAGAGGTCCTCTATTGTAAGCATATGAGCAAATAAATAAGAGATTATACTGTGATTTATTTATCAATTTGAAGATATTTTGTAGAAATACAGATAAGCAATTCAGAGCTTTTGTTTTGGTATCCGAAGGGATAACAAAGGATACATGTCAAAAATATGGTAATCCAAGATCAATTTAAAAGTAGTAACAATACTTAAATAATATGGGAAAATAATAATGATAAAACAACATTGTTGAGTGAGAAGTAATAAACCAACCTCACTCAATGATGGAAAAAGGTGCATAAAAGGTAAAGTAACACTGGTGAGTGAGAAGTAACAAACCAACCTCACTCAATAATGGAAAAAATATTTAGGTGTCCATAAAAATAGTAGTACAATGATGACAAGTGATAAACATAAATCAAGGCATGTATAAAAATATAGAGTCATGTTGTAAATAAAGTAATCTAAAGCTTCTCAAACATGTTTTTCTCTAAGGACAGATAAAATTGAAACAAAATAATGGTAGAATGTTTTCAAGATGTGAAGAATAAGGAAGTACAGAAGAGGGAAAATATATTTAGAATTATAGTTTTCATATTAAGGGGGGAAATAAAATGTGTGAAAGTGATAATGAAGGAAAATCCAAAGTAGAGTAACTCTTTATTGAAGTCAATAAACTCAAATTAGGTTTGTCAAAGTAAGAGGACTTTAGACCTTAAGCAATTTAAATAAATTCTCCTAGCCACATAAGTCTTATGTCAACAAATTAAGTATGTATATAATTCCATGAAGGCTATATGTATGAAAAGTAAAGTGGACCTACCTTTTCACAACATGTTCCCCATTCCTTAGGAACCCTTATAGAGTCATCGATATACTAAAAATATTGGGTAATTACATGAGAAAATAGGTATCACCTTAGAGTTTATTGAATTCTCCTATTCCAATTTACTAGCCTACCACACCCTAATGGACCTTGTCTGTATTGTGAGTCTAAATGTGGAGTTTGAGATTCGATTGGAGATATGACATGTGCTTGTAATAACATATTTTGGTGTGATTTTTAATTTTGAGTTTTGTATGTTACCTTTTGTATATCATTACCTTTTGTTTCAAATGATTTGGTTTTTAAAGTTCTTGATGGCTTTTCCTATTCCTCCTCCATATGGATTTCAAAAACCAAACATGAGTGCTAAAGATGAATTTCATTTGAATACTTAAGACTTGGTTGTGAAAAGAGAGAAGTCATAGAGCATGGTGTTTAAGAGTCTCATAAAGTTAGGTGAAATAAAAGTGCCATCTTGACTTCAACCTTGTTTTATCCAATGTGGAATGAAAGGAAAGGAAATAAATAGGAATAAACATGAAATAATTTGAATTACTTTAAATCAAAAAAATGTGACAAAGGGTTGAAAAAGGGATACAATGATAGAAAAAAAATTATTCCTTATCATAAGAATGAGGTAAATAGAGGAAAACATGATAACATAGTTTGTTATGCAAATTATCTACAAAGAAGCAAAAATCTAAAATTAAGAAAAAAGATTAAGAACTTGTAACCATTGCAAAACATAGTATAGAAAAAGGAATGACAATATGGTGATTTTATGAGGAAGGCTAGGTCCTATCCATGGTCTTACACTATAATTCATAAAAGATGAACCCATTAGGGTACCAAAAATTATTAGAAAATTAAATGGGATAAGAAAAAGATGGAATTTGTGAGGAAGGCCAGGTCTTATCCATGGTCTTATACTATAACTCATAAGAGAGAAACCCAAGGGGTGTCAAAAATTATGAAAATAAAAGAGTATAAGAGTACATCATGAGGAATACCTGGTCCTATCCATGATTTTACAATGAAACTCATGATAAAAAGGGAAACCAAAAGAACAAAAAGGAAGGACTAAGGTTTGTGAAAAGATAGAACTATTGAAGAAAGTAAGACCTATGTAAGTATCCTATAAATTGTGTTAGATAGATAACATATAGATAAAGTATGAAAATAAGGAAAGGCTTAGGTAAAATAATTTTTGAATAATTATGTGTTGGTGGGCTCTTTGAAAATATGACCTTCATTGGTTCAAAGGCGATAGGTACTTGGACCAATAATATCTCTGACTAAATAAGGGTCCCATCATTTTTAGGCATATTTACCTTATTTTTCATGAGTGTAGTCTAATTTAAGGAAAAAATCACCAAAATTAAACATGTGAACTTTGACTCATTTTTAATTTTGTTTGGCAATATGACTCTTGTATTGGTAATTATGTTGTAAATTAGAAATACAATGTTCATCAAGAAGATTGAGAGAAAGAAGGTGAGCTTCAAGTAATTATTCATCAAGTATGATACCATGAAGAGATATACAAAGAGAGGGAATATAAAATTCTAATGGAAAGATGGATTCAAAACCATAGACTAGAGAGAATGGTGTTGCCCCAGTGGTAATATGTATGCTAGTGCAGTAGGCCTAAAGAGAAAGATAGAGATGAAGGTGCCAATTCGTGTGTGTTTCATGAATTATCTTTTGGAGAATTTTATTAATTATTTTTTTTGCCTTATATTTTCCATTACATTGTGTATGATATTGTGAGGAAAATTTATGATTGATTTTATTTTTACCACAGAGCTTTTAGATGTCTTTATTTTTGAAATTACCACTATCGTTTGAAATGATAGTATGAGGGAAACCAAAGTGATAAATGATTTGACTACAAATTAATTTTGAGATGGTGGTACTGGTGACATTAATGAGGGGCATAACCTCAACCCATTTGGTAAAATATTATGTAACTATGATTATAAAGACATGCTCATCTTGAGATCAAGGTAATTTGCTAATGATATCTAATCCATACATGGTGAATGGCTAAGGAGATTCTATGGTTTAAATATTGGATAGGGGTGAATGAATTAAATCATCCTAAATTTATCAAGGAGTACATTTTTATCAAATTCAATGGCATATTTTTCAAGACTGGGCCAAAAGTATACCATATGTAGGCATTTGTGGGATTCTATTGTGTTATGAAATATGAGTTTCATCCTCTTCTGGAAGAAGCACATGGGGACATGTATGGTGGCCAATATAGAGAAAGGTACCTTTAACATTGTGATAATATAGGGTGTTATATCTAAATACATACTTAAAAAAACTTTTTTGTAAATGTGTGTCTTTTCATGGGAATCTAAGTTGGGAGGATAAGATTGGTGCTCTAGAAATTGAATGATGTATTTGTACCATGGGCTTTGTTAAATGGTGACAACCTCAATATGAAGGAATATTTAATCATGTGATTTTATTATTTAGATAATAAAAACTGGATTGGTAAGAACTTGGTGTAAATGAAAAAAGGATGCTGAATAAGTGAGGGAATCAACAATAGATTTTTGGTCTCAAGGGATAGGATCAATAGTGAAAGAAATAAAATATTTTGAAAGAGTAGTTGAAATTTGATGATAATAAATGATATTATCAATTTTTCATTATTAATCACCATTGACTTAGTATAAAATGAGTTGGGAATCACCTAAGGCATTCAAATATTAGACATATAAATCAAGATTATCTCTCATGCCTAAGATTAAAGATTCATACTCTACCATGTTATTAGTGATGTAAAATGTTAAGAAAAAAGCTAAAGGGATGATTTTACAATAGGGATTGTAATAATACAAACTAATTTAGATCCTTGAATGAATTTAGCACTATTAAATTGAAGGGCCCAAATATCCTTGTGTAAATCTACATTGATTTCAAGAAGTTCTTTGATAACTACTTTTTGTTTAGTAGTATTAGGAAGGATAGAAAATTCATTGAAATTAATTGATTCAAGATCTAAAATGAAGTTATGGAAGTAATATTTAAGAGATATATCTTATTGGAGACCTTCAATATAGATAATATTGTCATCGAGAAGACTATCTTGAAGGTGATTGGTAGTGGGCACATGAGTGGCAACAAGTGGATCAGTGATGATTTGTGATTTGATAGATTTTTGAGTAATAATTCAAATATAAAATTACATAAGGAGGACCATCTATTTTACAATTATATCTCTATGAAGAAAGGCTTTGTACAATAAATGATGAAGGGGATTGGAATGAATGATAACATAAGTGGTTTGATAAGGCATATAATGTCAAAGTTTTTCAACTACAAAATATATGGTGAGGCAATCACAATAGACTTTTGTGTAACATTTCTCATAATTAATGATGTCTTAGTTGATATAGTATATCACATACTCTCATCTTGTATCATCTTGTTGGGCAAGCATTGCCCCTATTGATATAGGTGTGGAAGAAGTATATAGGATCAAAGTTTGATCATTTAAAGGCGGATGAAAAGTGGGTGGGTGAAGAAATGATTATTTCATATTATCAAATTATTTTTGACAAGGGTTCATCCATTCTAAAGTATTACCTTTCTTGAGAAGATAATTGATAGAGTGGGTATGATAAGCCATTTCATGAATTAATCATCCAATTGCCCAAATTTTACTGAGATAAGTGTGAATGTCTGAAATGGATCAAGGGATGGACATGTTGATGATATCACTACTCTTATCAAGTTTAATATTGATGCCCTAGAGAGAGGCTAAGAATCGTAATAGTTTTATAGATGCGACATTGAAGACACATTTGTAAGGATTTAGTCTAACTTGTATTTGATAAGATGGTCAAAGATGATGGCAAGTTAAGAAAGATGAGTCTTGAAAATTTTAGACTTAGTAATGAGGACCTCATCCACATAAGTTTATACAATTTTTTGGATAATAGGTTCCACTTTAGCTATGGTATTTGTGAGGCCAAATTAAATTTTAACAGGGTAATAGGTTCCACATTCTGTGGTTAAAGTGGTTTTCTATTGGTCTTTAGTGGCAATGTGAATTTGGTTATAGATTAAAAATTCATCTATAAGAGATAAAATTTCATAACTAGTGATGGAATTGATAATGGAATATATTTAAGGTAGAGTGAAATTGTCCTTGGGACAAGAAAGAATAAGATTACAAAAATTAATGTAGATGAAAATGACTATAGTGATTTTTTTTTGAATAGGGACTATGTTAGAAACCCATTCAGAATAATCCATTGGTTTGATAAACTTAACATCAATAAGTTTGATAATTTCTTTGTGACATAAGGTGGAAACTTCAAGTGGGATTTTTTGTTTATTTTGATGCACAAGTGTGGCATTGGGATAAGTTATGGTACTGTGCACCACAATGTTAAGGTCAGTACTAGGCATGTCCTCATGGGACTAGAAAAATATCTCTTGATATTTATCAAAAAATAATATAAATTTATCATGTTTAGTATGTGAAAGTTCATGAAAAACTATAATTGGTCCAGGGCATGATGAAGTACCATATTTAATAAGCTTAGCATTACCATCTTAGAAGGGGTATGGTGCATTAGGTAAAAAAGAAATTGTATTAGTTTTAGGATCGATGCTAGTAATGAATTTGTTGAAAAATGGGGATTTATTTATGAAACTACAAAGTTTGTGATGTTATCAAGGAATTTTAGGTTCTCGGGCATGAAGTAATTAAATAATATATTCATTACTAGATAAAGTGGGAAGGGGACCATAATACTCAATATCTACTTTGAGATCAAGAATTTGATTACCATGGATATCATATTCATAATTTATCTGATGGACATCTTTGTCCTTGGCATCTAATGTAATCTCAAGAGTAGGAGGAGTACATGGATCATAAGGCATTGTTATATCATTAATTTATTTTATGAGGGAAGAATTGGATGTAATGATGGGATCTATAAGTGGTAGAGAAGATGAAATAATCTCTAGAGGCTTAAAATGTATGATTTATTCTACCACCTAAGGAGTATCAAGAAGTGAATAATTATTAGGAGGTACATGACTTAAATATCTAATTCATGATCCATGGAAATGGTGTGAACATCCTAGTTGAAATCATGTATTTGAGCTAAAGTTTTATGATAATGTTGGACATCCAAATCTCAAGATTGAGCTTAGGCCATGATGTAGTTATCATCATAGGTTGGAGAAATGGTACATGCTTGAGATTCAGGGGGAGTTTCAAAAGGTGAAATTACAAGGTTATTGAATCTATGTGGAGACATGATGAGAGGGTCTTAGAATAATTTGGCCACTCCATAGTCATTACAAGTGAAGACATCTTTTATTAAATAAGGTTCATGACAATTGCATGAAGGGGAATATTAGTGATCTCATCAATGAGAGTAATAGTGTGATGATGAGGTAATAAAGAGGGAAGAATCCACTCCTATATTTAAGGAGGTAGCTTAGTAGTGTTATAAGTATGTTGCAAGTCATTAGGTTCATAATCATCAAAATTAGCAAGAGTGACCTGTAAGTTTGGATTGATGTTGATGAATTCAAGTAAGGGAGCACTATTGATGGTAGGAATGAGATATTGAGATTTCATATTAATAATTTGAATAATTTAAGGGTTTGGATTAGCCTCATGCTTATACCATTTTCCATTATGTAGGAATTTAATGCACTAGCTACCTAAAGAGGTGATGTCCCTCATTTTATGAGTCTAAGGGTGACCGAGGAGTATGTTATAAGATAAGGGCAAATCAAGGACCATGAGTTTAGTTTAAATGATCTTAGGTTTGATTATTAAGGGAATCCAAATAAAACAAATTGGATTTTTATTAGTTTTATAAAATCCATGGCATGTAAGGTGGGTTTACTTGAGATGATCTATATTATAACCAAGTTTCTAGATAAGCCACAAAGATGTCACATTAATACTAGATCCTTCATCAACAAAAAATTTATGGATAAGGGTAGTATTAATGGATATTTTAATGGATAGTGGTGGATCACCAACATAAAATTTTTTCTCATGATTAATCATGTCTTCTTCAATAAATTCAATAGAAGGTTTAGAAGAAGGACAAATAGTTTCAATGGTTTACACATTAGTAGGTTGAGGCTCAATAGAGGGTGGTTATTCATCTTTAGAAGATGGATCTTTTATTTCTTGAAATTGTTACATAAGGAACTTATGATGATAAGAGGAAGTACAAACTAACTCCATAAGTGGAATCTTACAAGGCATGGAGTTAAGTTCTTCTAGAAAGCTCTAATGGGATTTAGAAAAAGAAATGGTGTGAGGTTTATAAGGTAAGGTATCTTTTGAATGAATATAAGTTAGTGGGGATTCAGAAGGAGGTGGATCCTCAGGGGTTTCTAAAGCTAAATGAGTGGTTTTAGTATCTTTGAGAAGTTGTTATTCTAAAGATGGTTTCTTAGGTTTTGTGACAAGATCTTTGTGAGTTGGTTTTTGATGATAATTTACCTTAGCTATGTTAACATAATGAGAATTGTTGTAATATTGGTGACAGTCAACATCAATAACACAAACATCCTTAGTAGTTTGTTGATCATTAGCTATGAAAAAAGTTTTTGGTTATTATAAGAAGAAGCTTTGGAAGTTTGTCATTTTTGAGAAGTAGTGTTGTAATATTGATGATGAAGGTTGATCATGGCTTTGTGATTGAAGAAATCACCGATCATGTAGGAGACAAAAAATTTAGTAATCCCTTGATAAGTTTCATTGGAGTGACCAATGTCAATGTGGAACCAAAAAAAATGATTAGGGTCATACCATTTAGGAAGATTATTATGATGAGTAAAGGGTTTAGAGGGTGGAAAGAATTATTTCATTTATTGCATAGTGAGTGGTATGTGAGAAGATAGGGGAGTGTCATCTTTGGAAACTCCTAGTTTGGTTTGATGAGTATTGGTGGTGATGGAATTAGTAGAAGTTTTAAAATATCCTTTAAGGAATTTGGTATTAGATTCAAATTTCTTGAGGAAGTCTTGATGTTTAGTTTGGTCAAGAGTTTTATTAAGTGTTTTAGGAACAAAAGATTGAACCTTATATTAAAGTGAAGGATTTAAATAATTTATAAAGAGTTTTAAGAAAATGTTATCAGTCATGTTATGATCAGCTTTATGGGCTGGAGATTTCCATCTTTTAATAAAATCACGAGTTGATTCATTGGGAGATTGCTTAACATTGATGAAATTACTAAGATAATTTCTGGGAAGACCATTATGTTGAAACTCTTTGATAAAAGGATTGACTAAATCTTAAAATTTCCAAATGGAATGTTGGGGAAATTGGTTGTACCATTGCAATACATCGCAATTGAAGTTTTTAACTAGAATTTTGGTTATGGAAAAATTATTAGTTTGGATCCACTCTTTATAAAGATTGCCAAATTCTTTGAGAAAAGATGCAGAGTGTTTAGTCCCATAATACTTGATAGTTGGAGATATACTAAAAATATCAATGGACATGATGAAAGGAGATAAAGGCTCATTTTTTTATGTTTTTAAGTATTTTTTTATTCATGATAGGTTGAAGAATAACATTTCTTGAGTCATCCCTAAGAAGTGGAGGAATAGAGTTTGGATTGGCTTCAGGATTGAGAGTTAGAGGTTGATTAGCCATATTGATCAAATGACATTATAATTTCATCATTTGAGAGGTGTTAAAAGTTTGTGTTATGTTCATTTGTTTTATGATTTTTGCAAGAAGTTGAGTCATATTAATTGGTGGGTCAGTGTTGAGGACTCACTAAATTGGTATTAGGGGGAGTGTAATTGGAAGGTATATTACTCATGGGATTACTGGATAGACTTGTGTCAATTCCTCCCACATTATTTTGAAAAATTTGAAGATGAAAATTGTCTAGATAGGTATAAATAGTATAATATCCACCTACTTCATCTTGAGATGTGATTTAAAGCTTTTTAAAATCCATAGATGAAGGAGGGGAAGAGGTGATCTAAGAGTGAGGGTTCTCTTGGAAGGAAAAGAGATGGACAAATGAATATCCCATATAGTGTCTAAATGGGTACAAGTCATCCAAGAATATTGTAATAGGGGACTTAATTATGATATGAGTAAATGAATATAATGTTAAGGAAAGAAAAACAAATAACTAATTCAGATAGATAAGATAACAATAAGAGTATAGAGTTAGCGACGTTGACCTAGTACTAAAAATTGGGATAAACATAGTTTGAGAAGGATACATGGTCAATCAAGTCAACTTAGTAATGTAACCTGACTGGTAAAAGGGATACAAAATCAACTAGGTTAAATTAGAAATATAGGTAGGGGAAAGGATAGTCTATAATAGACTATGTCAAATAAAATGACAGTGTACTGAAAATAGGTAGATATTTTTCAATTTAATTGAAACAAGAAGTGAAAGTAAATATACAAATAATTAGATCAAAAAGGATGATCCTATAGACACCAAAAATTCACAAATGATGGTTCCAAATGTCATAATTCCCCTATACCACCTTAAAACCCCCTTAGGCCCAACCATTAGCATTTTGACCAAAAACTAGGCCTAACTTAAGTTAGTTGACCTATTGGCTAAGACCTACCTTTTAACCAACCCTACCTTTGACCCTTGACGGTTGACTATCATAGTGACTATCGATGGTCACCTTGAAAATAAACAATTTAGTTACACCATCTAAACTAACTTAACTCACCCTCAACTCTGCCTTGATTTTTTATAATTGGCTCATCTAAATCCACATGTGAACCATTACATGCATGAGTTATAATTAGAAAGACAAGTTAATGTCTTTTTTCACCTCTCATTCCTTGCCTATAATAAGAGAGGATTAGGAAGTGAAAATGGATCTAGGACTTTAAGAGATTTTACATTCAGAGTTTCTTTGCAGGTCATTTCTTATAACAATCCAACAATCCAACCATTACATCAAAGAGCCAACTTGCCACTACCCCTCAGTCAGTTTTTAAGTACTGTTACTTTTCTAGAATCATGTCAGACTCCACTAATGAGCCAACTAGCTCAACCATTCATCCAACCAACATTATGCAAGCTATGTATTTATTTTCCATTATTTAATTACTTTATTTGTATTTCATAATTAGCCCAACATAAACCAACCTTTAAAAATTACCTTCTATTTACCAACCAAACCTAACACATAGTAACCACCAACAATCACCCTAACTACTGATATTTTGTCAGACCATTGATGATTACCTCAACCACTGATGGTCACACCAACCACCGATAGTCACTATGGTAGGAAATAATAGTAAGCTAGTTTTACCTACTTACCCTAAAAAAAAAAAAATCTTTTCATCTACCTATTTAAAGACCCCTAACCTATTTTTTGAAGCACACTTGACTTGTTTAGCACTTGTATTATCCCTCTTATTTCTATATTAGTCATTTTAGTCTATATTTTTATCAAGCATTTCTTGTGTTCAATTTTAGTAGCTTTTGATTATCGATGCAAGTACTTTATCTTCTATTTTCTGAACTTAATTATTTAAAACATGTGGATTGATAGCCCTGAAGGAAGCTCTTGCTTTTGGGATTTAGCTAGCATTGAGAAATCCACCTAGATATCTATCTAACCAACCATTTGATTTAGTGTCTTATTATTTTTAGGTCATCCTCCCAAGCCAAAGAGAAACTCTTCACAATCATATGATTCAATGTGTACACAATCAAATAGGTTTTTAAACCATACTCATATATAATTTCTTCTTCATCCTTTATTGAAATATAAGCTAAAATTCACTAAAACATTTTGGCATGCTTTATGGGACCCTTGAGTCTCTACTTGGGTTTCTTTTGTTTGTATCTATATTTTATTCTCTTTGTTATGTGCTCATAAATGAAATCAAAATTTATTTAGGTTTAAACTCAAGTGCATACATTAGTTGCTTGTAAGTTTAGATCATTTAGTGAAATTGAAGAAAAGTAATTTAATCATAACATCACTTTGGTTTCACATACTGAACCAAACCACCTACATCAATTAAACATCAAACAACTTGAGACAAGACCCAATTAGGATTTCATCACCTAGGAGTTACCTTACCCTTTCCCAGTAATCCTATTTCTATGTCATTACCAAGGGGAGAACCAAATTATCTCTTTGGTTGAGTATAAACTCTAAAAATTGGTATATATTATCTAAGCACCTGATACCCTTATTGTTATGGTGTATGAAGTGAGGGGGTAGGCCCCAATACCAAGCGATGTATTAATTTCCAATATAAATCTTTTTTGATATCCTAAACATAACCTAAAACCATCCATAGACTTCTTTTTTAGTACCCGCTCTACAAAACAATTTTAGTCACATAATTTATTAAAAGCTTAAGGCATAAGCTAAAAGAGAGACTAAAAATAACTTTAGGAATTAACATACTTTTTAATGTGTGATTTCCTTGCTCATTTCTTGCCTTCTCTCTATTTAAGTGGTGAGATTGGTTTTGTATTCTCTCTTCCTTATCTTGTATGGTTCTAACTCATCATTAGCGAAAGAATCTAGTAGAATAGAACCCATCACCAAACTAATTAGCCTCTTCTACCACCTCATCCATGGAGTATGTCTCTAAACCACAAGATTATCCTCACCCTTTAGGAAGTCCTTCTTTCCCTTAGGTAGTTCCCCAAGGAGATAGACTTTCCACTTTCTTAGATAACAATCTTGTGGCCCTTCAGTATTATCTTACTACCATGCCTTGATTCCACCTATGGACCCACCTTATGGCATGCCTTCCCACCTTATTAAAAACCCATCCATTACCACAATCACTCAATTTCCCTAAAGGTGATGGGGGGAGAGCATACATGCATCACTTGGATTGATTAAATAAAAATTTCAATAAACAAGCATGAAAATGAAACTCTTAAGAGTATTTAGCTAATGTGAGAGTTTGTTTTAATCACCAAAATGAAGTGTGTAATGAAGTTTTAGCCCCTTGTAATTTATTTGTGAAATATTTCAAAAAAATTTAAAACAACTAAGGCATTAATATATCTAAGTTCATTTTATGCACCAAAGACAGTGTGTAAGATTTAACCATGGTTAAACTTTACCTTTTTCACTGTAGGACCTAAAAATTGTTATAGGTTTTTACTAATTAGAATGCCAAAAGTGAGTGAAAAAACAACATTTAAAAATTAGCTCTCAGTTTTTTTGAATTTTGGTCTCAGAGATGGATCATTGTCAATCCACACAGGGATCGATGTCAATCCATAGAGATCAGTGTCAATCTTTTAGGTTGTCAAAATATCCTACCAAAACATAGAAAAACATAGATTTGTTTTGATATAAAAATGGTTAATAAAATGAGCTCAAAAACCAAAGCATCTCACTAGATATTATAAGAACCGAGTCAAATAAATAATATGCAAGATTCTAGACACAGAATAAAGACAAAAATCAAGAAAAAGTCAAGTTAAGTATGTCTCTATCATGCTCTTTTTTCACACAAAGATCATGGTTGATTTTTTAATCAAAGTCGATCTATAAAATTAGCATTGATCCCTACAAATTTTGAAATAACATGACGTGATCCCTATAAATTGTGACTTGCTTAAAACAGAAAGATGTGATAAATGAAGTTAAAAATCAAATTTGAATATTTTAAGCATCCATTAGAAAAATTAGAAGTAGCATATTAATCTCCTTGGTTATATGGGATCATTATGTCCCATCAGACATGCCAAGATGTAAATAAGGATTTTAATATAGAGGAGGTTAGTATTGTGTTAGTCTAAGAAATGAAACTCAAGACAACACACTAAAATCCTAACACCTCTAGCCAAGACACTAGAAGATCTTATGTAACAAAACTAAATGAAAGCACAATTAAAACATAAAATAAAAAATCTTTTACCTTCCTTAGACATTCAAATGGATTTTTGAATGGTTTTATTTGATTGTGCATCAATAATTATTTGATAATGAAGCTTTCCTTCTCTCTGATGCAGAGCTATAACAAATTCTTTGTCAAACTATGCCCTTTCCTTCCATCCAAGAAATCTCTTTTGATCATTCACTCATTCCCATAAGGAAAACATAAAATATATGGTTATAATGGACCTTAAATTTTTTTCATGCATCTATATTAGTTTCAAATGACCTTTATATCATCAACAATCCATCATACAATAAAGTGAATCAAAATTTGTTCATATACTCAAATAAGCTTCATAACATTCTCATAATGCATTTAAGTCAAATTACCCTTTTATTGGTAATCAAAACACCATGTGGTTATAAAAAATATCAAGACATTCCTCTATTCTTTTCTCACTCCTCTCTAACCTTGATTTGGATACTAACTTAATTCTCATGTCCCCTTTCTTTTCAAAAGTTTCATCCTAGCCTTTATCTCTTACTATCCTTGTTTATGGGTAAATATCCTTGTTGGGAGAATATGAAAAACCTTCACCATAAAGTAAATATATATTTATGGAACCATTTGGCTCATGCAACTCCCACATTAACCCTATGACACAACTCTCAAGGAAAATGATATTCCTTCTTTACGCATCTCTCCAATTAACCCTTTATTTGTGCAAACCTCCTTAGTATGAAACATGTATGGACTTTCTATATAATATATTGACCTTTAAATATACCCATTAATCTCCCCCAGGTGAATCAATCACTTTTTGAACCCTTTCTTTGGATAAATCCTCCTATTTCTATGTCACCCTCTTTTTTTAGCCCTTTTCTAAGCCTAACATTACATAATATCTCATTTCTGTACTTGTACAATCTATAAAAACATGAAACCAATTCCATTTTTTATAACACCTCAATATAAGCTAAATTATAATTTTTGATAGATTTCTAAGGGTTAAATATCCTTAAATAGGCAAACCCCTAAAAACTAGGGTTTCTTTCAAATGTCAATGCTGAGAGGGTAACTAATTCAATATGTTGCTCCTAAAACCATTTCAAGACAAAAAAAATTATTGATTGAGGTATGGATAAGGATAATAACACTCTTACATTCAATGATCACATTCTAAAAACCCTCAACCCATTCACAAACACAAGATCTCGGTTTATTTGACTATGCTCCATTCTCAAAAAATAGGGGTTAGGTAGGTTTTTCCATTATTTTAAATCACCCAAAGGATCCATTTACTAAATTAGGTTAATTATACGTTCTTGTATCATTAAAAACCCTTCCCAAACACATTTTATTACAACATATCTTAGTCTAATTGTATGTCAATTTGGACTATGTCAATGGTTAATTAAGACTAGTTTAATTCAAGGGGAATATATATGTTCCTAAATGGGTTTTTACAAGTTTTTTTGAACCTTAAAACACATATCATGATAAATATATGAATCCTTTTCTCAAGAACCAACAATCTCATTTACATTGACTATGGAAATAATATCGACTATGAAAATAGGGTAATAAACTATGCAGTCTATGTTTACTTTTGCAAGTTCTCAACTTGATGTTACTATTGGCCAATAAAATGAATCCAATGCAATGGATTATATTTATTTAACACTTCATTACCCAATGATCTAATTTAAACTACCATTTATCAATTCATTAAATCCCTCAATTCTCCATGAACTCAAAGTACCATCTTAGGTAGAATATACAATTAGTTCCCTTTCCTTATATTTTAGTGAAATTAATCATAATTCAAACATGAAATAATATTTGAAAATGTTATTGAAAAATTTCCAATTTTATTCCTTTCCCTAGAAAACACATACATTTCTAAATAACAATAAAAACCCTATATTGTTTCTTGAATAAAACCTTATGACTACATACCTTGTTTAACAGGGTTGATAGTATCCTCACAATGGCTTCTTACAACTTTAAAATTCCATTCCTTGTAACAAAATAATGTGATAATAAAAAAGATAAAGTCATAAATACAAAGTCACCAATTCATGATTTAATCACACCACAACATAGTTCTTAGTTTTGGAATATAAATTCATATAGAATTTTAATACACAGTCCTCTTCATAAATCAAAAACCCTTTATTCCATATCCATTATCCACTACCTTCTAGTTGAATGAGAGGTTATTGTTGATGATTTAAAACTGTGCTTGATTCTAATCAACAACAATGGGAAGTTTCAAGATATGGGACTTGCGTCTTGAAACAACCTCCAGATTTTTGAGAAGCTAGTTCTTCTTTAAATATAGTAGATACTAGGAAAAGGGATAGGAATTTAACATAACACAAATGCAAGAAAGAAAATCTAATCTATGGTGATGTGCCTAAATGTAATACAACCTTAATCCTGAGCACAGTGAGACTATATGTAAGATTCATTTACATTTAAGAGCAAACAAGTGCATGATAATGTAAAAGATGGAAACAATAGAAATAGGGGCTCACAGCATAGACTACTTTTGTAGTGATACAGAAAATGTCTACAAAGGCATAGGGTTCAATCTTTTTATTTGAATTCTCTAGTCACCCAAGAGGCATAGAAACACATATAGTTATGTAAACCTTCCAACTCAAGAAAATGAGACAAAATCAAATGACATTCCTAATCACAACTCTAGAAAATCTACATCCTAGACTAGTTTTACAAATGATATCAACAAAGGCATAGGGTTCAATTTTCTTATTTGAATTTTCTAGTCACATAAGAGGCACAAAAACATGTACAGTTATGTAAACCTTCCAACTCAAGAAAATGAGACAAAAGCAAATGATATTACTTAGTCATAACTCTAGAAAGTCTAAACTCTTTATAATAATTATCTCTTAAATTGTCTCTGATAATTGATTATGATCCTCTCCTGGTGATCTATGTACCCTTATTTATAGCCTTGTATTCACTCTAGATTGTCTACTTGTTCCCAATCTAATAGCCCAATTGAAATCTCCCCTAAATGAACATGTCTAACAGAAGATTTTTTATAGATTTTGAAATGCTTCCTCTTCTAGTAGTTTATTAGCTAAAACAGATTGCAAGACGCTCCTTTCTCTTAAACACTAGGTAACACTTAGCCAATTTCTTCTTATTTCTTAGGAGACAACAGAAAATGAAACTTGGCATGTTACACATCACCTATTAAAGACACATGGAACTTTTTACTGCTTCATCAAAGGATATGTGGCAATCTCTACTTTTTTTACTTACCTTTTTAGAAACATGCAGAAGATGACACATGGCAGTTTCCACTTTACTCTATTTATATCATAGAAACAATTTAGGTCTCATTTCACATTTACATAGATAATGACACCTGGTAGCTTTTGCTTACTTAAGAAATAAAACTTGGGACCCACCACAGTCTTTGTTATATTAGTGAAGTAAAGATGAAGATAATTTGGACCGCGACATGTAGTGGCTTCCACTTTCTTTTGCTGGAGTACGTGGCAGCTTCCGTCACTTTTAGAAAAGCAAAATTGAGACCTTCTACTATTGCCACTTGGTGCTTTCTACTTTTTTGATACTTATCTTGTTAAAACCTTTCACTAAAAAGAGATGAAACGCAAGTGTTGATATGAAAATGTGGATGATGACACTTGGTGACTTCCACTGAGTTGCTATGAGATACGTGGCACATATCGACCAACTCAAAAAAAATATGAAAGGTGCTTCAGATGATGACACTTGGCATTTCACTTGAGAAGGATGCCTTAGAGGATGACACTTGTCAGCTTCCGCTTTACCCTAACACTTAGACAAAATGAATCAAAAGGAAAATAGAGTCCATGCTCTATTTAAAAACTCTGCCATCTCGGACCACAGTATGCGAAGGCAAAATTTCACAGTGCGTGACTAAAAAATAGAATGAAATGTAGAGTAAATTTTTACTCTCAGTTACTGGTGACCCCAAGGACTTTTGAGCCTGCTTAAAAAGAAACCACAACTCCCACATGATCTAAAATTACTAAAAGACATAATTTTAACTAAAATGTTTCAAATAGATTCCATTTACAGGAATCTCTTCAGGTTCACCTTCCATCATTTCTAGCTCAAATGAATTGTGTTGTTTACATGCCCAAATTCTATAAGGACCAGTCCATAATGCTTCAAACTTAGTGTGTTGACCTGGTTTGGCAACTCTTGCATCCCATTTTAAAACAATTGAGCATGTTTCAAAATGGGGATTTGAAGTCTTTTTATCAAAATAGTCTTTAACTATTTTCTAATGCTTTATCAATGAATCATGTGCTGCATCCCTCTTTTCTTGAACTTATAGAAGTTCTACTAGTTGGACTTGCATGGGGCCATTTTCCTCAATTTCAATATGTCTGATCAGCTAGAGAGCAGGAATATCCAAGCTTAGGGGAATTACAACAGGTTTCCCATATACCAATTCATGTGGGGACATTTTGATCACCTCTTTAGGTGTAATTCTATCAGCCCACAGTGCTAAATTAAGCACTTTATGCCATTCCTGGTGATGATCAGCCCCTATTCTTTTGATGAGTCTAATCAGGTTATTATTAGTTGATTTTGCCAAACCATTACCCTGAGGGTAATAATTAGAAGAAGTTTTTAGATATATTCCATGCTTTATGTAAATTTAGATACTTTGGACCCTAAAAATGCTTTAGCATTATCTTAAATTATGGTGCGAGGAGCCCTAAAATGAGTAGTGATACTCTCTAGAAAATCTAGGATCACATTTTCTATTACTTCCTTGAGCGGCACTGCCTCGATCCATCTGGTGAAATAATCTGTGGCTGTTAAGATCCATTTGTGATCTATACTAGATACTAGATTTATCATTCCAATGAAGTCAAGACCCCATTGAGCAAAACGTTCATCCACAATTATAGGACTAAGAGGCATTGTTGCATTGCTTCTCATCCCTACATAATATTGACAAGATTTACAATTTTTAACCAGCTGATAACAATCTGTAAATAAAGTAGGCCAGAAATAACCTGCTTCACTTATCTTTATAGCTATGGTCTTTTTAGAAAAATGTCCACCAGATACTCCATGATGCATTTCATGTAGTATTTTCTTAGCCTCATCTTTTTCTACACACCTTAACAATTTGCCATCCGAATTTCTTCTGAAAAGAACCTATTCAATTAAAACAAAATGAACTCCTTGCATCCTATAGTATCTTCTCTTATTTTGAGGGAATTCTCTTGGGTAAATCCCATTTTCATAAAATGAATCTAGCTTGTGACCCAAGATTCCTTATCAACTTCTTGTATTCTCAATACAATTTCTTCTTATGTTCCTGAATTTCTCTTCAGGTATCATCTTTTCAAGTTCCTGAGTCATATATTGGCACAAAACCCTACCTCTAACTAATTTAGTGGGTTTGAATTCTACATCATATTCAAGGATCTTAGTTATCTAGTTTGGTCTTTTTTTAGTAATTTTACCCTCCATGATGTACTCTCTAATACTTGGATGTGATACAAGTATCATAATTTTACTTCCTGATACTATATGCCTAAACTTTTTGAGAGCTTTTACCATAGCATATGCTTGGTTTTCCACAAAGTTATATCTAGTTTCATATTCTCTAAGAGTCCTTGAGAAAAATGATATTGGATGTTCTCCCTCCTGTTTATCATCCTTCTGTGTTAGGATAACATCAATACTAAGCTCTCCTCCATAGACATACATTACAAAAGGCTTGGAAAAATCTGGGTGTTTAAGTACTAGAGCTATTGAGATAGCTTTCTTGACCTCTTCAAAGGCTTGCCTTCCTTTCGTAGTCCACTTGAAAATTTGGTCTTTTTTCAACAAGAGTGTTATTGGTCTTACTAAGCCTGCAAAGTCAGATATGAACCGACTGATGAAATTAATCTTTCCCAAGAAAGATTGAATTTCTTTCTTAGTTACTGGAAGAGGTAAGTTCATTATAGCTGCCACTCTTTTTGGGTCTATGGAAACTCCTTCTTTAGATACTATATGTCCTAATAATTTTCCTTGAGGGACTGCAAGGATACATTTCTTAGGATTCAAGGATATTCCAAATTCTTGACATTTTTTAAACATAGCTTCTAAATGATCAAAATGATCAGCAACATTCTTTGAAAAAATAGTAAGATCATCAAGATAAATCAAGATGAATTTATTTATCAGTTCCCCAAATGTAACATCCATAGCTCTCTGAAAAGTGGCTCCAGCATTTGATAGGCCAAATGGCATCTTAGCATATGCAAATGTTCCCCACTTGGTAGTAAAATCAGTCTTGTGTTGGTCTTCTTTAGCCAACCAAATCTGATTGTATCTAGAAAAACCATCTAGCAAAGAAAATCTATCTGATCCAGCCACAGTTTGTATAATTTGTTCCATGGAGGGCAAGGGATAGTGATCCTTCAAGGACGCTTTTTTTAGATCTCTAAAATCTACACAAAGTCTTATATCACCATTCTTTTTCCTAACTGATACTAGATTTGATACCCAGGTTGAGTGTTTGATTGGAAAAATTATTTTAGAATCTAAAAGTTTATGTAACTCATCTACCATTAGAGGCTCAATTCTTGTATTCACTGGCCTTTGTTTTTGTTTGACAGGCTTAGATCCTTCAGTCAGTTCTGTTGTGTGCTGAATGATGTCTCTATTATATCCATGAAGGTCTTCATATCTCTAGGCTATGACTATGTCATATTTTTTGCATAATTCAATTAGCCTTTCCTTCTCTTCTTTAGTCACAAAATTTTCAACTTTTAATTTTTTCCCTTCACTCACTTCTACTTCAGAATAATCTACTTTGTTTGCTTGGAACCTTTTCTTCTCCAGGCTTACATATTTTGGGTCAAAAAGGCTCTCTAAAGTGATTAAACCTTTGGGGAGCTTATTATTATTTAATTGTATAATTTGATCCTCATATGTCTCTTCAATCTTTGGTTGCAATTGATCAGCAAATTCTCCTAATTGTTGCAAGAATGAGAGCACTTGAGAATCATTCTCAAATACTTGCTAAATCTCATCATTACTAGGAATAGTTGGCCTTACTATAACCTTTACTGACTCATTGTTAACTAATAGGCCAGTTGTTAGATCAAATTGTGAACCAATCTGTGCCATCCTATCAGCTTCAAAATTTTGACTCCTGGGAACTACTTCAAAATTAAAAGCTTCAAAATCTTCTATTAAGTCCCAAATTCTATGCTTATAAGATTTCATTCTGAAATTCTTTTCTATTGCCTTTTCTCTAATTTGCTTTACTACTAATTCTGAATCTCATTTCCCTATCAGATTCTTTATCCCTTTTTTCTTGGCTAATAGGAGCCCATGTACTAAGGATTAGTGCATGCAAATTGAAAATGGATAGCCCTTAATTTTCTTTCACCATTTGGAATGGTAAGACAAATTCTTGCTCCAACAACATTTTTACTTCTAGCTCCACCAAAATTTAATGTCCAGATTTTTGAATATTTTTCAGATCCTTGAGTAGTTGGTGTCTCTTCCCTTAAAACATTTGGGATTTCATGGTCCTCATCAAAAATAACATAAGTTCCCAAACAAGTAAAGCTATAATTTTCATAGGGGTCACTATGCATCATAGCTAACAACTATTTATTTTCTTTTTCCTGATTATGCTTAGTCCAGTCACCTATCATAGTAAAATGGAAGGAATCTAGTTTGGATTGGCTTACCTCTGACGCATTGTTCACTAAGGCCGTTGTCTGCAGATGAACTGTGTCTTTGAGCTTTCTTTTATCAATGGGTCCTTTCATATATTTGGACATTTCTTTATTTTGAAGAGCTTCTTGTACTAATGTCCTTTGTTTAGCAATAGCTAACACTTCCCAAATTGATACTTGTGTTGGGGTCATCTTCAGCTGATTTACCACATTCATTGGTCCAAAAGTTTGAATTCTTGGGAAATCAGGATATCTTGTCTTTCTTTGAACTTGTTCAGGAACTTCTTGATTCTGCACCGGCTGAAGCATTTCTTGTCTAGAAACTGCGTGTTGATAACATTGAAATGAAGGATTTTTCATAACTTCATTATTTATCACTTCTAGTTGTTCTAGCATTCTTTTCTTTGATCTAGTACATTAATCTGATTGCATCACTAGTTTTGAAATAGAAGCTTCATTCAAAAATATTGATTCTTCATCTTCAACCCATGAGAACAAAGCATATTTTGGGACTATTTCTTCCTCTTGTTGCAATGACATCCCCTACATCTGAGCCACTAGGACTAAATTCTACATACCAGGAGACTAGTATGCTTGATTATCACTGGAGCTTGCAAACTGACCATCCATTCTTCTTTGCTCTACCACCTTTTGTTGTAGATTACCCATAGGACAATCTCTAGGTGTGTGAGAATTATTACAAGGAAAACATCAAGCATTAGTGTTATCTACATAGTTATTTTGCCTTGGAACAATCTCCCTATTTGAATTGGGAGGAATAGTCTCTGAGAGTGTGGGGACTAAAACCAATTGGTTAACTGGCTGATGATTAGTTTCTTTTGGAGGACCCTGATATTCATTTAACTGAGATGAAAATCTATTTCCTTGATAGCCTTGATAAGGAGGCTTAGAGAAAGTATTCTGTTGTCTTTTTATATTAATCAGCTCATTAGAAAATGTCCTTAAGATATTCTTTATATCATCCAGCTTAGATGACTGAGTGGGGACAATTTCTTTAGTAGATGGTTGAGGATAAGTGTACATAGACACATGTGGGCTCACAGATTTAGGGACTTCTTGAGGTAATGGCAAGGAAATTTCTGGGAACATCGGCATGGGCGGCCTTGGAGGTGACTTTCCAGCATCTATCAAATTGTTCTCAGCTCTGACTGCATATTCATAAGCCTCTGGCAAAGTGTGTCCTCCAAGTGACTGAATCATAACAGATATATCTAAATTCAAAGCCTTAAGATAAAACACTATGGCCATACCTGGTAATGGTTTAGCTGTGATAGGGATTCTATCCCAAGTCTTTTGAAATCTAGAATTGAAGTCAGTCATGGCTTCTTGTGGTCCCCTTTGAATGGTAATTAATTTTTATAATAAAGAAGACTTATCACCCTTTTCTATGAATCTTTCAAAGAAAAGATCCCCAAGCTGATCCCATGTAGAAATGGTATTTGGGGTTAGAGACCGATACCATTCTAGAGCCTTCCCTTTAAAAGATTCTACTAATAATCTTATGGCCACATTTTTTTATGTGACAACATGTATAGCACAGACATCTGATACATCTTGAAGATGTTCCTTAGGTGTTTTAAAGTCTTGCCCATTGAATTTAGGTAGAGATTTTAGGGCATTCACTGGGATAGGGTCCCAAGTTGCTGGTGGTATTGGGAGGACTAATGGACTACCAGTGTCCCAGCTTGCATATTTTATTAAGGGCATAGGGGCTCCCATATTTGCTCTGGGTATTGGTACAAACCGGTTGGCTCTTCTTCTTGGAATTGTTACCAAAGGTGGTAAAAGAATACCTAGATTTATAGTAGATTGTGATCTAGTTATATGTCCATATCTATGACTTCTCATAGCTCTTTGGTTCATACGATCTTGAAAGAGACTTCAAGATTGGTCCCACTGGGCATGCCAAAAACTATTGATGATTTTAAATTGTGCTTGATTCTAATCAACAACAATGGGAAGTTTCAAAGTATGGGACTTGCGTCTTGAGACAACCTCCAAATTTTTGAGAAGCTGGTTCTTTTTTAAATTGAGTAGATACTAGGAAAAGGGATAGGAATTTAACAAAACACAAATGCAAGAAAGAAAATCTAATCTATGGTGATGCACTTGAATGTAGTTTGACTTTAATCCTGAGCATAATGAGACTATATGTAAGATTCATTTACATTTAAGAGAAAACAAGTGCATGATCAATGTAAAATATTGAAAGAATAGAAACAAAGGCTCACAACATAGACTACTTTTGCAGTGATACAAAAAATGTCAACAAAGGCATAGGGTTCAATCTTCTTATTTGAATATTATAGTCACATAAGAGGCACAAAAACACGTACAATTATGTAAACCTTCCAACTCAAGAAAATGAGACAAAAGAAAATGACATTCTTAATCACAGCTCTAGAAAGTCTACAGCCTAGACTACTTTTACGAATGACACAGATAATATCAACAAAGGCATAGGGTTCAATATTCTTATATGAATTTTCCAGTCACATAAGAGGCGTAAAAACATGTACAGTTATGTAAACCTTCCAACTCAAGAAAATGAGACAAAATCAAATGATATTACTTAGTCACAGCTCTAGAAAGTCTAAACTCTTTACAATAATTCTCTCTCAAATTCTCTCTGATAATTGATTATGATCCTCTCCTGGTGATCTCTGCACCCTTATTTATAGCCTTGGATTCACTCTAGATTGTGTACTTGTTCCCAATCTAATGGCCCAAATTAAATCTCCCCTAACTAAACATGTCTAACAAAAGATATCTTATAGATTCTGAAATGCTTTGTCTTTTGGCAGTTTATTGGCTGAAACAGATTGCAGGACGCTCCTTTCTCTTGAACACTAGGTAACACTTAGCCAATTTCTTCTTATTTCTGAGGAGACATTAGAAAATGACACTTGGCATGTTCCATAGCACCTATTGAAGACACACGGCACTTTTTTTCTGCTTCATCAAAGGATACGTGGCAATCTCTACTTTTTTTACTTGCCTTTTTAAAAACCTACGGAAGATGACACGTGGCAGTTTCTGCTTTACTCCATTTATATCATAGAAACAATTTGGGTCTCATTTCACATTTACACAAATAGTGACACCTGGTGGCTTCCACTTACTTAAGAAACAAAATTTGGGACCCACCACAGTCTTTGTTATATCAGTGAAGCAAAGATAAAGATAATCCACGCCGCGACATGTGTTGGCTTTTGCTTTCTTTTCCTAGAGTACGTGGCAGCTTCCATCACTTTTAGAAAAGCAAAACTAAGACCTTTTTCTATTGCCACTTGGTGCTTTCCACTTTTTTGATACTTATATTTTTAAAACCTTTCCTTAAAAAGAGATGAAATGCAGGTGCCGATATGAAAATGTGGATGATGACACTTGGCAACTTTCGCTGAGTCGCTATGAGATACGTGGCACATTTTGACCAACTCATAGAAAATATGAAAGGTGTTTTGGATGATGACACTTGGCATTTTGATTGAGAAGGATGCCTCAGAGAATGACACTTGTTAGCTTCCACTTTACCTCGACACTTAGACAAAATGAATCAAAAGGAAAATAGAGTCCATGCTCTATTTCAAAACTCCACCATCTCAGACCACGGTATGCGAAGGCAAAATTTCACAGTGCAGGACTAAAAAATAGAATGAAACATAGAGTAAATTTTTACTCTATAGTTATCATCTCAAAACTTGATTTTACACAAAATAAATTCCTATTTAAAACAAAGACTACAAAAAGATTCATAACTAAATCTTGATCAAGAGTTAACAAGAAACCTTCTAAAACTACATGGGGTGGTGGACTACCACCTCACACAAATGTGAATTATGCATTTAATTTCATTATAAAACCATAAAGAGACCACAAAAGGACATTTAAAATGTTTTTCATCCATTACACACGCTCATATCTCACCTAGACCTTAGATACATCATGCAAACTAGAAATTCCCTTTAAAAGAAGTTGCTAATAATCTTATGGCCACATTTTGTTGTGTGACCACATGTATAGCACAGACATCTGATACATCCTAAAGATGTTCCTCAGGTGTTTTAAAGTTTTTCCCACTAAATTTAGGTAGAGATTTTAGGGCATTCACTGGGATAGGGTCCCAAGTGGCTGGTGGTATTGGGAGGACTAATGGACTACCAGTGTCCCAGCTTGCATATTTTATTAGGGGTATAGGGGCTCCCATATTTTCTCTAGGTATTGGTACAAACTAGTTGGCTCTTTTTCTTGGACTTGTTACCAAAGGTGGTAAAAGAATACCTAGATTTATAGCAGATTGTGATCTGGTTACAGGTCCATAGCTATGACTACTCATAGCTCTTTGGTTCATATGATCTTGAAAGAGACTTCAAGATTGGTCCCATCAGGCATGCCAAAAACTATTGATGATTTAAAATTATGCTTGATTCTAATAAAAAACAATGGGAAGTTTCAAGATATGGGACTTGCATCTTGAAACAACCTCTAGATTTTTGAGAAGTTGGTTCTTCTTTAAATTGAGTAAATACTAAGAAAAGGGATAGGAATTTAACAGAACACAAATGAAAGAAAGAAAATCTAATCTATGGCGATGCACATGAATGTAACTTGACCTTAATCCTGAGCACATTGAGACTATATGTAAGATTCATTTACATTTAAGATCAAACAAGTGCATGATAATTGTAAAAGATGGAAATAATAGAAACAGAGGCTCACAGCATTGACTACTTTTGTAGTGATACAAAAAATGTCAACAAAGGCATAGGGTTCAACCTTCTTATTTGAATTTATAGTCACATAAGAGGTGTAGAAACATGTACAGCTATGTAAACCTTCCAACTCAATAAAATGAGACAAAATTAAATGACATTCCTAATCATAGCTCTAGAAAGTCTACAGCCTAGACTACTTTTACAAATGACATAGATAATATCAACAAAGGCATAGGGTTCAATTTTCTTATTTTAATTTTCCAGTCACATAAGAGGAATAGAAACATGTACAATTATGTAACCTTCCAACTCAAGAAAATGAGACAAAAGCAAATGATATTACTTAGTCACAGCTTTAGAAAGTCTAAACTCTTTACAATAATTCTCTCTGATAATTGATTATGATCCTCTCCTGGTGATCTCTGCACCCTTATTTATAGCCTTGGATTCACTCTAGATTGTCTGCTTGTTCCCAATCTAATGGTTCAAATGAAATCTCCCCTAACTGAACGTGTCTAACAAAAGATATCTTATAGATTCTGAAATGCTTCATCTTCTAGCAATTTATTGGTTGAAACAGATTGCAAGACGCTCCTTTCTCTTGAACACTAGGTAACACTTAGCCAATTTCTTCTTATTTCTTAAGAGACATAAAAAATTACACTTGGCATGTTCCATATCACCTATTGAAGACACACAGCACTTTCTGTTGCTTCATCAAAGGATACGTGGCAATCTCTACTTTTTTACTTGCCTTTTTAGAAACCTACGAAAGATGACACGTGGTAGTTTCCACTTTACTCTATTTATATCATAGAAATAATTTGGATCTCATTTCAAATTTATATAGACAATAAAACCTGTGGCTTCCACTTACTTAAGAAACAAAACTTGGGACCCACCACAGTATTTGTTATATCAGTGAAGCAAAGATAAAGATAATTCAGACCATGATACGTGGTGGCTTTTTCTTTCTTTTGTTGGAGTACATGGCAGCTTCCATCACTTTTAGAAAAGCAAAACTAAGACCTTCTGCTACTGCCACTTGGCACTTTGCACTTTTTTGATACTTAGCTTGTTAAAACCTTTCACTGAAAAGAGATGAAACATGGGTGCCGATATGAAAATGCGGATGATGACACTTGGTGACTTCTGCTGAGTCACTATGAGATACATGGCACATTCCTACAACCTCACAGAAAATATGAAAGGTGTTTTGGATGATGACACTTGGCATTTTGATTGAGAAGGATGCCACAGAGGATGACACTTGTCAACTTCTACTTTACCCCAACACTTAGACAAAATGAATCAAAAGGAAAATAGAGTCCATGCTCTATTTCAAAACTCCACCATCTCAGACCACAGTATGCGAAGGCAAAATTTCACGGTGCATGACTAAAAAATAGAATGAAATGTAGAGTAAATTTTTACTCTACAGTTATCATCTCAAAACTTGATTTTACACAAAACAAATTCCTATTTAAAACAAAGACTACAAAAAGATTCATAACTAAATCTTGATCAAGATTTAACAAGAAACCTTCTAAAACTACATGGGGTGGTGGACTACCACCTCACACAAACATGACTTATGCATTTAATTTTATTATAAAACCATAAAGAAACCACAAAAGGTCATTTAAAATGTTTGTTCATCCATTACACATGCTCATATCTCACCTAGACCTTAGATACATCATGCAAACTAGAAATTCCCTTTTTCGAAGGAAAACCTATTTGAACTCAAATTCAAATTTAAACATACTTAAGACACATTTTATACCTTTTATTGGCATTAAAAGATGCCCCTGCATCACTCTTCTTGACACCTTGGCTTTGATGTTGTTTGGCTTAAGATTTGGGCATGGTAACATTACTTGTATGAGTCTTATGGAGTAAATCCTACATAATAACTCTATAATATCCAAGCTTTGGAATGAAGGGGTATGGCCTTATATTTATATCCTTTCAAATTAACTATCGCCCAAGGTGAGTTAAGGCTGGGTGTATTCTTAGAATGGGTTCAAACTAAACCTAGGTGAGTTAAAACTAACTTTAGCTAAGTTGATAGTTTTCAAGTAATTATGATTTGAAATTACTAGGCATGGCTCTCAAATTAAATATTTTAAGGATATTTTCAAAGATCTTGATAACTCATAAAGGTAATGATGAAAGACTTGGATATTTTGAATTTCTTATTTAGATATTCATCAATTATAAATGTATAATTCAACTAGGCATTTAATCTTGTTTACCTTGTTAATTGATTTTAATTAGAATTTTTGCTCTTTCAAGATTTGATTAAGTGTGCAAGTTCCCCACTTAAGAATTCCATAAGCCAAATTTATATTTGTTATGCCTCAAAATGATTAGGGATGTATCCATGAGAAGTTATTATTACATATGATAGAATATGCCAATTAGGGATGTTTCAACATGATTATGATCTTTGATGAATGATACACAAGTAAATTTGGGACATTCATTGATTCTTAAGATTAATTTGAAATTGTTGGTAAGAAACAATCTAAATTTTAGTTGAAAGCTAGTTGTGGCTAGTTTTAGGTGTCTACACTTAGGTTGATAGAATACATTCTATGAGGTCTAGGAAGGATTGAGGCCTATACATGCATATTCTAAGTTTATTTTTAGATCTAAACACCTCAATGAGGTCTATAGTGTACTCCTTGACAATATTCAAATTTATTTATAGTTACATCTCATCTTTAAACTCTACTACATCCTCATTGGTCTATGCCTTGGGTTATTGACACAATTTTCATAACATACCCTTGCTGACTATATTCACCTACTTCCTTTACTATTTGAGGATTAGAAATTCATGAAATTTTGGGTTTTACCTCTCACCATATCTTGATGGTCTCTATGGTCCTCAAATCACTTCAAAAGGTCATCTCCTCAACTGATTGCCTTGTAGGCTTGCCTATGTAATTAGGCCTATTCATGACAAAATAGGGTTTATCATGTTTTACCTCACTTATTGCTTGAGTATAGGAGTTTTGTGAGGCTATTTTGTCACCATTTAATAATATTCAACTATATTAATTTTCTTTAGTCATACTTCAGTCCATTAGACCTTTTAAACTAAAAAAACACTTCCTATGAGTAAGCAGGCCTATACCATGTCTTGGTTGAGTAGGTAGAGTATACATGTTTATCTTATTTCTTGATCCTTTTAGGTTTATTTGGACTCAAATACTTGATCACTTGAGTTTATTTCTAACCGTAAAACACACATACACCACTATCTCAAGTTTTGTAAGACTCCCAGTCACTTAATTAGATTTACAAGTGACCATTTGCTTGTGTGTAATGTCTTAAATTGTGTATGGAGTGTTAAGATTCTTCATTGACATCCATTAAAATTTATTTTGGTGTTTAAAAAAAATTATGACTTTTTTTTCATCTTCAAATAAACCTGAGTGTCCTCGATACACATTTTGCTTTTTAACTTGAGGTTTGATGCTAGATTGGTCTTTCTAGTCCATACAGACCTGTAGGTGGCCTTCATTTAAGATTGGTCTATAATCCTAGTCTTTTAGGATCCCTACATTCAATAATGAAACTCTTATAATTAATATCATGTTATTGATATTTTAGTAATTCCCTTAATGCCTTTAAACTTCACACATCTTTAACATCACTATCCAAGGCACTCTTCAATATAGGTGGTTGTAGGTAGTCATTAAAGGAGTCTACTCATGTGATCTTGAGTTTAAATTCTATAAAATAAACCATGACATATTATAAATTTTCATTCCTCATCAATATCTCATTCTCATTTCCCTCAAGTCTATTAGCATTCTCAAATCACCTTACCACCTCTACCTTTACTATCTCCCTACACATTCTCATAGGTGCATTAGGATTGTTTACCTTGTCTTCAACTTTCTTTAACTTTAGGTGATTTATAAATATTAATTTATCCATGAACTTTTTAATCTTGAAACCATCAAAATTATTTCATGCCTATACATTCAACTTTTAACATTGACACCATTGGATTTCTCTTAAAGTTGCAGACCTATAGGTCTATAACCTTATGTAAAAGCATTTGAATAGTGTAAAAATAGATGTTAGGGATCCAATATCATGCCTTAATTGTATAAAATAATTAATTATGGGATCTAAATATTTATGTAAATACATATTTAAATCCATTCAAATCAACCTGTTATGTAGACACACTAGAATACAATTCAAAAGGTGAATGAAAGTGTGACACTTTTGAGGCTAGTACATAACGTTTAATTGATCATATGATAAGTAATATATTTATATGATATTATAAGATAATTAAAAACCAATTATGTGAATTATACCATCTATATAACCTTGAAACACAAAAATATTTATAGTCACTTACAAATTATGTAAGAGAATATCCTTCCTTGTTAAAGGACCTCCCACACATTCCAAAATGATTAATGAAGGTTTATGGTACATTTAAATACCTTTAATAACTCCTTAAAATTGGTTTTATGCAGACAAAGAGTTCACACTTGCATTGGAGTTACACAAAACTCAACCTGTTGGGGATTTAAACCCCTAAAAAGCAGTCTAGCTCCTTAATAATTATTCATATAGCTAAGGAACTCAATACAATGAAAAATTCCACAAATTTTAATCCCATATGGGTCCCAAAATTTGGATAAAATATTGTCCCCTAAATCCACCTGTATGACCTATACCATGTAGTTCAAAATGGCCTTCATGAGCTTGTGAATGGAGTGATGGAATATAACGAGATATTTCTAAAACTATTAGACTTTCAAACTATTTAAATTATTTTTTCCAACTTTAGGAAACCCAAGGTATGTTTTTAAACTATTTTCACCTACAAATGACTTCAACAAGTCCATAAAAGTCTCTTAACTCTTCTCTTTGGTGTTGAAACTCAAGATTATAACCTTTATCTCACTTTATGATAGGTTTTGAAGTTTTTTAGCTTCTATAATGTCCTTTCTTTTACATATTTTTAACTTAGGTAACTTTGACATACATTGGAGTTAGCAAAAAATCATCTTTTTCCTCATTTTCACTACCTTAAAGTTCATAATTAAACCTTAAACACTCTAAAACATCATTAAATTTTATAAGAATATCATTAATACATGAAATTACTTTGATAAAATCTTAAAAAACTATGATATTAATTGAATAAGCCTTATCTCTCCAAGACATGTCTAGACCACTATATGACCAAAACAAGACATTACCTTAAATTCTCCAAACTTACCTTAAACAATAATAATAAGGTTTCATGAAGAATTTTAGAGAAAATATAAGGCATGACAAGACCAAATGATAACCATATGAAAATTTCAATTAATATGGGGTTGAATAATTTTACTTAGGTTCAAAATTTGGTTAACAATACCATTATGTTGTTTAACCCATTTTGGTTTGAAAAGAGTTAAGGGGTTAGAATAACCCATACACAAGGATGGATAATACCATTATAAAGTAGGATAATTTATAAAAAACTATATAAATGAATATTATTAATTAAAATACTACAATGTGATAAATATTAAAATGAAAAATATTCTAAATATGTTTTATTGATTGCAATCCCAAGGAGAAATTATTCTTAGCTAGATTTATAATGTGTAGGCAGATCTGTGTTTTACATAGACCCAAGTGTGTATGATTAGGATTATAAAATAATCACTAGAATTTTTAAATTATGATTTTGTATCTAAAAACACTACCATGGACCTTAGGACACTATCATTGACACTATTATCCATTGTGCAATGCTACTATATAGTACATGATATGTACCAGATTGCAATGTGACAAACATCATTATTTTAGGATTTTTGTCACCTTTATGACAAAATATTTATATATGAACATGTGTTATAAATGTTTGATTATGGATGAAAACCCTATCTCTTGACCCTTATTCACCCTCAATATGTGTTTGCCAAAATGGGTTAGTGGGATAATGGTGTAAAGTTGACCTCAAAGACCCCTCTATCAATGAGTGTTGTCTACATAGCTAATACTCCAAGGATATCCTAAGACATATTTAGTGTATGCAATAAAAAATGCACTAGATCCACAAATCAATCCTAACTCGAGGAAGATATATCTTACTTACACTTTTGATTGGGGATACATTAGATAATCGAGAATGTGACCAATATGGATCTACTAGACCAATTTAGGGGATCTGTTATCACAAATAATATCACTATGTATATTTCTCAAGCCTATAGTAAAGCAAAATCTAATCAAGTTCTCACCAAATTTTATGGAACAAAGTGGGGGTTAGTAAACAAACAAAAGCAAACATGCATAAGAGAATACTAATTAAGTTATGTATAGGTAAGACCATAATGCAATGGAGAAGAAAAGTAATATTATGTAAAATACATTACTTATGCTACTTCTATCTACTAAAGAGAGGAGTAAAGGGTTAGTAAACAAACAAAAGTAAACATGCATAATAGAATCTTAATTAAGTTATGTATAGGTAATATCCTAATTCAATGGAAAAGAAGAGTAATATTATTCAAAATCCATTACTTATGCTACTTATATCTAATAAAAAGAGGAGTAAAGTTAGAGATGCCTACCTATAAGACAAACCCATCGAGACTCAATCTCTCTCTTGGCCAAAGGTGATTCATAAGAGGTTTTTGTGTTTTTTAAGGATCACTAAGAAATGCCAAAACATCTAATACTTATCCATAAGACTCTATCCTTTTCCAATTAGAAACCCTAAGATAACATTACTCAAGTATAAGGGTAGAATAATAAATTATAAATAAGTGTAAATGAATAATAACTCTTGATATATCTCAAATAATGGTGAAATAGATGTCTTTATATAGGTGGATATAACCCTAAACCCTTCCAAAATTTTTAGTTGATAGGGTCGACCTAGTATCATTATTGATAAAAACTCACTAGGTCATGGGCTAGGTTAGCGAAGAGCTGACCTAGACCCTAAATGAATTTTTCCAATAAGAGTAGAAGGTTGACACAACCAACATAGTTATATAAATTGTAAAAATGGGTTTTAGGTTAGCAAAAGTGGTGCTGAAGGTGGTAAATGACTAGAGGAGTGTTTAAAATAGGAGTCAAAGCTTAAGAGAATGTTTTTAAGATCTAGTTATATTGGTAACAAGTGGAAATAAAAGACAACAATATTATTAAGCACCAATGGTATACCCACCCCTTTCCTAGTGCACCCTTTAAGGCATGCACTCAGATAGATTGAGACTCAATGGGTTCTTGAAAGATAGAAAACATTTCTAATTAATAAATTTACAAATATATATATATATATATATATATATATATATATATATATATATATATATATATATATATATATATGTATACCTCACTCAAAGCTCATCATGTGTCACTTAGGTACAATAGGGGATAGTACTTCGAGAATGAATATAGTAACACACAATGTTGAGGCTATAGAAAAGTTGCATTATTTTAAAGCAAAAATAGCTAAAATTCAAATGATGAAAAGAGAAATAACTAAAAGTGACATGTATGCATACCTTGACTTAACTTTATCACTTGATTATTGTTTGTTGTGTTTATAGTTTTAATTGTGTATGGGGTAGTGACTACTTCTGACAAACCCAAGAATATAAAATTAAAGAGAAAAAATAATCAAACATAGGAAACTGAAGATAACTAGTGCTATGTAGATGGGACATACTTGTAAATTTGACAAGCTAGGGTGACAAGTGATCTGTTAGATCAAATGACCAAGTAAAAATTTAGATTAAATTAGGTAACCAAAAATCCAAGGCTACTAAATACTAAAAACTTCAAAGCAATAAAACTTAAGTAAGAAAGGCAAAATCACCAAGTCAAACCAAGGATACATGTCAAAAATATGGTAATCCAACATCAATGTAAAAGTAGTAACAATACTTAAATAAATATGGGAAAATAATAATGATATAAAAACATTGTTGAGTGAGAAGTAATAAACCAACCTCACTCAATAATGGAAAAAGGTGCATAAAAGGTAAAGTAACATTGGTGAGTGAGAAGTAACAAACCAACCTCACTCAATAATGGAAAAAATATTCAGGTGTCCATAAAAATAGTAGTACAATGATGACAAGTGATAAACATAAATCAAGGCTTGTATAAAAATATAGAGTTATGTTGTAAATAAAGTAATCTAAAGCTTCTCAAACATCTTTTTCTCTAAGGATAGATAAAATTGAAACAAACTAATGGTAGAATGTTTTTAAGATGTGAAAAATAAGGAAGTACAGAAGAGGGAAAATATATTTAGAAATATAGTTTTCATATTAATGGGGGGAATAAAATGTGTGAAAGTGATAATGAAGGAGAATCCAAAGTAGAATAACTCTTTATTGAAGTCAATACACTCAAATTAGGTTTGTCAAAATAAGAGGACTTTAGACCTTAAGGAATTTAAAGAAATTCTCCTAGCCAAATAAGTCTTATGTCAACATATTATGTATGTAGATAATTCCATGAAGGCTATATGTATGAAAATTAAAGTGGACCTACCTTTTCACAACATGTTCCCCATTCCTTAGGAACCCTTATAGAGTCATCGATATACTAAAAAGATTGGGTAATTACATGAGAAAATAGGTATCACCTTAGAGTTTATTGAATTCTCCTATTCTAATTTACTAGCCTACCACACCTTAATGAACCTTGTCTCTATTGTGAGTCTAAATGTGCAGTTTGAGATTCGATTGGAGATAGGACATGTGCTTGTAATAACATATTTTGGTGTGATTTTTAATTTTGAGTTTTGTATGTTACCTTTTTTATATCATTGCCTTTTGTTTCAAATGATTTGGTTTTTAAAGTTCTTGATGGCTTTTCCTATTCCTCCTCCATACGGATTTCAAAAAACCAAACATGAGTGCTAAAGATGAATTTTTTTTGAATACTTAGGACTTGGTTGTGAAAAGAGAGAATTCATAGAGCATGGTGTTTAAGAGTCTCATAAATTTAGGTGAAATAAAAGTGCCATCTTGACTTCAACCTTGTTCTATCCAATGTGGAATGAAAGGAAAGGAAATAAATAGGAATAAACATGAAACAATTTGAATTACTTCAAATCAAAAAAAATGTGACAAAGGGTGGAAAAAGAGATACAATGATAGAAAAAAATTGATTCCTTATCATAAGAATGAGGGAAATAGAGGAAAACATGATAACATAGTTTGTTATGCAAATTTTATCTACAAAGAAGCAAAAATCTAAAATTAAGAAAAAAGATTAAGAACTTGTAACCATTGCAAAACATAGTATAGAAAAAGGAATGACAATATGGTGATTTTATGAGGAAGGCTAGGTTGTATCCATGGTCTTACACTACAAATCATAAAAGATAAACCCATTATGGTGCCAAAAATTATTAGAAAATTAAATGGGATAAGAAAAAGATGGAATTTGTGAGGAAGGCCAGGTCTTATCCACGGTCTTACACTATAACTCATAAGAGAGAAATCCATGGGGTGTCAAAAATTATGAAAATTAAAGAGTATAAGAGTACATCATGAGGAATACCTGGTCCTATCCATGATTTTACAATGCAACTCATGAGAAAAAGGGAAACCAAAAGAACAAAAAAGAAGGACTAAGGTTTTTGAAAAGATAGAACTATTGCAGAAAGTAAGACCTATGTAAGTATCCTATAAATTGTGTTAGATAGATAACATATAGATAAAGTATGAAAATAAGGAAAGGCTTAGGTAAAATAATTTTTGAATAATTATGTGTTGGTCGGCTCTTTGAAAATATGACCTTCATTGGTTCGAAGGTGATAGGTACTTAGACCAATAATATTTCTGACTAAATAAGGGTCGCATCATTTTTAGGCATATTTACCTTATTTTTCACGAGTGTAGTCTAATTTAAGGACAAAATCACCAAAATTAAACATGTGAACTTTAACTCATTTTTAATTTTGTTTGGGAATATGACCCTTGTATTGGTAATTATGTTGTAAAGTAGAAATACAATGTTCATCAAGAAGATTGAGAGAAAGAAGGTGAGCTTCAAGTAATTATTCATCAAGTATGATACCATGAATAGATATACAAAGAGAGGGAATATAAAATTCTAATGGAAAGATGGATTCAAAACCATAGACTAGAGAGAATGGTGTTGCCCCAGTGGCAATATGTATGCTAGTGCAGTACGCCTAAAGAGAAGGATAGAGATGAAGGTGCCAATTCGTGTGTGTTTCATGAATTATCTTTTGGAGAATTTTATTAATTATTTTTTTTGCCTTATATTTTCCATTACATTGTGTATGATATTGTGAGGAAAATTTATGATTGATTTTATATTTAACACAGAGCTTTTTGATGTCTTTATTTTTGAAATTACCACTATTGTTTGAAATGATAGTATGAGGGAAACCAAAGTGATAAATGATTTGATTACAAATTAATTTTGAGATGGTGGTACTGGTGACATTAATGAGGGGCATAACCTCAACCCATTTGGTAAAATATTCTATAACTATGATTATAAAGACATGCCCATCTTGAGATCAAGGTAATTTGCTAATGATATCTAATCCATACATGGTGAATGGCTAGGGAGATTCTATGGTTTAAATCTTGGATAGGGGTGAATGAATTAAATCATCCTAAATTTATCAAGGAGTACATTTTTATCAAATTCAATGGCATATTTTTCAAGACTAGGCCAAAAGTATCCCATATGTAGGCATTTGTGGGATTCTATTGTGTTATGAAATATGAGTTTCATCCTCTTCTTGAAAAAGCACATGGGGACATGTATGGTGGTCAATATAGATAAAGGTACCTTTAACATTGTGATAATATAGGGTGTTATATCTAAATACACACTTAAAAACTTTTTTATAAATGTGTGTCTTTTCATGGGAATCTAAGTTGGGAGGATAAGATTGGTGTTCTAGAAATTGAATGATGTATTTGTACCATGGGCTTTGTTAAATGGTGACAACCTCAATATGGATGATTATTGAATCATGTTGTTAAATAGAGTATGGTGATTTTCTTATTTTTATAATAAAAATTGGATTGGTAAGAACTTGGTGCAAATGAAAAAAAGATGCTGAATAAGTGAGGGAATCAACAATAGAATTTTTGTCTCAAGGGATAGGATCAATAGTGAAAGAAATAAAATATTTTGCAAGAGTAGTTGAAATTTGATGATAATAAATGATATTATCAATTTTTCATTATTAATCACCATTGACTTAGTATAAAATGAGTTGGGAATCACCTAAGGCATTCAAATATTAGACATATAAATCAAGATTATCTCTCATGCCTAAGATTAAAGATTCATACTCTACCATGTTATTAGTGATGTAAAATGTTAATAAAAAAGCTAAAGGGATGATTTTACAATAGGGATTGTAATAATACAACCTACTTTAGATCCTTGAATGAATTTAGCACTATCAAATTGAAGGGCCCAAATATCCTTGTGTAAATCTACATTGATTTCAAGAAGTTCTATGATAACTACTTTTAGTTTAGTAGTATTAGGAAGGATAAAAAATTCATTGAAATTAATTGATTCAAGATCATAAATGAATTTATGGAAGTAATATTTAATATATATAGCTTATTTGAGACCTTCAATATAGAGAATATTGTCATCGAGAAGACTATCTTGAAGGTGATTGGTAGTGGGCACATGAGTGGCAACAAGTGGATCAGTGATGATTTGTGATTTGATAGATTTTTGAGTAATAATTCAAATATAAAACTACATGAGGAGGACCATAGATTTTGTAAGTATGTTGCAAGTCATTAGGTTCATAATCATCCAAATTAGCAAGAGTGACCTGTAAGTTTGGATTGATGTTGATGAATTCAAGTAAGGGAGCACTATTGATGGGTATGGATGGTAGGAATGAAATATTGAGATTTCATATTAATAATTTGAATAATTTAAGGGTTTGGATTAGCCTCATGCTTATACTATTTTCCATTATGTAGGAATTTAATGCACTAGCTACCTAAAGAGGTGATGTCCCTCATTTTATGAGTCTAACGGTGACCGAAGAGTATATTATAAGGTAAGGGCAAATCAAGGACCATGAGTTTAGTTTAAATTATCTTAGGTTTGATTATTAAGGGAATACAAATAAAAAAAATTCGATTTTGTTTAGTTTTATAAAATCCATGGCATGTAAGGTGGGTTTACTTGAGATGATCTATATTATAACCAAGTTTCTAGATAAGCCACAAAGATGTCACATTAATACTAGACCCTTCATCAACTAAAAATTTATGGATAAGGGTAGTATTAATGGCTATTTTAATGGATAGTGGTGGATCACCAACATAAAAAATGTTCTCATGATTAATCATGTCTTCTTCAATAAATTCAATAGAAGGTTTAGAAGAAGGACAAATAGTTTCAATGGTATACACATTAGTAGGTTGAGGCTCAATAGAGGGTGGTTATTCATCTTTAGAAGATGGATCTTTAATTTATTGAAATTATTACATAAGGAACTTATGATGATAAGAGGAAGTACAAACTAACTCCATAAGTGGAATCTTACAAGGCATGGAGTTAAGTTCTTCTAGAAAGCTCTAATGTGATTTAGAAAAAGAAATGGTGTGAGGTTTATAAGGTAAGGTATATTTTGAATGAATATAAGTTAGTGGGGATTCAGAAGAAGGAGGTGGTTCCTCAGGGGCTTCTGAAACTAAATGAGTGGTTGTAGTATCTTTGAGAAGTTGCTATTCTAAAGATGGTTTCTTAGGTTTTGTGACAAGATCTTTGTGAGTTGGTTTGTGATGATAATTTACCTTAGCTATGTTAACATAATGAGAATTGTTGTAATATCGGTCACAGTAAACATCAATAACACAAACATCCTTGGTAGTTTGTTGATTATTAGCTATGATAAAAGTTTTTTGGTTATTATAAGAAGAAGCTTTGGAAGTTTGTCATTTTTGAGAAGCAATGTTGTAATCTTGATGATGAAGGTTGATCATGGCTTTGTGATTGAAGAAATCACCGATCATGTAAGACACAAAAAATTTAGTAATCCCTTGATAAGTTTCATTGGAGTGACCAATGTCAATGTGGAACCAAAAAAAATGATTAGGGTCATACCATTTAGGAGTATTATTATGATAAGTAAAGGTTTTAGAGCATGGAAAGAATTATTTCATTTATTGCATAGTGAGTGGTATGTGAGAAGATAGGGGAGTGTCATCTTTGGCAACTCCTAGTTTGGTTTGAGGAGTATTGGTGGTGATGGAATTAGTAGAAGTTTGAAAATATCCTTTAAGGAATTTGGTAATAGATTCAAATTTCTTAAGGAAGTCTTGATGTTTAGTTTGGTCAAGAGTTTTATTAAGTGTTATAGGAACAAAAGTTTGAACCTTATATTAAAGTGAAGGATTTAAATAAGTTATAAAGAGTTTTAAAAAAATGTTATTAGTCATGTTATGATTAGCTTTATGGGCTGGAGATTTCCATCTTTTAATAAAATCATGAGCTGATTTAGTGGGAGATTGCTTAACATTGATGAAATTACTAAGATAATTTTTGGGAAGACCATTATGTTTAAAAACTTTGATGAAAGTATTGACTAAATCTTAAAATTTCCAAATGGAATGTTGGGGAAATTGGTTGTACCATTCCAATACATTGCCATTGAAGTTTTTAACTATAATTTTGGTTATGGAAAAATTATTAGTTTGGATCCACTCTTTATAAAGATTGCAAAATTCTTTGAGAAAAGATGTAGAGTGTTTAGTCCCATCATACTTGATAGTTGGAGATATATTAAAAATATCAATGGACATGAAGAAAGGAGATAAAGGCTCATTTTTTTTTTATGTTTTTAAGTATTTTGTTAATCATGATAGGTTGAAGAATAACATTTCTTGAGGCATCCCTAAGAAGTGGAGGAATAGAATTTGGATTGGCTTAAGGATTGACAGTTAGAGGATGATTAGCCATATTGATCAAATGACATTATAATTTAATCATTTGAGAGGTGTTAAAAGTTTTTGTTATGTTCATTTGTTTTATGAATTTTTCAAGAATTTAAGTCATATTAATTGGTGGGTTAGTGTTTTTATGAGGACTCACTAAATTGGTATTAGGGGGAGTGTAATTGGAAGGTATATTACACATGGGATTATTGGATAGACTTGTGTCAATTCCTCCCACATTATGTTGAAAATTTTGAAGATGAGAATTGTATTGATAGGTATAAAAAGTATAATATCCACCTACTTCATCTTGAGATGTGATTTAAACCTTGTTAAAATCCATAGATGAAGGAGGGGAAGAGGTGATCTAAGAGTGAGGGTTCTCTTGGGAGGAAAAGAGATGGACAAATGAATATCCCATATAGTGTCTAAATGGGTACAGGTTGTCCAAGAATATTCTAATAGGGGACTTAATTATGATTTGAGTAAATGAATATAATGTTAAGGAAAGAAAAGCAAATAACTAATTTAGATAGATAAGATAACAATAAGAGTATAGAGTTAGCTAGGTTGACCTAGTACTAAAAATTGGGATAAACATAGTTTGAGAAGGATACATCGTCAATCAAGTCAACTTAGTAATGTAACCTGACTGGTAAAAGGGATACAAAATCAACTAGGTTAAATTGGAAATATAGGTAGGGGAAAGGATAGTCTATAATAGACTATGTCAAATAAAATGATAGTGTACTAAAAATAGGAAGATATTTTTCAATTTATTTGAAACAAGAAGTGAAAGTAAACATAGAAATAATTAGATCAAAGAGGATGATCCTATAGACACCAAAAATACACAAATGATGGTTCCAAATGTCATAATTCCCCTATACCACCTTAAGACCCCCTTAAGCCCAACCATTAGCATTTTGACCAACAACTAGGCCTAACTTAAGTTAGTTGACCTATTGGCTAAGACCTACCTTTTAACCAACCCTACCTTTGACCCTTGACGGTTGACTATCATAGTGATTATCGATGGTCACCTTGAAAATAAACAATTAGGTTACACCATCTAAACTAACTTAACTCACCCTTAACTCTACCTTGACTTTTTTATAATTGGCTCATCTAAATCCACATGTGAACCATTACATGCATGAGTTATAATTATAAAGACAAGTTAATGTCTTTTTTCACCTCTCCTTCCTTGCCTATAATAAGAGAGGATTAGGAAGTGAAAATGGATCTAGGAGTTTAAGAGATTTTACATTCAGAGTATATTTGTAGGTCATTTCTTATAACAATCCAACAATCCAACCATTACGTCAAAGAGCCAACTTGCCACTACCCCTCAGTCAGTATTTAAGTACTGTTAGTTTTCTAGAATCATGTCAGACTCCACTAATGAGCCAACTAGCTCAACCATTCATCCAACCAACATTATGTAAGCTATGTATTTATTTTCCATTATTCAATTACTTTATTTGTATTTCATAATTAGCCCAACATAAACCAACCTTTAAAAATTACCTTCTATGATCCTATCAATCTAACTCTTTACCACCCAAACCTAACACATAGTAACCACCAACAATCACCTTAACTACTGATAGTTTGTCAGCCCATCACCTCGACCACCGATGGTCACCTCAACCACCGATGGTCACACCAACCACCGATAGTCACTATGGTAGGAAATAATAGTAAGATATTTTTACCTACTTACCCTAAATAAAATCTAATTTCCTTTTCATCTACCTATTTAAAGACCCCTAACCTATTTTTTGAAGCACACTTGATTTGTTTAGCACTAGTATTGACCCTCTTATTGCTATATTAGTCATTTTAGTCTATATTTTTATCAAGCATTTCTTGTGTTCAATTTTAGTAGCTTTTGATTATCGATGCAAGTAATTTATCTTCTATTTTCTAAAATTAATTATTTAAAACATGTGGATTGATAGCCCTGAAGGAAGCTCTTGCTTTTGGGATTTAGCTAGCATTGATAAATCCACCTAGATATCTATCTAACCAAACATTTGATTTAGTGTCATGTTATTTTTAGGTCATCCTCCCAAGCCAAAGAGAAGCTCTTCACAATCATATGATTCAATGTGTACACAATCAAATAGGTTTTTAAACCATACTCATATATAATTTCTTCTTCATCCTTTATTGAAATATAAGCTAAAATTCACTAAAACATTTTGTCATGCTTTATGGGACCCTTGAGTCTCTACTTGGGTTTCTTTTGTTTGTATCTATATTTTATTATCTTTGTTATGTGCTCATAAATGAAATCAAAATTTATTTAGGTTTAAACTCAAGTGCATACATTAGTTGCTTGTAAGTTTAGATCATTTAGTGAAATTGAAGAAAAGTAATTTAATCATAGCATCACTTTGGTTTCACATACTGAACCAAACCACCTACATCAATAAGACATCAAACAACTTGAGACAAGACCCAATTAGGATTTCATCACCTAGCAGTTACCTTACCCTTTCCCAATAATCCTATTTGGATGTCATTACCAAGGGGAGAACCAACTTAGCTCTTTGTTTGAGTATAAACTCTAAAATTTGGTATATATTATCTAAGCACCTGATACCCTTATTGTTATGGTGTATGAAGTGAGGGGGTAGGCGTTAATACCAAGCCATGTATTAATTTCCAATATAAATCATTTTTGAGATCCTAAACATAACCTAAAACCATCCATAGACTTCTTTTTTAGTACCCGCTCTACAAAACAATTTTAGTCACACAATTTATTAAAAGCTTAAGGCATAAGCTAAAAGAGAGACTAAAAATAACTTTAAGAATTAACATACTTTTTAATGTGTGATTTCCTTGCTCATTTCTTTGCTTCTCTCTATTTAAGTGGTGAGATTGGTTTTGTATTCTCTCTTCCTTATCTTGTATGGTTCTAACTCATCATTAGCGAAAGAATCTAGTAGAATAGAACCCATCACCAAACTAATCAGCCTCTTCTTCCACCTCATCCATGGAGTATGTCTCTAAACCATAGGATTATCCTCACCCTTTAGGAAGTCCATCTTTCCCTTAGGTAGTTCCCGAAGGAGATAGACTTTCCACTTTCTTATATAACAATCTTGTGGCCCTTTAGCATTATCTTACTACCATGACTTGATTCCACCTATGGACCCACCTTATGGCATGCCTTCCCACCTTATGAAAAACCCTTCCATTACCACAATCACTCAATTTCCCTAAAGGTGATGGGGGGAGAGAATACATGCATCACTTGGATTGATTAAATAAAAATTTCAATAAACAAGCATGAAAATGAAACTCTTAAGAGTATTTAGCTAATGTGAGAGTTTGTTTTAATCACCAAAATGAAGTGTGTTATGAAGTTTTATCCCCTTGAAATTTATTTGTGAAATATTTCAAATTTTTTTTAAAAAACTAAGGCATGAAAATATTTAAGTTCATTTTAAGCACCAAAGACAAAGTGTGTAAGATTTAACCATGGTTAAACTTTACTTTTTTCACTGTAGGACCTGAAAATTGGTATAGGTTTTTACTAATTATAAGGCCAAAAGTGAGTGACAAAACAACATTTAAAAATTATCTCTCGGGTTTTTTGAATTTTGGTCTCAGAGATGGATCATTGGCAATCCACACAGGGATCGATATCAATCCATATAGATCAGTGTCAATCTTTTAGGTTGTCAAAATATCCTACCAAAATATAGAAAAACATATATTTGTTTTGATATAAAAATGGTTAATAAAATGAGATAAAAAACCAAAGCATCTCACTAGATACTATAAGAACCGAGTCAAATAAATAATATGCTAGATTCTAGACACAGAATAAAGACAAAAAAATCAAGAAAAAGTCAAGTTAGTTATGTCTCTATCATGCTCTTTTTTCACACAAAGATCATGGTTGATTTTATTAATCGATGTCGATCTATAAAATTAGCATTGATCCCTATAAATTTTTAAATAACATGACGTGATCCCTATAACTTGTGACTTGTTTAAAATAGAAAGATGTGATAAATGAAGTTAAAAATCAAAATTTGAATATTTTAAGCATCCATTAGAAAAATTAGAAGTAGCATATTAATCTCCTTGGTTATATGGGATCATCATGTCACATCAAGCATGCCAAGATGTAAATAAGGATTTTAATATAGAGGAGGTTAGTATTGTGTTAGTCCAAGAAATGAAACTCAAGACAACACACTAAAATCCTAACACCTCTAGTCAAGACACTAGATCTTATGTAACAAAACTAAATGAAAGCACAATTAAAACATAAAATAAAAAATCTTTTACCTTCCTTAGACATCCAAATGGATTTTTGAATGGTTTTATTTTCTTGTGAATCAATAATTATTTGATAATGAAGCTTTCCTTCTCTCTGATGCAGAGCTATAACAAATTCTTTGTCAAACTATGCCCTTTCCTTCCATCCAAGAAATCTCTTTTGATCATTCACTCATTCCCATAAGGAAAACATGAAATATATGGTTATAATGTACCTTCAAAAATTTGCATGCATCTATATTAGTTTCAAATGACCTTTATATCATCAACAATCCATCATACAATAAACTAAATCAAAATTTGTTCATATACTCAAATAAGCTTTATAACATTCTCAAAATGCATTTAAGTCAAATTACCCTTTTATTGGTAATAAAAACACCATGTGGTTATAAAAAATATCAATACATTCCTCTATTCTTTTCTCACTCCTCTCTAACCTTGATTTCGATACTAACTTAATTCTCATGTCCCCTTTCTTTTCACAAGTTTCATCTTAGCCTTTATCTCTTACTATCCTTGTTTATGGGTAAATATCCTTGTTGGAAGCATATGGAAAACCTTCACCATAAAGTAACTATATATTTATGGAACCATTTGGTCCATACAACTCCCACATTAACCCTATGACACAACTCTCAAGGAAAATGATATTCCTTCTTTAGGCCTCTCACCAATTAACCCTTTATTTGTGCAAACCTCCTTAGTATGAAACATGTATGGACTTTCTATATAATATATTGACCTTTAAATATACCCATTAATCTCCCCCAGGTGAATCAATCACTTTTTGAACCCTTTCTTTGGATAAATCCTCCTATTTCTATATCACCCTCTTTTTTTAGCCCTTTTCTAAGCCTAACATTACATAATATCTCATTTTTGTACTTGTACAATCTATAAAAACATGAAACCAATTCCATTTTTTATAACACCTCAATATAATCTAAATTATAATTTTTGATAGATTTCTAAGGGTTAAATATCCTTAAATAGGCAAACCCCTAAAAACTAGGGTTTCTTTCAATTGTTAATGCTGAGAGGGTAACTAATTCAATATGTTGCTCCTAAAACCATTTCAAGACAAAAAAATTATTGATTGAGGTATGGATAAGGATAATACCACTCTTCCATTCAATTATCACATTTTAAAAACCCTCAACCCATTCACAAACACATAGGGGTTAGGTAGGTTTTTCCATTATTGTCAATCACCCAAAGGATCCATTTACTAAATTAGGTTAATTATACCTTCTTGTATCATTACAAACCCTTGCCAAACACATTTTATTCCAGCACAAAGTTTATTACAACGTATCGTAGTCTAACTATATGTCAATTTGGACTATGTCAATGGTTGATTAAGACTAGTTTAATTCAAGGGGAACATATATGTTCCTAAATGGGTTTTTACAAGTTTTTTTGAACCTTAAAACACATATCATGATAAATATATGAATCCTTTTCTCAAGAAACCAAAAACTCATTTACATTGGCTATGGAAATAATATCGACTATGAAAATAGGGTAATAAACTATGCAGTCTATGTTTACTTTTGCATGTTCTCAACTTGATGTTACTATTGGCCAATAACATGAATCCAATGCAATGGATTATATTTATTTAACACTTCATTACCCAATGATCTAATTCAAACTACCATTTATCAATTCATTAAATCCCTCAATTCTCCATGAACTCAAAGTATTATCTAAGGTAGAATATACAATTAGTTCCCTTTCCTTATATTTTTGTAAAATTACTCATAATTCAAACATGAAATAATATTTGAACATGTTATTAAAAAATTTTGAATTTTATTCCTTTCCCTAGAAAATACATACATTTCTAAATAACAATAAAAACCCTATATTGTTTCTTGAATAAAACCTTATGACTACATACCCTGTTTAGCAGGGTTGATAGTATCCTCACAATGGCTTCTTCCAACTTTAAAATTCCATTCCTTGTAACAATATAATGTGATAATAAACAAGATAAAGTCATAAATATAAAGTCACCAATTAATGATTTAATCACACCACAACATAGTTCTTAGTTTTGGAATATAAATTCATATAGAATTTTAATACATAGTCCTCTTCATTCTTGAAAAATCCTTTATTCCATATCCATTCTCTACTACCTTAAAGTGGAATGAGAGGTTATTGTTGATGATTTAAAATTGTGCTTGATTATAATCAACAACAATGGGAAGTTTCAAGATATGGGACTTGCGTCTTGAAACAACCTCCAGATTTTTGAGAAGCTAGTTCTTCTTTAAATTGAGTAGATACTAGGAAAAGGGATAGGAATTTAACATAACACAAAAGAAAGAAAGAAAATCTAATCTATGGTGATGCACCTAAATGTAATTCAGCCTTAATCTTGAGCACAGTGAGACTATATGTAAGATTCATTTACATTTAAGAGCAAATAAGTGCATGATCAATGTAAAAGATGAAAACAATAGAAATAGAGGCTCACAACATAGACTAATTTTGCAGTGATACAAAAAATGTCAACAAAGGCATAGGGTTCAATATTTTTATTTGAATTTCCTAGTCACATAAGAGGCGTAGAAAAATGTACAGTTATGTAAACCTTCCAACTCAAGAAAATGAGACAAAAGCAAATGACATTCCTAATCACAACTCTAGAAAGTCTACAGCCTAGACTAATTTTTCAAATGACACAAATAATATCAACAAAGGCATAGGTTTCAATTTTCTTATTTGAATTTTCTAGTCACATAAGAGGCACAAAACACGTACAATTATGTAAACCTTACAACTCAAGAAAATGAGACAAAAGCAAATGATATTACTTAGTCACAGCTCTAGAAAGTCTAAACTCTTTACAATAATTCTCTCTTAAATTCTCTCTGATAATTGATTATGATCCTCTCTTGGTGATCTCTGTACCCTTATTTATAGCCTTGTATTCACTCTAGATTGTTTGATTGTTCCCAATCTAACAGCCCAAATGAAATCTCCCCTAACTGAACATGTCTAACAGAAGATATCTTATAGATTTTGAAATGCTTTGTCTTCTAGTAGTTTATTGGCTAAAACAGATTGCAAGACGCTCTTTTCTCTTAAACACTAGGTAACACTTAGCCAATTTCTTCTTATTTCATAGGAGACACCGGAAAATGACACTTGGCATGTTCTTCAGCACCTATTAAATACACATGGCACTTTTTGCTGCTTCATCAAAGGATATGTGGTAATCTCTACTTTTTTTACTTGCCTTTTTAGAAACCTACTGAAGATGACACATGGTAGTTTCCACTTTAATCTATTTATATCATAGAAACAATTTAGGTCTCATTTCACATTTACATAGACAATGACACCCGGTAGCTTCTGCTTACTTAAGAAACAAAACTTGGGACCCACCACAGTCTTTGTTATATAAGTGAAGCAAAGATGAAGATAATTTAGACCACGACACGTGGTGGCTTCTGCTTTCTTTTGCTAGAGTACGTGGCAGCTTCTATCACTTTTAGAAAAGCAAAATTGAGACCTTCTACTATTGCCACTTGGTGCTTTCTACTTTTTTGATACTTATCTTGTTAAAACCTTTTACTGAAAAGAGATGAAATGTAGGTGTCGATATGAAAATGTGGATGATGACACTTGGTGACTTCTGCTAAGTTGCTATGAGATACGTGGCACATATCGACCAACTCAAAAAAAAATATGAAAGGTGATTTAGATGATGACACTTGGCATTTCACTTGAGAAGGATGCCTTAGAGGATGACACTTGTCAGCTTTCGATTTACCCTGACACTTAGACAAAATGAATCAAAAGGAAAATAGAGTCCATGCTCTGTTTCAAAACTCTACCATCTCGGACCACAATATGCGAAGGTAAAATTTTACAGTGTGTGACTAAAAATAGAATGAAATGTAGAGTAAATTTTTACTCTATAGTTAGTGGCGACCTCAAGGACTTTTGAGCCTGCTCAAAAGGAAACCACAACTCCCGCATGATCTAAAATTACTAAAAGACATAATTTTAACTAAAATGTTTCAAATAGATTCCATTTACGAGAATCTCTTCAGGTTCACCTTCCATCATTTCTAGCTCAAACGAATTTTGTTATTTACATGCTCAAATTCTATAAGGGCCAGTCCATAATGCTTCAAACTTAGTGTGTTGACCTAGTTTGACAGCTCTTGTATCCCATTTTAAAACAATTAAGCATGTTTTGAAATGGGGATTTGAAGTCTTTTTATCAAAATAGTCTTTAACTATTTTCTAATGCTTTATCAATGAATCATGTGCTGCATCCCTCTTTTCTTGAACTTCTAGAAGTTCTGCTAGTTGGACTTGCATGGGGCCATTTTCTTCAATTTCAATATGTTTGATCAGCTAGAGAGCAGGAATATCCAAGCTTAGGGGAATTACAACAGGTTTCCCATATACCAATTCATGTGGGGACATTTTGATCACCTCTTTAGGTGTAATTCTATTAGCCCATAGTGTTAAATTAAGCACTTTATGCCATTCCTTGTTATGATCAGCCCCTATTCTTTTGATGAGTCTAATCAGGTTATTATTAGTTGATTCTGCCAAACCATTACCCAGAGGGTAATAATTAGAGAAGTTTTCAGATATATTCCATGCTTTAATGTAAAGTCAGATACTTTGGACCCTAAAAATGCTTTAGCATTATCTAAAATTATGGTGCGAGGAGCCCTAAAATGAGTAGTGATACTCTGTAGGAAATCTAGGATCACATTTTCTGTTACTTCCTTGAGTGGCACTGCCTCAGTCCATCTGGTGAAATAATTTGTGGTTGTTAAGATCCATTTGTGACCCATACTAGATACTATATTTATCATTCCAATGAAGTCAAGACACCATTGAGCAAAAGGTTCATCCACAATTATAGGACTAAGAGGCATTGTTGCATTCCTTCTCATCCTCACATAATATTGACAATATTTACAATTTTTAACCAGATGATAACAATCTATAAATAAAGTAGGCCAAAAATAACTTGCTTCACTTATCTTTATAGCTGTGGTATTTGTAGAAAAATGTCCACCAGATACTCCATGATGTATTTCATGTAGTATTTTCTTAGCCTCATCTTTTCTACACATCTTAACAATTTGGCATCAAAATTTCTTCTGAAAAGAACCTGTTCAATTAAAACAAAATGAACTCCTTGCATCCTATAGTATCTTCTCTTATTTCAAGTGAGTTCTCTCAGGTAAATCCCATTTTTCATAAAATGAATCTGGCTTGTGACCCAAGATTCCTAATCAACTTCTTGTATTCTCAATACAATTTCTTCTTCTGTTCCTAAATTTATCTCTTTAAGTATCATCTTTTCAAGTTCCTAAGTCATATATTGGCACAAACCCCTACCTCTGCTAATTTAGTGGGTTTGAATTCTACATCATATTCAAGGATCTTAGTTATCTAGTTTGCTCTTTTTTTAGTAATTTCACCCTCCATGATATACTCTCTAACACTTGGATGTGCTCCAAGTTTCAGAATTTTACTTCCTAATACTATATGCCTAAACTTTTTGAGAGCTCTTACCATAGCATATGCTTGGTTTTCCACAAAGTTATATCTAGTTTCATATTCTCTAAGATTCCTTGATAAAAATGCTATTGGATGCTCTCCCTCCTATTTATCATCCTTCTGTGTTAGGACAGTAGCAATACTAACCTCTCCTCCATAGACATACAATACAAAAGGCTTGGAAAAATTTGGGTTTTTAAGTACTGGAGATATTGAGATAACTTTCTTGACCTCTTCAAAGGTTTGCCTTCCTTCTGTAGTCCACTTGAAAATTTGGTCTTTTTTCAACAAGAGTGTTATTGGTCTTACTAAGCCTGTAAAGTCAAATATGAACCAACTAACGAAATTAATCTTTCCCAAGAAAGATTGAATTTCTTTCTTATTTACTGGAAGATGTAAGTTCATTATAGCTACCACTCTTTTTGGGTCTATGGAAACTCCTTCTTTAGATACTATATGTCCTAATAATTTTCCTTGAGGGACCGCAAAGATACATTTCTTAGGATTCAAGGATATTCCAAATTCTTGACATTTTTTAAACACAGCTTCTAAATGATCAAAATGATCAACAACATTCTTTGAAAAAATATTAAGATCATCAAGATAAATCAAGATGATTTTATTTATCAGTTCCCCAAATGTAACATTCATAGCTCTCTGAAAAGTGGCTCCAGCATTTGTTAGGCAAAATGGCATCTTAACATATGCAAATGTTCCCCACTTGGTAGTAAAATTAGTCTTATGTTGGTCTTCTTTAGCCAACCAAATCTGATTGTATCTAGAAAAACCATCTAGCAAAGAAAATCTCTCTGATCTAGCCACAGTTTGTATAATTTGTTCCATGGAGGGCAAGGGATAGTGATCCTTCAAGGACACTTTGTTTAGATCTCTAAAATCTACACAAAGTCTTATATCACCATTCTTTTTCCTAACTGGTACCAGATTTGATACCCAGGTTGAGTGTTTGATTGGAAAAATTATTTTAGAATCTAAAAGTTTATGTAACTCATCTACCATTAGAGGTTCAATTCTTGGATTCACTAGCCTTTGTTTTTGTTTGACATGCTTAGATCCTTCAGTCAGTTCTATTGTGTGCTGAATGATGTCTCTATTATATCCATGAAGGTCTTCATAGCTCTAGGCTATGACTATGTCATATTTTTTGCATAATTCAATTAGCCTTTCCTTCTCTTCTTGAGTCACAAAATTTCCAACTTTTAATTTTTTCCCTTCACTCACTTCTACTTCAAAATAATCTGCTTTGTTTGCTTGGAACCTTTTCTTCTCTAGGCTTACATCTTTTGGGTCGAAAAGGCTCTCTAAAGTGATTAAACCTTTAGGGAGCTTATTATTCTTTAATTGTATAATTTGGTCCTCATATGTCTCTTCAATCTTTGGTTGCAATTGATCAGCAAATTCCCCTAATTATTGCAAGAATGAGAGCACTTGAGAATCATTCTCAAATACTTGCCAATTCTCATCATTATTAGGAATAGTTGGCCTTACTATAACCTTTAATGACTCATTGTTAACTAATAGGCCAGTTGTTGGATCAAATTGTGAACCAATCTGTGCCATCTTATCAGCTTCAGAATTTTGACTCTTGGGAACTAATTCAATATTAAAAGATTCAAAATCTTCTATTAAGTCCCAAATTTTGTGCTTATAGGATTTCATTCTGACATTCTTTGCTATTGCCTTTTCTCTAATTTGCTTTACTACTAATTCTAAATCTCTTTTCGCTATCAAATTCTTTATCCCCTTTTTCTTGGCTAATAAGGGCCCATGTACTAAGGATTAGTGTAAGCAAATTAAAAATGGATAGCACTTAAATTTTTTTCATGATTTGGAATGGTAAGACAAATTCTTGCTCCAACACCATTTTTACTTCTAGCCCCATCAAAATTTAATGTCCATATTTTTGAATCTTTTTCAGATCCTTGAGTAGTTGGTGTCTCTTCCTTTAAAACATTTGGGATTTCATGGTCCTCATCAAAAATAACATAAGTGCCCAAACTAGTAAAGCTATAATTTTCATAGGGATCACTATGCATCATAGCTAACAACTGTTTATTTTCTTTTTCCTGATTATGCTTAATCTAGTCACCTATCTTAGTAAAATGGAAGGAATCTGGTTTAGATTGGCTTACCTCTGACGCATTATTCAATAAGGTTGTTGTCTATAAATGAACTGTGTCTTTGAGCTTTCTTTTATCAATGGGTCCTTCTGTATATTTGGGCATTTCTTGATTTTGAAGAGCTTCTTATACTAATGTCCTTTGTTTAAGAATAGCTAACATGTCCCAAATTGATACTTGTGTTGGGGTCATCTTAAGTTGATCTACCACATTCATTGGTCCAAAAGTTTGAATTCTTGGGAGATTAGGATATCTTGTCTTTCTTTGAACTTGTTCAGGAACTTCTTGATTCTGTACTGGCTAAAGCATTTCTTGTCTAAAAACTATGTGTTGATAACATTAAAATGAAGTATTTTGCATAACTTCATTATTTATCACTTCAAGTTGTTCCAGCATTCTTTTCTTTGATCTAGTACAATAATTTGATTGCATCACTGGTTTCAAAATAGAAGCTTCATTCAGAAATATTGATTCTTCATCTTCAACCCATGAGAACAAAGCATATTTTGGGGCTATTTCTTCCTCTTATTACAATGACATCTCCTGCATCTGAGCCACTAGGATTGAATTCTACATACCAGGAGACTGGTAGGCTTGATTATCACTAGAGCTTGCAAACTGACCATCCATTCTTCTTTGCTCTACCACCTTTTGTTATAGATTACTCATAGGATAATCTCTAGGTGTGTGAGCATTATTGCAAGGGAAACACCAAGCATTAGTGTTATCTACATAGTTATTTTGCCCTAGAACAATCTCCCTATTTGAATTGGGAGGAATAGTCTCTGAGAGTGTGGGGACTGCAACCAATTGGTTTACTAGCTGATGATTGGTTTGTCTTGGAGGACCCTGATATTCATTTGACTGAGATGAAATTCTATTTCTTTGATAGCCTTGATATGGAGGCTTAGAGAAAGTATTCTGTTGTCTTTTTATATTGATTAGCTCATTAGAAAATGTCCTTAGGATATTCTTGATATCATCCAACTTAGATGACTGAGTGGGGACAATTTATTTAGTAAATGGTTCAGGATAAGTGTACATAGACACAGGTGGGCTCATAGATTTAGGGACTTCTTGAGGTAATGGCAAGGAAATTTCTAGGAACATGGGCATGGGAGGCCTTGGAGGTAACTTTCCAGCATCTATCAAATTGTTCTCAGCTCTGACTGCATATTCATAAGCCTCTGGCAAAGTCTGTCCTCCAAGTGACTAAATCCTAACAGATATATCTAAATTCAAAGCCTTACGATTAAACACTATGGCCATACCTGGTAATGGTTTAGCTATAACATGGATTCTATCCCAAGTCTTTTGAAATCTAGAATTGAAGTCAGTCATGGCTTCTTGTGGTCCCCTTTGAATGGTAATTAATTGTTGTAATAAAGAATACTTATCACCCTTTTCTATGAATCTTTCAAAGAAAAGATCCCTGCGCTGATCCCATGTAGAAATGGTATTTGGGGTCAGAGACCGATACCATTCTAGAGCCTTCCCTTTAAAAGAAGCTGGTAATAATCTTATGGCCACAATTTTTTGTGTGACAACATGTATAACACATACATTTGATACATCTTGAAGATGTTCCTCAGGTGTTTTAAAGTCTTTCCCACTAAATTTAGGTAGAGCTTTTAGGGCATTCACTGGGATAGGGTCCCAAGTGGCTGGTGGTATTGGGAGGACTAATGGACTACCAGTGTCCTAGCTTGCATATTTTATTAGGGGTATAGGGGCTCCCATATTTTCTCTAGGTATTGGTATAATTGGTTGGCTCTTCTTCTTGGACTTGTTACCAAAAGTGGTAAAAGAATACCTAGATTTATAGCAGATTGTGATCTGGTTACAGGTCCATATCTATGACTTCTCGTAGCTCTTTGGTTCATATGATCTTGAAAGAGACTTAAAGATTGGTCCCACTAGGCGTGCCAAAAACTATTGATGATTTAAAATTGTGGTTGATTCTAATCAACAACAATCAAAAGTTTCAAAATATGGGACTTGCGTCTTGAAACAACCTCCAAATTTTTGAGAAGTTGGTTCTTCTTTAAATTGAGTAGATACTAGGAAAAGGGATATGAATTTAATAGAACACAAATGCAAGAAATAAAATCTAATCTATGGTGATGCGCCTAAATGTAATTCGACCTTAATCCTGAGCATAATGAGACTATATGTAAGATTCATTTACATTTAAGAGAAAACAAGTGCATGATCAATGTAAAAGATGGAAATAATAGAAACAAAGGCTCATATCATAGACTACTTTTGCAGTGATACAAAAAATGTCCGCAAAGGCATAGGGTTCAATCTTCTTATTTGAATTTTCTAGTCACATAATAGGCACAGAAACATGTACAGTTATGTAAACCTTCCAACTCAAGAAAATGAGACAAAATCAAATGCATTCTTAATCGCAGCTCTAGAAAGTCTACAGCCTATACTACTTTTACAAATGACACAGATAATATCAACAAAGGCATAGGGTTCAATTTTCTTATTTGAATTTTCTAGTCACATAAGAGGCACAAAAACATGTACAGTTATGTAAACCTTCCAACTCAAGAAAATGAGACAAAAGAAAATGATATTACTTAGTCACAGCTCTATAAAGTCTAAACTCTTTACAATAATTCTCTCTCAAATTCTCTTTGATAATTGATTATGATCCTCTCTTGGTGATATCTGCACCCTTATTTATAGCCTTGGATTCACTCTAGATTGTTTGCTTGTTCCCAATCTAATGTCCCAAATTAAATCTCCCCTAACTGAACGTGTCTAACAGAAGATATCTTATAGATTCTAAAATGCTTTGTCTTCTGGCAATTTATTGGCTAAAATAGATTGCAGGACGCTTCTTTCTCTTAAACACTACGTAACACTTAGGCAATTTCTTCTTATTTCTTAGGAGACATCAGAAAATGACACTTGGCATGTTCCATAGCACCTATTGAAGACACATGGCACTTTTTGCTGCTTCATCAAAGGATATGTGGCAATCTCTACTTTTTTTACTTTCCTTTTTAGAAACCTACAGAAGATGACACATGGCAGTTTCCGCTTTACTCTGTTTATATCATAGAAACAATTTGGGTCTCATTTCACATTTACACAAACAATGACACCTGGAGGCTTCCACTTACTTAAGAAACAAAACTTTGGACCCACCACAGTCTTTGTTATATCAGTGAAGTAAAGATAAAGATAATCCAGACCGTGACACATGTTGGATTTCACTTTCCTTTCCTGGAGTACGTGGTAGCTTCCATCACTTTTAGAAAATCAAAACTAAGACCATCTACTACTGCCACTTGGTGCTTTCCACTTTTTTAATACTTATCTAGTTAAAACCTTTCACTGAAAAGTGATGAAACATGGGTGCCGATGTGAAAATGTGGATGATGACACTTGGCGACTTCCATTGAGTCACTATGAGATACGTGGCACATTCCGACCAACTCATATAAAATATGAAAGGTGCGTTGGATGATGACACTTGGAATTTCAATTGAGAAGGATGCCTCAAAGGATGACACTTGTCAGCTTTCGCTTTACCCCGACACTTAGACAAAATGAATCAAAAGGAAAATAGAGTCCATGCTCTATTTCAAAACTCCACAATCTCAGGCCATAATATGCGAAGGCAAAATTTCATGGTGCATGACTGAAAAATAGAATGAAACGTAGAGTAAATTTTTACTCTACAGTTATCATCTCAAAACTTGATTTTACACAAAACAAATTCCTATTTAAAACAAAGACTACAAAAAGATTCATAACTAAATCTTTATCAAGATTTAACAAGAAACCTTCTAAAACTACATGGGGTGGTGGACTACCACCTCACACAAACGTGACTTATGCATTTAATTTCATTATAAAACCATAAAGATACCACAAAAGGACATTTAAAATGTTTGTCATCCATTACACGCTCATATCTCACCTAGAACTTAGATACATCATGTAAATTGGAAATTCCCTTTTTTGATGGAAAACCTATTTGAACTCAAATTCAAATTTGAACATACTTAAGACACATTTTAGACCTTTTATTGGCATTAAAAAATGCCCCTGCATCACTCTTCTTAACACCTTGGCTTTGATGTTGTTTGGCTTAAGATTTGGGCATGGTAACATTACTTGTATGAGTCTTATGGAGTAAATCCTACACAATAACTCTATAATATCCATGCTTTGAAATGAAGGGGTATGGCCCTATATTTATATACTTTCAAATTAACTATCACCCAAGGTGAGTTAAGGTTGAGTTTATTCTTAGAATGCGTTCAAACTAAACCTAGGTGAGTTAAAACTAACTTTAGCTAAGTTAACAGTTGTCAAGTAATTATGATTTGAAATTACTAGGCATGGCTCTCAAATTAAATATTTTAAGGATATTTTCAAAGAGCTTGATAAGTCATAAAGGCAATGATGAAAGGCTTGTATATTTTGAATTTTGGAATTTCTTATTTAGATATTCATCAATTATAAATGTATAATTCAACTAGGCATTTAATCTTGTTTACCTTGTTAATTGATTTTAATTAGCATTTTTGCTCTTTCAAGATTTGATTAAGTGTGAAAGTTCCCCACTTAAGAGTTTCATAAGCCAAATTTATAGTTGTTATACCTCAAAATGATTAGGGATGTATCCATGAGAAGTTATTATTACATATGATAGAATATCCCAATTAGGGATGTCTCAACATGATTATGATCTTTGATGAATGATACACAAGTAAATTTGGGATATTCATTGATTCTTAAGATTAATTTGAAATTTTTGGTAAGAAACAATCTAAATTTTAGTCGAAAGCTAGTTGTGGCCAGTTCTGGGTGTCTACACTTAGGTTGATAGAATACATTCTATGAGGTCTAGGAAGGATTGAGGCCTATACGTGCATATTCAAAGTTTGTTTTGAGATCTAAACACCTTAATGAGGTCTATAGTGTACTCCTTGACAATATTCCAATTTTTTTATAGCTACATATCTTCTTTAAACTCTATTGCATCCTCATTGGTCTATGCCTTGGGTTATTGACACAATTATCATAACATACCCTAGTTGACTATATTCACCTACTTCCTTTACTATTTGAGGATTAGAACTTCATGAAATTTTGGGTTGTACCTCTCACCATATATTGAGGGTCTTTATGGTCCTCAAATCACTTCAACAAGTCATCTCCTCAACTGATTGCCTTGTAGGGTTGCCTATGTAATTTGGCCTATGCATGACTAAATAGGGTTTATCATGTTTTAACTCACTTATTGCTTGAGTATAGGAGTTTTATGAAGTTATTTTGTCACCATTTAGTAATATTCAACTATCTTACTCTTCTTTAGTCCTACTTCAGTCCATTAGACCTTTTAAACAAAAAAAACACTTCCTATGAGTAAGCAAGCCTATACCATGTCTTAGTTGAGTAGGTAGAGTATACATGTTTATCTCATTTCTTGATCCTTTTAGGATTATTTGGACTCAAATACTTGATCACTTGATTTTATTTCTAACCTTAAAACACACATACACCACTATCTCAAGTTTTGTAAGACTCCCAGTCACTTAATTAGATTTACAAGTGACCATTTGCTTGTGTGTAAGGTCTTGAATTGTGTATGGAGGGTTAAGATTCTTCATTAACATCCATTAACATTTATTTTGGTGTTTAAAAAAAATTATGACATTTTTTCATCTTCAAATAAACCTGAGTGTCCTCGATACACATTTTGCTTTTTAACTTGAGGTTTGATGCTAGATTGGTCTTTCTAGTCCATACAGACCTGTAGGTGGCCTTCATTTAAGATTGGTCTATAATCCTAGTTTTTTAGGATCCCTACATTCAATAATGAAACTCTTAAAATTAATATCATGTTATTTATATTTTATTAATTCCCTTAATGCCTTTAAACTTCACACATCTTTAACATCACTATCCAAGGCACTCTTCAATATATGTGGTTGTAGGTAGTCATTAAAGGAGTCTACTAATGTGATCTTGAGTTTGAATTCTATAAAATAAACCATGACATATTATAAATGTTCATTCCTCATCAATATCTCATTCTCATTTCCCTCAAGTCTATTAGCATTCTCAAATCACCAAAACACCTCTGCCTTTACTATCTCCCTACACATTCTCATAGGTGCATTAGGATTGTTTACCTTGTCTTCAACTTTCTTTAACTTTAGGTGATTTCTAAATATTAATTTATCCATGAAATTTTTAATCTTGAAACCATCACAATTATTTCATGCCTATACATTCAACTTTTAACATTGACACCATTGGATTTCTCTTGAAGTTGCAGACCTATAGGTCTATAACCTTATGTAAAAGCATTTGAAAAGTGTAAAAATAGATGTTAGGGATCCAACATCATGCCTTAATTGTATAAAATAATTAATTATGGGATCTAAATATTTATGTAAATACATATTTAAATCCATTCAAATCAACCTGTTATGTAGACACACTAGAATACAATTCAAAAGGTGAATGAAAGTGTGACACTTTTGAGACTAGTACATAACGTTTATTTGATCATATGATAAGTAATATATTTATATGATATTATAAGATAATTAAAAACCAATTATATGAATTATACCATCTATAAAACCTTGAAACACAAAAATATTTATAGTCACTTACAAATTATGTAAGAGAATATCTTTCCTTGTTGAAGGACCTCCCACACATTCCAAAATGATTAATGAAGGTTTATGGTACATTTAAATACCTTTAATAACTCCTTAAAATTGGTTTTATGTAGACAAAGAGTTCACACTTGCATTGGAGTTACACAAAACTCAACCTGTTGGGGATTTAAGCCCCTAAAAAGTAGTCTAGTTCCTTAATAATTATTTATATAGCTAAGGAACTCAATACAATGACAAATTCCACAAATTTTAATCCCATATGGGTCCCAAAATTTGGATAAAATATTGTCCCCTAAATCCACCTGTATGACCTATACCATGTAGTTCAAAATGGCCTTCATGAGCTTGTGAATGGAGTGATGGAATATAAAGAGATATTTCTAAAACTATTAGACTTTAAAATTATTTAAATTATTTTTTTCCAACTTTAGGAAACCCAAGGTATGTTTTTAAACTATTTTCACCTACAAATGACTTCAACAAGTCCATAAAAGTCTCTTAACTCTTCTCTTTGGCGTTAAAACACAAGATTATAACCTTTATCTCAATTTATGATTGGTTTTGAAGTTTTTTATCTTCTATAATGTGATTTAAAGGTATATTTTACATATTTTTTACTTAGGGAACTTTGACATACATTGGAGTTAGCAAAAAATCATCTTTTTCCTCATTTTCACTACCTTAAAGTTCATAATTAAACCTTAAGCACTCTAAAACATCATTAAATTTTATTATAATATCATTAATACATGAAATTACTTTGTTAAAATCCTAAAAACTTATGATATTACTTTAATAAGCCTTATCTCTCCATGACATGTCTAGACCACCATATGACCAAAACAAGACATTACCTTAAATTCTCAAAACTTACCTTAAACAACAATAATAAGGTTTAATGAACAATTTTAGAGAAAATATAAGGCATGACAAGACCAAATGATAACAATATGAAATTTTCAATTAATATGGGGTTGAATAATTTTACTTAGGTTCAAAATTTGGTTAACAATACCATCATGTTGTTTAACCCATTTTGGTTTGGAAAGAGTTAAGGGGTTAGAATAACCCATACACAAGGATGGATAATACCATTATAAAGTAGGATAATATATAAAAAACTATATAAATGAATATTATGAATTAAAATACTACAATGTGATAAATATTAAAATAAAAAATATTCTAAATATGTTTTATTGATTGCAATCCCAAGGAGAAATTATTCTTAGCTAGATTTATAATGTGTAGGTAGATCTATGTTTTACATAGACCCAAGTGTGTATGATTAGGATTATAAAATAATCACTAGAATTTTTAAATTATGATTTTGTATCTAAAAACACTACCATGGACCTTAGGACACTATCATTGACACTATTATCCATTGTGCAATGCTACTATATAGTACATGATATGTACCAGATTGCAATGTGACAAACATCATTATTTTAGGATTTTTGTCACCTTTATGATAAAATATTTATATATGAACATGTGTTATATATGTTTGATTATGGATGAAAACCCTATCTCTTGACCCTTATTTACCCTCAGTATGTGTTTGCCAAAATGGGTTAGTGGGATCATGGTGTAAAGTTGACCTCAAAGACCCCTCTATCAATGAGTGTTGTCTACATAGCTAATACTCCAAGGATAGCCTAAGACATATTTAGTGTATGCAATAAAAAATTCACTAGATCCACAAATCAATCCTAACTCGAGGAAGATATATCTTACTTACACTTTTGATTGGGGATACATTAGATAATCGAGAATGTGACCAATATGGATCTACTAGACCAATTTAGGGGATATGTTATCACAAATAATATCACTATGTATATTTCTCAAGCCTATAGTAAAGCAAAATCATGAAATAAACATATATATGTCCTATGTTTTCATATTCACTAAACTAATAACAAGTAAAGCAAAATCTAATCTAGTTATCACGAAATTTTATGGAACAAAGTGGGGGTTAGTAAAAAAACAAAAGTAAACATGCATAAGAGAATACTAAATAAGTTATGTATATACTAACCAAACAAAAATAAACATGCATAAGAGAATACTAATTAAGTTATGTATAGATAAGACCCTAATGCAATGGAGAAGAAGAGTAATATTATTTAAAATACATTGCTTATGCTACTTCTATCTACTAAAGAGAGGAGTAAAGGGTTAGTAAACAAACAAAAGTAAACATGTATAATAGAATCTTAATTAAGTTATGTATAGGTAATATCCTAATTCAATGGAAAAGAAGAGTAATATTATTCAAAATCCATTACTTATGCTACTTATATCTAATAAAAAGAGGAGTAAAGTTAGAGATGCCTGCCTATAAGACAAACCCATCGAGACTCAATCTCTCTCTTGGCTAAAGGTGATTCACAAGAGGTTTTTGTGTTTTTTAAGGATCACTAAGAAAGGCCAAAACATCTAATACTTATCCATAAGACTATATCCTTTTCCAAGTAGAAACCCTAAGATAAGATTCCTCAAGTATAAGGGTAGAATAATAAATTATAAATAAGTGTAAATGAATAATAACTCTTGATATATCTCAAATAATGGTGAAATAGATGTCTTTATATAAGTGGATATAACCCTAAACCCTTCCAAAAATTTTAGCTGATAGGGTCGACCTAGTATCATTATTGATAAAAACTCACTAGGTCATGGGCTAGGTTAGCCAAGAGCTGACCTAGACCCTAAATGATTTTTTCCAATAAGAGTAGAAGGTTGACACAACCAACATAGTTATATAAATTATAAAAATAGGTTTTAGGTTATCAAAAGGGGTACTGAAGGTGGTAAATGACTGGAGCGGTGTTTAAAATAGGAGTCAAAGCTTAAGGGAATGTTTTTAGGATCTAGTTATATTGGTAACAAGTGGAAATAAAAGACAACAATATTATTAAGAACCAATGGTATACCCATCCCTTTCCTAGTGCACCCTTTAAGGCATGCACTCAGATAGATTGAGACTCAATGGGTTCCTGAAAGATAGATAGAAAACATCTCTAATTAATAAATTTACAAATATTATATATATATATATATATATATATATATATATTCCTCACTCAAAGCTCATCATGTGTCAGGTAAAATATGGGATAGTACTTAGAGAATGAATATAGTAACACACAATGTTGAGGCTATAGAAAAGTTGCATTATTTTAAAGCAAAAATAGCTAAAATTTAAATGATGAAAAGAGAAATAACTGAAAGTGACATGTATGCATACCTTGACTTAACTTTATCACTTGATTATTATATGTTGTGTTTATAGTTTTAATTGTGTATGGTGTAGCGACTACTTTTGACAAACCCAAGAATATAAAATTAAAGAGAAAAAATAATCAAACATAGGAAACTGAAGATAACTAGTGCTATGTAGATGGGACATACTTGTAAATTTGACAAGCTAGGGTGACAAGTGATCTGTTAGATAAAATGACCAAGTAAAAATTTAGATTAAATCAAGTAACCAAAAATCCAAGGCTACTAAATACTGAAAAACTCAAACCAATAAACCTTCAGTAAGAAAGGCAAAATCACCAAGTCAAACCAAGGATACATGTCAAAAATATGGTAATCCAACATCAATGTAAAAGTAGTAACAATACTTAAATAAATATGGGAAAATAATAATGATATAAAAACATTGTTGAGTGAGAAGTAATAAACCAACCTCACTCAATAATGGAAAAAGGTGCATAAAAGGTAAAGTAACATTGGTGAGTGAGAAGTAACAAACCAACCTCACTCAATAATGGAAAAAATATTCAGGTGTCCATAAAAATAGTAGTACAATGACGACAAGTGATAAACATAAATCAAGGCTTGTATAAAAATATAGAGTTATGTTGTAAATAAAGTAATCTAAAGCTTCTCAAACATCTTTTTCTCTAAGGATAGATAAAATTGAAACAAACTAATGGTAGAATGTTTTTAAGATGTGAAAAATAAGGAAGTACAGAAGAGGGAAAATATAGTCTTCATATTAATGGGGGGAATAAAATGTGTGAAAGTGATAATGAAGGAGAATCCAAAGTAGAATAACTCTTTATTGAAGTCAATACACTCAAATTAGGTTTGTCAAAATAAGAGGACTTTAGACCTTAAGGAATTTAAAGAAATTCTCCTAGCCAAATAAGTCTTATGTCAACATATTATGTATGTAGATAATTCCATGAAGGCTATATGTATGAAAATTAAAGTGGACCTACCTTTTCACAACATGTTCCCCATTCCTTAGGAACCCTTATAGAGTCATCGATATACTAAAAAGATTGGGTAATTACATGAGAAAATAGGTATCACCTTAGAGTTTATTGAATTCTCCTATTCTAATTTACTAGCCTACCACACCTTAATGAACCTTGTCTCTATTGTGAGTCTAAATGTGCAGTTTGAGATTCGATTGGAGATAGGACATGTGCTTGTAATAACATATTTTGGTGTGATTTTTAATTTTGAGTTTTGTATGTTACCTTTTTTATATCATTGCCTTTTGTTTCAAATGATTTGGTTTTTAAAGTTCTTGATGGCTTTTCCTATTCCTCCTCCATACGGATTTCAAAAACCAAACATGAGTGCTAAAGATGAATTTTTTTTGAATACTTAGGACTTGGTTGTGAAAAGAGAGAATTCATAGAGCATGGTGTTTAAGAGTCTCATAAAGTTAGGTGAAATAAAAGTGCCATCTTGACTTCAACCTTGTTCTATCCAATGTGGAATGAAAGGAAAGGAAATAAATAGGAATAAACATGAAACAATTTGAATTACTTCAAATAAAAAAAAATGTGACAAAGGGTGGAAAAAGAGATACAATGATAGAAAAAAATTGATTCCTTATCATAAGAATGAGGTAAATAGAGGAAAACATGATAACATAGTTTGTTATGCAAATTTTATCTACAAAGAAGCAAAAATCTAAAATTAAGAAAAAAGATTAAGAACTTGTAACCATTGCAAAACATAGTATAGAAAAAGGAATGACAATATGGTGATTTTATGAGGAAGGCTAGGTTGTATCCATGGTCTTACACTACAAATCATAAAAGATAAACCCATTATGGTGCCAAAAATTATTAGAAAATTAAATGGGATAAGAAAAAGATGGAATTTGTGAGGAAGGCCAGGTCTTATCCATGGTCTTACACTATAACTCATAAGAGAGAAATCCATGGGGTGTCAAAAATTATGAAAATTAAAGAGTATAAGAGTACATCATGAGGAATACCTGGTCCTATCCATGATTTTACAATGCAACTCATGAGAAAAAGGGAAACCAAAAGAACAAAAAGGAAGGACTAAGGTTTGTGAAAAGATAGAACTATTGAAAAAAGTAAGACCTATGTAAGTATCCTATAAATTGTGTTAGATAGATAACATATAGATAAAGTATGAAAATAAGTAAAGGCTTAGGTAAAATAATTTTTGAATAATTATGTGTTGGTGGGCTCTTTTAAAATATGAGCTTCATTGGTTTGAAGGCGATAGGTACTTGGACCAATAATATCTTTGACTAAATAAGGGTCCCATCATTTTTAGGCATATTTACCTTATTTTTCATGAGTGTAGTCTAATTTAATGACAAAATCACCAAAATAAAACATGTGCACTTTAACTCATTTTTAATTTTGTTTGGCAATATGACCCTTGTATTGGTAATTATGTTGTAAAGTAGAAATACAGTGTTCATCAAGAAGATTGAGAGAAAGAAGGTGAGCTTCAAGTAATTATTCATCAAGTATGATACCATGAAGAGATATACAAATAGAGGGAATATAAAATTCTAATTGAGATATGGATTCAAAACCATAGACTAGAGAGAATGGTGTTGCCCCAATGGCAGTATGTATGCTAGTGCGGTAGGCCTAAAGAGAAAGATAGAGATGAAGGTGCCAATTCGTGTGTGTTTCATGAATTATCTTTTGGAGAATTTTAATAATTTTTTTTTTTGCCTTATATTGTCCATTACATTGTGTATGATATTGTGAGGAAAATTTATGATTGATTTTATATTTAGCACAGAGCTTTTTGATGTCTTTATTTTTGAAATTACCACTATTGTTTGAAATGATAGTATGAGGGAAACCAAAGTGATAAATGATTTGATTACAAATTAATTTTGAGATGGTGGTACTGGTGACATTAGTGAGGGGTATAACCTCAACCCATTTGGTAAAATATTCTGTAACTATGATTATAAAGACATGCCCATCTTGAGATCAAGGTAATTTGCTAATGATATCTAATCCATACATGGTGAATGGCTAGGTAGATTCTATGGTTTAAATATTGGATAGGGGTGAATGAATTAAATCATCCTAAATTTATCAAGGAGTACATTTTTATCAAATTCAATGGCATATTTTTCAAGACTGGGCCAAAAGTATCCCATATGTAGGCATTTTTGGGATTCTATTGTGTTATGAAATATGAGTTTCATCCTCTTCTTGAACAAGCACATGGGGACATGTATGGTGGCCAATATAGAGAAAGGTAACTTTAACATTGTGATAATATAGGGTGTTATATCCAAATACATACTTAAAAACTTTTTTGTAAATGTGTGTCTTTTCATGGGAATCTAAGTTGGGAGGATAAGATTGGTGTTCTAGAAATTGAATGATGTATTTGTACCATGGGCTTTGTTAAATGGTGACAACCTCAATATGGAGGATTATTGAATCATGTGGCTGAATAGAGTATGGTGATTTTCTTATTTAGATAATAAAAATTGGATTGGTAAGAACTTGGTGCAAATGAAAAAAAGATGTTGAATAAGTGAGGGAATCAACAATAGAATTTTGGTCTCAAGGGATAGGATCAATAGTGAAAGAAATAAAATATTTTGCAAGAGTAGTTGAAATTTGATGATAATAAATGATATTATCAATTTTTCATTATTAATCACCATTGACTTAGTATAAAATGAGTTGGGAATCACCTAAGGCATTCAAATATTAGACATCTAAATCAAGATTATCTCTCATGCCTAAGATTAAAGATTCATACTCTACCATGTTATTAGTGATGTAAAATGTTAAGAAAAAATCTAAAGGGATGATTTTCCAATAGGGATTGTAATAATACAACCTAATTTAGATCCTTGAATGAATTTAGCACTATCAAATTGAAGGGCCCAAATATCCTTGTGTAAATCTACATTGATTTCAAGAAGTTCTTTGATAACTACTTTTAGTTTAGTAGTATTAGGAAGGATAGAAAATTCATTGAAATTAATTGATTCAAGATTAGAAATGAAGTTATGGAAGTAATATTTAAGATATATAGCTTATTTGAGACCTTCAATATAGAGAATATTGTCATCGAGAAGACTATCTTGAAGGTGATTGGTAGTGGGCACATGAGTGGTAACAAGTGGATCAATGACGATTTGTGATTTGATAGATTTTTGAGTAATAATTCAAATATAAAACTACATAAGGAGGACCATCTATTTTCCAATTCTATCTCTAGGAAGAAAGGCTTTGGATAAGAAATGATGAATGGGATTGGAATGAATGATAACATAAGTGGTTTGGTAAGGCATATAATGTAAAAGTTTTTCAACTACAAAATATATGGTGAGGCAATCACAATAGACTTTTGTGTAACATTTCTCATAATTAATGATGTCTTAGCTGATATAGTATATCGCATACTATCATCTTGCATCATCTTGTTGGGCAAGCATTGCCCCTATTGATATAGGTGTGGAAGAAGTATATAGGATCAAAGTTTGATCATTTGAAGGCAGATGAAAAGTGGGTGGGTGAAGAAATGATTATTTAATATTATCAAATTATTTTTGACAAGGTTTCATCCATTCTAAAGTATTACCTTTCTTGAGAAGATAATTGATAGAGTGGATATGATAAGCCGTTTCATGAATGAATCATCTAATTGCCCAAATTTTACTGAGATAAGTGTGAATGTCTAAAATGGATCAAGGCATGGACATGTTGATGATATCACTACTCTTATTAGGTTTAATATTGATGCCCTAGAGAGAGACTAAGAGTCGTAAAAGTTTTCTAGATGTGACATTGAAGACACATTTGTAAGGATTTAGTCTAACTTGTATTTGATAAGATGGTCAAAGATGATGGCAAGTTAAGAAAGATGATTCTTGAAACTTTTAGACTTAGTAATGAGGACCTCATCCACATAAGTTTATACAATTTTTTGGATAAGATAATGAAATATATTATGCATTACTCAGTGATAAGTAGCTATGGTATTTGTGAGGCAAAAGTAAATTTTAATAGGGTAATAGGTTCCACATTCTGTGGTGAAAGTGGTTTTCTGTTGGTCTTTGGGGGCAATGTAAATTTGGTTATAGATTAAAAATTCATCTATAAGAGATAAAATTTCATAACCAGTGATGGAATTGATAATGTAATATATTCAAGGTAGAGTGAAATTGTCCTTGGGACAAGCAAGAATAATATTACAAAAATTAATGTAGATGCAAATGACTATAGTGATTTTTTTTTGAATAGGGACTATGTTAGAAACCCATTCAGAATAATCCACTAGTTTGAAAAACTTAGCATCAATAAGTTTGATAATTTCTTTGTGACATAAGGTGGAAACTTCAAGTGGGATTTTTTGTTGATTTAGATGCACAAGTGTGGCATTGGGATAAGGTATGGTATTGTGCACCACAATGTTAAGGTCAATACTAGGCATGTCCTCATGGGACTAGACAAATATCTCTTGATATTTATCAAAAAATAATATAAATTTATCATGTTCAGTAGGTGAAAGTTCATGAGAAACTATAATTGGTCTAGGGCATGATGAAGTACCATATTCAATAACCTTAGCATTTCCATCTTGGAAGGGGTTTGGTGCATTAGGTAAAAAATAAATTGGATTAGTTTTAGGATCGATGTTAGCAATGAATTTGTTGAAAAATGGGGATTTATTTATGAAATTATAAAGTTTGTGATGTTATCAAGGAAGTTTAGGTTCTTGGGCATGAACTAATTCAATAATATATCCATTACTAGATAAAGTGGGAAGGGGACCATAATACTCAATATCTACTTTGAGATCAAGAATTTGATTACCATGGATATCATATTCATAATTTATTTGATGGACATCTTTGTCCTTGGCATCTAATGTAATCTCAAGAGTAGGAGGAGTACATGGATCATAAGGCATTGGTATATCATTAATTTATCTTATGAGGGAAGAATTGGATGTAATGATGGGATCTATAAGTGGTAGAGAAGATGAAATAATCTCCAAAGGCTTAAAGTGTATGATTTATTCTACCACCTAAGGAGTATCAAGAAGTGGATAATTAATAGGAGGTACATGACTTAAAGATCTAATTCATGATCCATGGAAATGGTTTGAACATCCTAGTTGAAATAATGTATTTGAGCTAAAGTTTTATGATAATGTTGGACATCCAAATCTCAAGATTGAGCTTAGGCCATGATGTAGTTATCATCATAGGTTGGAGAAATGGTACATGCTTGAGATTCAGGGGGAGTTTAAAAAGGAGAAATTACAAGATTATTGAATTTATGTGGAGACATGATGAGAGGGTCTTAGAATAATTGGGCCACTCCATAGTCATTACAAGTGAAGACATCTTTTATTAAATAAGGTTCATGATAATTGCATGAAGGGGAATATTAGTGATCTCATCAATGAGAGTAATAGTGTGATCATGAGGTAATAAAGAGGGAAGAATCCACTCCTATATTTAAGGAGGTAGCTTAGTAGTGTTGTAAGTATGTTTCAAGTCATTAGGTTCATAATCATCCAAATTAGCAAGAGTGACCTGTAAGTTTGGATTGATGTTGATGAATTCAAGTAAGGGAGCACTATTGATGGTATGGATGGTAGGAATGAGATATTGAGATTTCATATTAATAATTTGAATAATTTAAGGGTTTGGATTAGCCTCATGCTTATACCATTTTCCATTATGTAGGAATTTAATGCACTAGCTACCTAAAGAGGTGATGGCCCTCATTTTATGAGTCTAAGGTTGACCGAGGAGTATGTTATAAGATAAGGGAAAATCAAGGACCATGAGTTTAGTTTAAATTATCTTAGGTTTGATTATTAAGGGAATCCAAATAAAACAAATTGGATTTTGATTAGTTTTATAAAATCCATGGCATGTAAGGTGGGTTTACTTGAGATGATCTATATTATAACCAAGTTTCTAGATAAGCCACAAAGATGTCACATTAATACTAGACCCTTCATCAAATAAAAATTTATGGACAAGGGTAGTATTAATGGATATTTTAATGGATAGTGGTGGATCACCAACATAAAAAATGTTCCCATGATTAATCATGTCTTCTTCAATAAATTCAATACAAGGTTTAGAAGAAGGCCAAATAGTTTCAATGGTATACACATTAGTAGGTTGAGGCTCAATAGAGGGTGGTTATTCATCTTTAGAAGATGGATCTTTTATTTCTTGAAATTGTTACATAAGGAACTTATGATGATAAGAGGAAGTACAAACTAACTCCACAAGTGGAATCTTACAAGGCATGGAGTTAAGTTCTTCTAGAAAGCTCTAATTGGATTTAGAAAAAGAAATGGTGTGAGGTTTATAAGGTAAGGTATCTTTTGAATGAATATAAGTTAGTGGGGATTCAGAAGAAGGAGGTGGTTCCTCAGGGGCTTCTGAAGCTAAATGAGTGGTTGTAGTATCTTTGAGAAGTTTTTATTCTAAAGATGGTTTCTTAGGTTTTGTGATAAGATCTTTGTGAGTTGGTTTGCGATGATAATTTACCTTAGATATGTTAACATAATGAGAATTGTTGTAATATTGGTCACAATCAACATCAATAACACAAACATCCTTGGTAGTTTGTTGATTAGTAGCTATGAAAAAAACTTTTTGGTTATTTTAAGAAGAAGCTTTGGAAGTTTGTCATTTTTGGGAAGTAGTGTTGTAATCTTGATGATGAAGGTTGATCATGGCTTTGTGATTGAAGAAATCACTGAGCACGTAGGAGATAAAAAATTTAGTAATCCCTTGATAAGTTTCATTGGAGTGACCAATGTCAATGTGGAGCCAAAAAAAATGATTAGGGTCATACCATTTAGGAGGATTATTATGATAAGTAAAGGGTTTAGAGGCTGGAAATAATTATTTCATTTATTGCATAGTGAGTGGTATGTGAGAAGATAGGGGAGTGTCATCTTTGGCAACTCCTAGTTTGGTTTGAGGAGTATTGGTGGTGATGGAATTAGTAGAAGTTTGAAAATATCCTTTAAGGAATTTGGTATTAGATTCAAATTTCTTGAGGAAGTCTTGATGTTTAGTTTGGTCAAGATTTTTATTAAGTGTTTTAGGAACAAAAGTTTGAACCTTATATTAAAGTGAAGGATTTAAATAAGTTATAAAGAGTTTTAAAAAAATGTTATTAGTCATGTTATGATTAGCTTTATGGGCTGGAGATTTCCATCTTTTAATAAAATCATGAGCTGATTCAGTGGGAGATTGCTTAACATTGATGAAATTACTAAGATAATTTTTGGGAAGACCATTATGTTGAAACTCTTTGATGAAAGGATTGACTAAATCTTAAAATTTCCAAATGGAATGTTGGGGAAATTGGTTGTACGATTCCAATACATCACCATTGAAGTTAACTAGAATTTTGGTTATGGAAAAATTATTAGTTTAGATCCACTCTTTATAAAGATTGCCAAATTATTTGAGAAAAGATGCAGAGTGTTTAGTCCTATCATACTTGATAGTTTGAGATATATTAAAAATATCAATGGACATGATGAAAGGAGATAAAGGCTCATTTTTTTATGTTTTTAAGTATTTTTTTATTCATGAGAGGTTGAAGAATAACATTTCTTGAGGCATCCCTAAGAAGTGAAGGAATGGAATTTGGATTGGCTTCAGGATTGAGAGTTAGAGGTGTTAGGTTGTGGAGCTAAAAGCTTCACTGATGTAGACATGGAGGAGGTTGCAGAGGTTGCTGAGTTGTAGAGCAAGTTACAGGGCAATGGACATTGGTCATATTATAGTGCAGAAGCAACCAATGTCAGTTATGAGTCAGCTGACATTGGTCAGGAAGGAGCCAATGTCGGCAACATATGTGTGCATGTAGTTTGCATGTGTGTTCCAGACTGGTCTATTTTTGGACAGGTAGTTGGCATGTAAAGACTATTTTTTAGTATTGAGTTACGAGTCTAATTATTGTAATTAAGAAATTCTAATTATTGTATGCATGAGATCTATATAATGGACTCATGGGCTGTATTGTAAAGTGTGCTAGAAATCCATTGTGCTTGTAGAGAGAGCAAGAGTAGCCCCTCCTAGTTCCAAAGGGGTGTCGAGTGTGTATGATCAGGGAGAGTTGTAGGTTGTGCAAATTCTAGTAGAAGATCCATTGGGGTACTAGTTTGGAGAATCATAAGGACTTGGTGAGGCAAGGACAAGGGTTCTTTAGGGTGTAGAGATATCTACATGGTAAGTAAGATCAATTGATTTGGAGGTGTTTGTGTGTGTAAGGTCTAAGGTGGATCAACAGGATAGCAAGGTCAAAGGAGAAATGCAACATGGCAAGGAGCAAGATCAGGGAGATCTACTTGGAGTACAGTTGTGTACTTGGTGTACTGGCAACATTGTTACTGACTGGTGGAGGTAAACAACAACTCTGTGTTTGAGTTGATTGTTGTGACCATAATTGAGAGAGTGAATTGTTGAAGGAGAATTACTGGTGAACCCTAGAAGTGTGGGCACTCTAGAGGTGTGGGAAGAAGAAGTGTGGCATCTTCTTTATTGTATTTTCTTTTGAATGAGTATTAATACAATTGGGTATTGTCTCTCATATCCTGTGTTGTTTCAAATTTCTAGTTACTTATTCATTCTGGTTAAATTTTGTGTTTAGTTGCTAATACAAAGGTAATCAAGTGTGCCCTTAGTGGGCAGTAGGATCCTGACAAGAGGTTGATTAGCCATATTGATCAAATGACATTATAATTTCATCATTTGAGAGGTGTTAAAAGTTTGTGTTATGTTCATTTGTTTTATGAATTGTCCAAGAAGTTGAGTCATATTAATTGGTGGGTCAGTGTTTTTATGAGGACTCACTATATTGGTATTAGGGGGAGTGTAATTGGAAGGTATATTACTCATGGGATTATTGGATAGACTTGTGTCAATTCCTCCCACATTATGTTAAAAATTTTGAAGATGAGAATTGTCTTGATAGGTATAAAAAGTATAATATCCACCTACTTCATCTTGAGATGTGATTTAAACCTTGTTAAAATCCACAGATGAAGGAGGGGAAGAGGTGATCTAAGAGTGAGGGTTCTCTTGGGAGGAAAAGAGATGGACAAATGAATATCCCATATAGTGTCTAAATGGGTTTAAGTTGTCCAAGAATATTCTAATAGGGGACTTAATTATGATTTGAGTAAATGAATAGAATGTTAAGGAAAGAAAAACAAATAACTAATTTAGATAGATAAGATAACAATAAGAGTATAGAGTTAGCTAGGTTGACCTAGTACTAAAAATTGGGATAGACATAGTTTGAGAAGGATACAGGGTCAATCAAGTCAACTTAGTAATGTAACCTGAGTGGTAAAAGGGATACAAAATCAACTAGGTTAAATTAGAAATATAGGTAGGGGAAAGGATAGTCTATAAGAGACTATGTCAAATAAAATGACAGTGTACTAAAAATAAGGAGATATTTTTCAATATAATTGAAACAAGAAGTGAAAGTAAACATACAAATAATTAGATCAAAGAGGATGATCCTATAGACACCAAAAATACACAAATGATGGTTCCAAATGTCATAATTCCCCTATACCACCTTAAGACCCCCTTAGGCCCAACCATTAGCATTTTGACCAATAACTAGGCCTAACTTAAGTTAGTTGACCTATTGGCTAAGACCTGCCTTTTAACCAACCCTACCTTTGACCCTTGACCGTTGACTATCGATCGTCACCTTGAAAATAAACAATTAGGTTACACCATCTAAACTAACTTAACTCACCCTCAACTCTGCCTTGATTTTTTATAATTGGCTCATCTAAATCCACATGTGAACCATTACATGCATGAGTTATAATTAGAAAGACAAGTTAATGTCTTATTTCACCTCTCCTTCCTTGCCTATAATAAGAGAGGATTAGGAGGTGAAAATGTATCTAGGACTTTAAGAGATTTTACATTTAGAGTTTCTTTGCAGGTCATTTCTTATATCAATCCAACAATCCAACCATTACATCAAAGAGCCAACTTGCCACTACCCCTCAATCAATTTTTAAGTACTGTTACTTTTCTAGAATCATGTTAGACTCCACTAATGAGCCAACTAGCTCAACCATTCATCCAACCAACATTATGCAAGCTATGTATTTATTTTCCATTATCCAATTACTTTATTTGTAATTCATAATTAGCCCAACATAAACCAACCTTTAAAAATTACCTTCTATGATTCGGTCAATCTAACTCTTTACCACCCAAACCTAACACATAGTAACCACCAACATTCACCCTAACTATTGATAGTTTGTCAGACCATTGATGATTACCTCAACCACCGATGGTCACCTCAACCACCAATGGTCACACCAACCATTGACAGTCACTATGGTAGGAAATAATAGTAAGCTATTTTTACCTACTTACCCTAAATAAAATCTAATTTTCTTTTTGTCCACATATTTAAAGACCCCTAACCTATTTTTTGAAGCACACTTGACTTGTTTAGCACTAGTATTGACCCTCTTATTGCTATATTAGTCATTTTAGTCTATATTTTTATCAAGCATTTCTTGTGTTCAATTTTAGTAGCTTTTGATTATCGATGCAAGTAATTTATCTTCTATTTTCTAAACTTGATTATTTAAAACGTGTAGATTGATATCCCCGAAGGAAGCTCTTGCTTTTGGGATTTAACTAGCATTAAGAAATCCACCTAGATATCTATCTAACCAACCATTTTATTTAATGTCATATTATTTTTAGGTCATCCTCCCAAGCCAAAGAGAAGCTCTTCATAATCATCTGATTCAATGTGTACACAATCAAATAGGTTTCTAAACCATACTCATATATAATTTATTCTTCATCCTTTATTGAAATATAAGCTAAAATTCACTAAAACATTTTGGCATGCTTTATGGGACCCTTGAGTCTCTAATTGGGTTTCTTTTGTTTCTATCTATATTTTATTCTCTTTGTTATGTGCTCATAAATTAAATCAAAATTTATTTAGGTTTAAACTCAAGTGCATACATTAGTTGCTTGTAAGTTTAGATAATTTAGTGAAATTGAAGAAAAGTAATTTAATCATAGCATCACTTTGGTTTCACATACTGAACCAAACCACCTACATCAATGAGACCTCAAACGACTTAAGACAAGACCCAATTAGGATTTCATCACTTAGCAGTTACCTTACCCTTTCCCAGTAATCCTATTTGGATGTCATTACCAAGGGGAGAACCAACTTAGCTCTTTGGTTGAGTATAAACTCTAAAAATTGGTATATATTATCTAAGCACCTAATACCCTTATTGTTATGGTGTATGAAGTGAGTGGGTAGGCCCCAATACCAAGCCATGTATTAATTTCCAATATAAATCATTTTTGAGATCCTAAACACAACCTAAAACCATCCATAGACTTCTTTTTTAGTACCCGCTCTACAAACCAATTTTAGTTACACAATTTATTAAAAGATTAAGGCATAAGCCGAAAGAGAGACTAAAAATAACTTTAGGAATTAACATACTTTTTACTGTGTGATTTCCTTGCTCATTTCTTGTCTTCTCTCTATTTAAGTGGTGAGATTGGTTTTGTATTCTCTCTTCCTTATCTTGTATGGTTCTAACTCATCATTAGCGAAAGAATCTAGTAGAATAGAACCCATCACCAAACTAATCAGCCTCTTCTACCACCTCATCCATGGAGTATGTCTCTAAACCACAAGATTATCCTCACCCTTTAGGAAGTCCTTCTTTACCTTAGGTAGTTCCCCAAGGAGATAGACTTTCCACTTTCTTATATAACAATCTTGTGGCCCTTCAGCATTATCTTTTACCATGCCTTGATTCCACCTATGGACCCACCTTATGGCATGCCTTCTAACCTTATGAAAAACCCTTCCATTACCACAATCACCACCCAACCATTGACCACCCAAGCTTCTTCATCTATGAATAATCCCTTTGATATTACTATGAAAAACCAACCTGCCCAACCTACAAATAACTATATTTCTTCCACCCCACCAATAAATCCTCTAACTTAAGAGTAACCCAACCACAAGCCACCTATACTACCCTTACCATGGGATTACCTACCACTACCATTGCCAACATTTTTTTAGCTACCTCTAATCTACTAACCACCACCCCACTTCAAAAAATTATGGTACATATACCTTCTACCTTAACACCAATCAACATAAAGGTTATTATCCTTCCTTTGATCACCAACCTAACTTTTGGTCCTACCTAATAGGTTCCCATTACACAAAACCTAAGTTACATCCCTAATCCACAAGGACATGTACCTCTACCCACTACCCAACCACCTACATCCACCTACCCCTATATATCATCTACCAAAACACTTGTGTCCACATACCAATATGTGATAGCTCCTTAACCTCCTACCAATTATCAATATGTCACCCAAACACCACAATAATATGCACCTTATAACCTTCTGGGTTCATAAGCCCAAATAGATCTAATGAAAATTCTCATGGATAAAATGTATACCTTAGAATCATCTATGGGAGCTCACAACATCTTATCATATGATCAAATATGTAATGAACCCATTCACCCATCTATCCCTATCAAAACATATCCTCCCCAATGGGAATTTCCCAAGTTTTATAAATTTTAAAGTAAGGAAGATACCCAATAGCACCTCAGGGCATTTAGGCATGCATGTTATTTGATTACTTATGATGATGGACTTCTTCTTTGTACCTTCCTTATGTCCCTATCTGGTCTATAATTAGATTGGTATAGTGCCATAACCAAACACTCTCTCTTCTCCTTCACCAAGATGCCCCATACTTTCTTGGATCAGTTTTTAATAAACATCTCTAAGAAATTCTCCATCACCGACCTTTACTCTATCTAAAAATTTGATGATGAATCTATTACTAATTTTGTGGCCCATTGGAGAAGCCTTATCAATTAAATTTCATTTTCTTTACCCCAACACGAACTAATAGAACTTTTTTCTTAGGCATGTGCCAATGACATATCTTCTATGTTGTGTGTTCAGATTTTTAGAAACTTTGATGAAGCTTTTACCATGGCACGCAAGCTAGAAAATAGAGCCAACAATGAAGGAAAGTTAAAGTTGAAAAATAAAAACTTTACCTACAAAACCAATGAGGCATCTTCCTCTAAATTAAACAACCAAACCAACACTGGGACCAAAATCAAGGGAACTATGCATGTGGTTATCCTTAAGACCACTCTTCCACCATCTGTCAATCAACCAAACTCCTCTAACTCCTCAAAACAAAACATGAGAAACCAAAACTGAAACAATCAAATGCATTTTACTCCACTTGGGAAATCTTATTCTTCAATCTTGGAGAAGTTATTAAAGGCTAACATCATATAAATTCCTCCTATCAAACCTCCTCAACAAGTTTATTCTTCTTGTCCTACATCCAAATGGTATAATGATAATGACCTATGTGATTTCCATCAAGTAGGCAGGTATGATATTAGTAGTTGTAATACCTTCAAAAACATTATCCAAAATCTCATTGATAAGGGGGATCTTGTGTTGGATAACCCCAATGCACCTCCAAACCAAGCCCTTGAAATTTTTAGGCAACATTCTCCAAATCATGTACCTACAAAAAATGAGAGCAACAAAGTCAAGTTTTCACATGATGCCCATATTGTCAATATGGTTCTTAATACAATCATTGTTGAAGAACCTACCAACCAATCTACCCATTATTCACCATTTCCACTTACAAAGGTAGTGGAGTTACCTTCTCTTCCTTTAGATATCCCAACCAAGGAATCACCCCTTTCTCCTCCTCCACTTATTGAGGTAGTGGAGTCATCAACCATCCTTCAATAGACATACCAGAACAAACAACCATCACCACATTACCTTCTCTTTTAACCACCAAACAATTTAATTCCTCTTTGGAGAGGATTTTTGAGTAAGAAACCTCTACACTTTCACCTCCCATAGAGGATTCACCCATCTAAAAATTTCATCCTTTGATTGAGGAAAAGGATGAGGTCACCATTCCCCATTTTCAAACTATGGGTTTATCCTTTGAGTCCACCACCTAAGGAACTAAACTAGTCTATAAACCATTCTCTAGACTAGTTTAGAGGTTGGAATTTGTATCCAAACCTGATGTGGATTGAACCACCATTTGTAAATAATTGGGGATCCCTTAAATCACCAAATAAGAACCCCCAACCATACCTTTGGCAAACCAACCCACCACTTCTATTATCCAAACCCCTACCAAACTAATGAAAACCTCTACAAACCCAACCATTTCTCAAACATACAAAGTAACCAAAGCCCAAGTTACTAAATCACCTTCTATCACCTCAGCTAAACCAACCAAAAACCTTGGCATCTTCCCTATGTACAACCTTAATCATCCATCTTTGAAAGTGGAATTAACCCTACCAAACCCATAAACCAAATCAATCAAGGAGGTAAAACTAGAAAAAAAAGCCATACAGACAAATTTATACCTCCCTCAACCTTGCCCTCTATTTTGGGGCATCATCCTTCCACTTTGATTAGGAATCCAACTATATCAATAGAAACCCCAACACCATTGTTGGTTACACCAGCACACTTAGTTTCTGACACACCTATCTTCACCAAACCATCAATAACCAAACTACCTACCCTAAAACATCCTACCTCCACTTTATCAACTTCCACCTTACCAAAACCAAAACCATCAACTAAGAACACCACCTTACCCAAACCTTTTATCACCAAGCCCACTTCCAAAAATACTTTGATCCTACCAACCAAGACCAAAATATCTAAACCCTCTCCACCTTTAGCTGAACCTTAATCAACCATTTTCCAAAGGTTACTATAAGCTTCTTATTTGAATTTACCCCCTATTGTTCCATTTAACCCTCTTAGTCTAAAACCAGTCTAGTATAATGACTACTAAGTGTGCTCCTATCATAATACACCAAGGCATGACATAGAGAACTATTTAAATCTCTCCAAACCATAATCCATTAGATCTATGATGAGGATGATCTATTAACATATGAACCTCCCATGATTATTCTACCAATACAATAGATAACAACCACTAACCAACACCTACCTACTCCTCCACTCTCACCTTAGAGTGACAAGGAACCAAACCAATCTCCTATCCTAATTATTTTCTCTACCCATACTATCCATGTGGTCAAATGATCACGTGCTTATAAAAATGATAAGGGGAAGGAAAAAGTATCCATCCCATGGACATACCCTTCTTCTACCTCTCAACCCAATCAAAATAAATCACCTTCACCTTCAGTTAAACCCAAAGTATCTATCTTGGGTACCTTCCAATCTAACCCTTCTGAATCAATCAGTAGAGTGGTTCTAAAAAAAAATCACCAAACCTCAATAAATATGAGCTTATATGAGTTGATTTCTACTTTAACTCATCACCAATTAATGATAGAGGCATTAAAATCAATAGAGGTCCAACCTAAAGACCCTTAACCTCTAGCAACCTTTGTTAGTGCTCTCCAAATTTCCAACCTTGTCATCTTTCAAAGATTCATAAATACCTTCTATCCATTTAGATGACCCATATCCCCCTATTTTCATGACTACTTACATCAGCCAAACCCACATAAAATGGGTTATGATTATAGAGGATCCATTATTAACATCATCTCCTCCCATGCCTATGATCAGCTCAAACTACTAGAAAATGTCATGTCCAAAATCTTGTCTATCCTTCGATCCTTCAATGACACCATGGCCAAAACTTTGTGAACTATTATCCTCCATATCTATTTAGGAACTCACATAATTCCATAGCTCTTCTATGTAGTGGAAGGTGAATTATAGTATAATGTCTTATTAAGATGACCTTGGATTTGCTCCATGGATTATGTACCTTCTACCCTTCATCGTTGCATCAAATTTGAGCACAAAGGCTAGGTTGTCACTATACAAGCTAACCCAAGTCCTTTTTCATAATGAAACATGAATTATTGACCCAATTACATCCTTCTACCTCCATTTAGCACACCCTCATCAACCAAACACAAGCCCTTAACCATGAAGGATGAACCCATATCTTCTTCTACCGATGAGGCATATACTAGCTCATCCATCCCATTAGATAAAATCCCCACCATATATAACTTGGAATCCAAATTATAATTCCTTTCACTAGGGGAATATCACCTCTTCACCTTTGATTCTTTCCCCATTCCCCAAGAGTATGGGAAACTTGACCATCAACCTAGGTATGACCCCAATATCAGAACCATTGTTCCCTTTGGATCTTCACATTGTCAAAACCATTTCATCTATGGGGGACTCAAAAAACCACTTGATGATTCTACCACCTCCTCCTTACCTCAACCATTTACCTATATATTCTCCTATTTGGATAACTTAGTCTTTTCTCAGACATACCTCCATAGGTGTGCTTAGAATGGATTTGGTCTTAGACGATATGAGCATGGCCCACATGAGTTGAATTACATTGAAACTTATAAGCCTCATGAGAAACATGACCTTGGATTTATTCTACCTAAAAAGAGGAAAACCAAACCACCTACCAATACCATTATTGAAGAAGACATCCCTTCCTCACCAACCTCTTCTCTACCTGAGTGTGTGGAAGATGACATCATCTGCTTAACTTTTTTTTCATCAACATGATCAGCCTTAGACCCATGACTTATCAAAAGGAGGGGAAAATTTTAACTATCCCTATGACCCATCCTAAGATGATAGGAGATGACTCTCCTACCATTAACACTATTCAATGTCAAGATGACAATTCCATTCTCACCTACCTTTGTGCCCCATATTCTTCCATCCATAAATCCCTTCCTTTAAAAACTTTGACCATGTTGAATGAATCCATCATGGATATCAACTTGGACATTCTATATAACCCCCACATTGTCAAAATTGGCCAATCACTAAATTCTAAGGAGCTTCTAAACTTACCTTCTTTCCTCCAAGACTACAACATAACATTTTCTTGGTCTTATAGTGACACGCCTATAATTGACCTTTCCATTTCCACACATAACATAATCACCAACTTTGATTCTAAGCCTTTTAAGCAAAAACTTTGATGAATTCACCCTTGCATATCCCTTCTCATCAAAAAAGAGCTCCAATGTCTCCTATTTATCAATTTCGTTCAACCTATTGACTATCCCCAATGGGTCTCAAATGTCATGCCTATCATCAAAGCCATAGGTGGAATATGCATTTGTGTGGACTTTCATGACCTCAACCTCACTTTCCCCAAAGATAAATTTCCTCCACCAAGCATCGACTAGCTAGTTGATATTATAACCAACCATGGGATGTTATCTCTCATGGATGAATTCTTGGGTTACAATCAAATCTTAATTTCCCTTAAAGATCAACACAAGACCACATTTATCACCCCTTGGGGAACCTTCTCATATAGGGTCATGCCTTTTAGACTACAGAATGTTGGTGCAACCTAACAATGTGCCATGACTTATATCTTCCATGACCTTATCCATAAGATTATCAATGACTATAAAGATGACCTTCTTAGGAAATCTAATTATCATAAAGACCATTTGACCATTTTCAAAATTATCTTTTATTTCCTCATCCATTATCATGTCCACCTTAACCCTAAGAAGTGAATTTTTGGGGTCTCATTAGGAAATATCTTTTGTTTTATCTTTTCCCTTCAATAAATCAAAGTTGATCCAGCAAAAATCAAAACCATCTTCAACATGCTTCCTCTAATCAACCTAAAGTAACTCCTTTGTTTATAGGGGAAGCTCCAATCCATTCATCACATTATCTCCTAAATTTTAGACCACTACCAAACCTTCCACCACCTTTTAAAGAAGGATGTATATTTTTAGTGGAATAATAACTATTAAAAGGCCTTTGATTCAATTAAAAAGTACCTTTTGTCTCCACCTATCCTCACCCCTCCCAAGGATGACCAAATTTTCTACCTTTATATCTCCACTACTGACCATTCCCTAGGGGCAATTCTTGCTCATTGGGATGAAAATCACAAAGATCAAGGTGTATACTACATTAGCCACATGTTTGTAGAGTACAAAACTTAGTACACCTTTACTAAGAAACTTTGCTTAGCTTTAGTCTTCATGGCCACCAAACTTTGGCACTACCTTCTTAACCACAAAACATATCCCATAACCAATAATGATCCACTCAAGTATATGCACTCCAAGCCATATCAAAACTAATGTTTGGATAAATGTCTCATGATTTTTGTGAAGTTTGACCTAGAGTTTATTCAAAAAAAGTCAATCAAAGGGAAAGTCATTACTGACTAATTGGCTGAAGCACCATTAACATAAAACTAACCTCTTCCTCTTGAGTTCCCTGATGAATCTATTATGACCCTCTCTTAGGCATACTTTACCTATCAAGTCACCATATTATTTTATAGATCAAAATATCAATGTGGTGGGGGAGCTGGCATCATCCTTATTTATTCCCTTTAATGGTGAACCTCTTCTTTTGCCTTTAAAATTTGAATTTAAATGTACCAACAATATGGCTAAGTATGAATCCCTAGTCATAGGCCTTCAAACTAAATTATCCTTGGGAGTCAAAACAATCAACATCTTTGGTGATTCCCAACTTGTGGTCAATCAAATCAATGGCTCTTACCAGTGTAACAATGACTTGATAAATTCTTAACATCATTTGAACACTACCATATATAATCAACCCCATGATATACTAATAAGTTTACCAATACCATGGCTTCCCTTACCTCTCAGATCACATCTACACACTCTAAATCTAAGCTATTTGTCATTATCCATAGACTTACCTAACATTCCTATGTCAAACCAGACTCTCCCACCATCTTCAATGTGGAAGAGACCCAACATGACCTTTGGTATTAGCAGATATTTGACTATCTTAACCTTGCCATCATTTTTATTAGTCTTTCTAGGAACACTCAAAGAGAATTTATTTAGAATACCTCATGATACATCATTATGGGAGATTCTTTATAAACATGGCTTTAATGGTCTCCTCTTCCATTGTCTATGTATTCATGAATCCTCTCACACTATCAAGAAAATACAAGATGGTATCTATGGGGGACACTTTAGTGGCCTTGCAATGGCTAAATGCATCCTTCACCTTGGCTATTACTAGACTACCCTTAGCTAAGACTATTGTGATTATGTGAAAAAGTGTGTTAAGTGTCAATAGCATGCCTATTTGCATTATGAAACTAGCCATAGTCTTGGCATCTAAACTAATTTTTAACCCTTCTCATGATGGAGTGTATACCTTATTGGTGAAATTAAACCCCATTCTTTATAGCGACACTATTCTATCATCACTATGACCAAATATTTTACCAAGTGGGTAGAGGCTAATCCTATAGTCTCAACCAAATTAGAAAATATTGTCAACTTTATCAACCATCACATCATCTATTATTTTAGTGTTCCTCACAAAATCATTACCAAAAATGGTAAATCATTTAAAAATAAGCAAGTCTAGGGTCTTTGTGATGTGTTCAGTATTAAGTTAAGCTTCTCATCACCTTATTACCCTCAAGTAAATGGACAAGTAGAATCTTTTAACAAAAATATTAATAAAATGCTCACCAAGATGGTCAATGACTCTATTCAAGATTGGAATTTGCACATCCCCTCCAACTTATGGTCATATCATACCATCATCCAAACCTCTATGGGTGCTACTCCATTCTCTATTTTGTTTTGAGTGGAGACCATTTTGCCTCTCAAAGTCTAAATTCCTTCTCTTTACATATCTTTGAAAGATATTTTTTATGAAGATGATTATCATTAGCACCATTTGACCCAGCTTGAGCTACTTGATGAGCATTGCTTAGCTTCCCTTACCCACCTTCATGTCTATCAAGAGTACATCAAATGTTCTTATAACAAACACCTTAGAGTGTGAGAATTCAACATTAGAGACCTCATCCTAAAGTAAAATCAACATGTCACCAATATGGAGAAAAGAAAGTGAGACAAGTTTAAATTTAATTAGCTCAGACCTTATATCATAACCCAAAAGTATATATTAAGTGCTTACTAGTTGTCCTCCCTTGAAGGAAACCTAGAACTTAATCCCTTCAATGCTTCACATCTGCATCCTTTCTTTTGTTAACAAGGATCAAACTTACCTTTTATCTGACTTATGCTCATACCTTGATTTCAAAACCACATTCCATCTCCCTATTTTAGGGGAAACCAATTAAAACTGAATCATGTGATTACCCATTACAATCATAGCCTAATCTTGAAAAATGGGTACCATGGCTCTACCCATGGCATGATTCTCATGGTACTTTCTACACCTTTTTTAGGATCAATTCCCATGATCATTATCATCTAAACCTCTCTACACCTAATCAACCTTCTTGTGATTTTAGTTTTGCCTTCATAAAGGTGAACCCTTAGGCCTATATAAGCAAGTCTATATCAATAAAAATCAAACAAAGTAAAAAAGAAAAATCCAAACTAATAGAAATCATGGGTCATTCTTAGTATCTATAGAATACTCCATTAAAAGACAACTATTGAAAACATATTTGAAATTGCTCAAAGTAAGGTGGACTGCTCCCTTGAAGGATAGATATCAAAATGATCCAACCAAGCATACAAACTTATAGCACTCCTTTAAGGATGGTTGAGTAAATTATTTATCAAAACAAGTAATTTTTTGGAAGCTTCTCATATCAATCAACTTCCGCAAATTCTAAGCAAAAAAAAAAGCAAAAGACCCATTATCAAGATCAAAATAATTTTGAAAGTTGTAATTGGATTTCATAAGAAAAATAATTTTGAAGACCGCATTATAATTAGCTCTCATAAGAAAAATAGTTTTGAAGACTAAAATTAGATTTCATGAGTAGACTTCCTGTATCGATTAGTCTACACTTTGTATGATAGAGACTTATTTATACTAAATATTTGGGAGCCTAAAAAAGAGGCATGCTATCCTCACAAGAAGGTTATATTCTTATCCATATCCCCTTTATACATTATAAGTAAGGGATTTTGAGCTCACTTGACATTATGTAATTAAGACACCTTTTTAACCAACTAATGAACACTAATGTAAAGAATTTGAATGGCCTATATTCCTTAATCCAATCCAACTTTGGGTTTTTTTATTAGTCTTTACCAAAGAAGAAGCATCATTCCCTCTTATTATCCTATCATGACAAGTTGATATTTTTACTAAGACATTCATCTCTTGATTATATTCTTTATTCTCACATCTAGTGTTGTTAATTAACTTACCTCATGAGTTTTATCTTAAACAAAGTATCAACAAGCATATCAACTTTTATTGAAAGCCATACATCAATATCATATCCATCATCATTCACAATCATAAGCATTCATGAATAAATAAAACAATCAATCATTTTCATCACATGTCTAAATCTAAATAAGGAATCATATACTTATTAAATTATAGCATAACCATCATCATCATCATAAATAACTTAAAAATCATCATCAGCATAAATGAAAGCTATCACATGCCTATATAGATGAGGCTATATCAGTATCCAATATCCATAACATAAGCATAATATAACATCATCACATGATCAATATAAAGATCACAACATCCTATAACATCAAATCAAACCATAAAACATGAGCAATAAATAAGGATCACATATATAAATCTTGGGTCTAAAATCATAATGTATGCAATAAATATACATGTCTCTCTCTCAAAATGTACATCTCACTGAATCAACTCATAGGTTGTTATCAAAATGATATACAACATATAATATATCTAAAACTATACCATGACTATGCCCCTAGGGCACCACTATCTCTTGAAGCACCACTAGGTCCCAATGCCTATCCCCCTAAAGTACCTATCTATCCACCTACAAATTCCACCCAATGACCTAGTGTTTTCATGCTGGCATTACCTACCAAACTAGCTCTATACTTATCCCATCAGAGATCATCAAGACACCACCTCAGAATTATAGTTTCATAATAATGTAACTCCTCCATTATAGTTAGGTATCATGCTATGAGGATAGTGCTCAATGGTTCTATAGGTGTTTTGGCTCCTCCTCCTCTCTATCTTAAGGAGTCTCTTTCTTGGGTGACTACGTCTAGTGAAGCTCTAGCCTAGTCCCTATCACCTATAAGTGTCACCACCTGACCCTATAGCGTAACTACTTGACCTTGTAATGTTGTAACCTATGTCTATATAGTGGTTAACATAATTATTACCTATGTATTTGGGTTATCCCATTATACCTATGCCCTATGCCCTCTTCTCCTAGATGGGTCCACATCTCTCTACCTCCTATCACCATCATCTCCACCAAAATCTATTATTGCATATAGATACTAGTACCACCTAGAAAACCTATATCATCAATCACTAGCCTTGTTGGTATCTCTTCATGATCAAGTAAAGTTTGTATTATATGTGGCTTAGGTAATATAATATTTACATCCTCATGCCTATATCTAGGGAATGGGCCTAGGATACCCTAAATTGGGCTCTCCACACCCTATCAAATGGGATGATCTCTACCTCCCCATCCCACCTGTCAAATATTGACCTATAACTTTACAATGATAGAGTCTACCTCTTATAGCTATCCCATACTAAAAAATAAACATATGGCCTCTAGATAACACCTCCCAATAATCCACTTCCAAACTAAATGCAAATACACTTAAAATAATAAAAATATCGGGACTTGCTACCTATACTCATCTGTATCCATACACACCCTACATCCTCATTGGTCCACTCATCCCACATGTCCACCTCAAAAATCAATCACCTCTTCCACACTCACCATTAGTAACTCTAGCATAAAAAAACAAAAAGGCTAGAGATCCAAGTCAAAATAGTTTCGATGAGAAAAATGACTCACCTTTTGGTTTTTGACCACTAGACTTTTAGGGTTTACCCCCTAACCATCAGTGATCGGGGTGACCACCAATATTCACCTTTATTCCCCTTAACCATTGATATTCAAGTTGTTCCAATTTTTCCTTTTTGTCTCCAACAAGCAAAGTTTCAACCTAAACCAAATCAATCACCTGCCCATGGAGACTACCTTCTCTACCCACCCTGACCACCTTGTCACCTCACTATTGGTCTAGCTTAGCCCAACTAGCATGCATTTTGTGATGAATTTTTCCTAGTCCATTAATTATAATGATAACACTTTCCATGTTAACCACTTTTTGAACTTGTGCTAAGTTGTGCACACCCAACTCATTAGTGTCTTCTTAGGAGCACTTGATACCTCAGATACCTTCACCTTTACCTAACTAGTTTTTGTTTTCTTTGGGATCACTTTCTACCTTGTATACCCATAGAAACAAAAAAAATTTCCTATGGGACTTGTGTTTATGAGTGTACCCAACTACCACACCTAAATGCGATCACGTGGTCTACTTTTCACTTATCCTTCTAAACACTAACCTTTATTTTTACCAACTATGGAGACCAAGTCTATGTGTAATCTTAGCTATCACACCTTTTGTCACACTTCATGCATGCATTTGTGCTTTAGTGTCCAACCTATCACCCACCTTCATTATGTCTACCTTCATCATCACCTATATTAACTCATAAAACCTGTACTTGATTTTGTTTTACCTCATCAACTCTTAGTTTAAGGGGAAACACCTCCTCCCATACTCAGGGAAATATGGCCTTTAACCAATAATCCATTTTTGTTTTGTAGTTAGTTGATTGAGCCTATATAAAAAAGGGGAAAAATATAGACACCATAAATTTGCACATGATGGTTCCAAATGTCATAATTACCTTAGGCCACCTTAGGACCCCTTTGGGCCCAAACATTGGCCTTTTTATCGACAATGAGGACTAACCTAAGTCAATTGACCTATTGACTAAAACCCACCTTTTAACCAACCTTACCTTTGATCCCTGACCATCGATAATTAGGGTGACCATTGATGGTTACCTTGACCATCGATGATCAGGTTCCATTATCTAAACCAGCTTTAATCACCTTTAACTATGCCTTGATTATTTATAATTAGCTTATCTAAATCCATGTGCAAGCCATTACATGCATAATTTATAATTAAAAATACTAATTAATGTCTTGTTTCACCTCTCATTCCTTACCTATATGAAGAGAGGAACAAGAGGTGAAAATGGATCCAAGACTTCAAGAGATTTTACATTCAAAGTTTCTTTGTAGGTCATTTCTTCCAGCAATATAGTAATCTAGCCATCATGGGAGAGATATAACTTGATTAAACCCCTTGATCAATATATAAGTATTGTTACTCTACTAGAATCATGTTAGACTCCACCAATAATCCAACCACCTCAACCATTTATTCGACCAACCTTATACAAGTTAGGTATTTATTTTCCATTATTTAATTAATTTATTTATATTTTGAAATTAGCCTAGCACAAACCAACCTTTCAAAATTTATTTCTATGATCCCATCAATTTGAGTATTCACCACCTAAACCAAACATACAATAACCACTAATGGTCACCCTTACCATCAATGGTCTGTTTAGCCATCGATGGTTACCTCAACCATCGACAATCACCTCAATTGCCAATGGTCACACCAACCACTGATGGTTACTATGGCAAAAAATAAAAAGTTATTTTCACCTACTTACCCCCAACTAAATCCTTTTTTTTTTGCCTATTTATAGATTTCCAACCTATTTTTTAAAGCACACTTGACTTGTTTAGCACTAGTATTGACCTGTTTATTTCTATATTAGTCATTTTAGTATATTTCTTTATCAAGCATTTCTTATGTTCAATTTTAGTATTTTTTTATTATTTATGAAAGTAATTTATCTTCTATTTTTTGAACTTTATTATTTAAAATATGTGGATTGATATCCCTTAAAATAGTTCTTACTTTTAGGATCTAGTTAGTGCTAGGCAATCCACCCTGATATCTATCTAACCAACCATTTGATTTAGTGTTGTCTTATTTTTAGGTCATCTTCCCAAGACAAAGAGGATATCTTCACAATTATCTAATTCAATACACACACAATCAAACAATTTTTTTAACCATACCCATATTTAGTTTCTTCTTCTTCCTTTCTTGAAATATATAAGTTAAAATTCACTTAAATATATCCATTTAGAATAGAGCACAAAACCTTACACCAAAACTTGTTAATACAAGTTTTTAAAATATAAATACAATGAGTAGAGACTAATTAGTCAAATAAAAATCAAATGCTAACTAAGTGGTCATCTTGGATGATGTTAAATTATTATAAAGTGTTATTTTAAGTGTGATAGGGGAGTTGGCTGAAATTAGGGAACTATAAAGAAATCTATGGATGGTTTCATCATGTTTAGGCTAAAAGGGATATATGTTGCCAATAATAATAGCTTGGTATTAGGGTTACCCTCTCACTTCACAATCCTACAATGATAAGGGTGTCAAGTGCTTTTCCAATATATACCATTAACCACATTTTTTTACTTTGCTAGAAAACCAATTTGACATCCCCCTTAGTGATGAAATCCAAGTAGGTAGGCCTTGGGTAGACAAACATTTAAATGTTTTTTGAAATTATGTGATTTGGTAGTGTGTGAAAAAATAAAAAAATAGTGTAACTAAATGGTATATTAAAAAAACACCTAATTAGACTATGTGAGCTACTTTAAGAATGAAAAAAAATTAAAGTGTGAATTAATTACTAGCATATAGTTGTTAATTCCCAAATTAAGAACATTATAGAGTTAGTTTAGATAATAGTGTATGCAAACATTATAGAATAGAGTTGACATGGTCACTACTATACTATATAATTAAGAGTAATTAAGAACTAAGTCAACTAGGTTAACCTAGTCTTTCAGATAAAATATAGACTACATAACTAGTTTGACTAGGTCAAACTAGTTTTCTATAGGAGTACAATTTTGAAGGCTAAAAAATTTGAAAAATAGAAATTTAAGGAAGAACTAAATTAAAAGAAAAGAGATAAAGGAACCTTGGTGGGTTGGAAGATGCTGACGATTGTGAGATTTTTATTGAAGTGTCTTGAATGTTGCTTTCAAGTTCTACCAACTATGTTGACTAGGTCAACCTAGTTATATAATCTCATTTTTATTAAAGCTTGTTAAGATGATTGAGTAGACCTTATTGAATTGGTTTGCTATCTTAAAATTGATAATAATATTAGGTCAACCTGAATAACTTAGTTTGTTGTTCTAGAGCTAAATAAGAGATTTAGTTAACTTGTTCGACATAGTCTATTATCTAAAACTAAATAAGAGTACTATTTTGACCTATTCAATCCAATAATTTGTATCTTTTGAATAATTTCATATAAATAATAGAGTCATTTTTATGTGAGTGTGTGTTAAACATGTACATATAATTTATAAACTATACTGGCCTAGTCGGCCTAGTATCACAAATATAAAAAATAATAAAATTATAAAAATGAAAAGCATGAAAGAAAACCTGTAAGGGTTAGATTCATGTTAGGTTCACCAGAATGTATGCAATAAAAAATACATCATATCCATAAATTAATCCTAGCTCAGAGAAGATAGATCTTACTTACACTTCTAATTAAATATACATTAAATAGTTAAGACCGTGACCAATATAGATCCACTAGACTGATTAGGGGATATATTATCACAAATAATATCACTAGGTAGGGTTCCAAAGCCTCCATTTAATAAAAATCATGTAATAAACCTAACTAAATCCTATGTTTTCATTATTCACTAAAATAATAAAAAGTAGATCAAAATCTAATCTATGCTCACCAAAGCTTATGGCACAAAGTGGGGGTTAGTAAACAAATAAAATTAAATATGCATAAGATATCATAATTAATATATGTATAGGTAAGACCCTAATTCAATGGATAAGAAGAGTAATATTATTCAAAATCCATTACTTATGCTACTTCTATCTACTAAAGAGAGGATTAAAGTTAGAGATACTTACCTAGAAGATGAACCCATCTAGACTTAATCTCTCCCTTGGCCAAAGGTAATTCACAAGAGGTTGTTGTGGTTTTTAAGGATTAATAAAAATGTTTAAATCATCTAAGACTTCTCCATAATACTAGATTCTTCTCCAACTAAAAACCCTAATCTAAGACTCCTCTAGTAGAATGGTAGAAGATAAGATGTAAAGAAGCACAAATGAATGATAACTCTTGATGAATATAAAATAATGGTGAAATTAATGTGTTTATATAGGTGTATCTAACCCTAAACCCTTCAAAAAAATTTGGCTGAGAGGGTCAACCTAGTCATCCTAGTATCATTATTGACAAAAACTCACTAGGTCACATGTTAGGTCAGCCAAGACCTGACCTATACCCTAAATGAGTTTTGATAATAAGAGTATAAGGTCAAAATAGCTAACATAGTCATATAAATTATCAAAAGAGATTTTACTTTAGGAAAATTTCTAATAGAGTGTGTAAAATAGGAGTTAAAGCTTATGGGAATGTTTTTAAGAGTTGGTTGTATTGGTAACAAGTGGAAATAAGGGTTAACAATCTTGCATAGCATCAATGGCCTACCCACCCCTTTCCTAATTCACCCTTTAAGGTATGTACTCAAATATATTGAGACTTTATGGGTTCCTACAAGATGGAAAGTATTAGTAATTGATAAAGTTTTAAAATATTATGTGTATATGTGTAGTTGTCTCCTATGTGTGGGAGTGTATGTGAACAATGGTGTAATATTATATATGTATATTCATGGAATTATATAACTTGTAAATTATCAAATATTTATCATTATTTTCTCTTTGGAATCTTCAAACCTTTTCTATGACTAATATGAAAATAAGGAGGATTAAGATAGTATAAATTAGTTGTATAATTAATTTAATGATCTTGAATAGGTGTGTTATTGGTATTTTATATATGATTAATGAAAAGGATTAGACTTATATTTATACCAAACCTTTTGAAAATTTCTCATAGTAGGGTTATATAAGAGATATAGGTTGATCCATATGTTTTTAAACATTTTAAATTTGTATGAATTTTTAAGACTAGAAATTAGATAAGGATCTAGAAACTAACATCGACATTAGTCTCCCTCTATGGTTGATAGTGTTTAGAAGAATTGAAAACCATTGAGGATTTGAAACTATTAATGAAGTATATCATGTTTTGATTTTTTTTTTAAATAAAAGAGATCTAAGTTATCATAATGATAATGGTCAGACTATAAGTTAATTAATTTGACATAATGAGATGGTTAATGTGAGCCTTTTAGTAGTGAGAATGTCACAAAATAAATATTAGATCTATGATTGGTATTTATCAAATATATAATATTGATATTTTATTTATTGTTTTAACCTTTTAAGGTTTTTACTAGTGTAAACTATATGTAGTTAAAGGGCTACGTATGTTGCTAATCTAGAGTAAAAATAGAAACTATTGGTTTAGTTAAAAATTTATAAAAATATCAAGGAAGAAGATAAAATAAACTTATCTAGAGATAAATATATTTTTACATAGATCAAGGTACTATAAATGACTAAGCAAACACATAGGAATATTTCATCTTTTGACTATTTATTGAGATCTAGCTTATGATAATAGAACCATATGGTGATAGTGTATAATTATAGTGCTAATGTACTTCTTATAGGGATTATTTTAAAATTTTAAAGGAGTTACGGGAGGTTCTAAAGGTCATATATGTGGTTATGTGTCATTGAATGACTTGTCTATGTCACCATTTGGCTGAATCTTCCTCTAAAACCCTAATGAATACTTGCACACATGAAGCAATAAATGGATCAAATAAAAAATAGAAATGAAAAAATAAGTTATGAGATGTTACGATCACACATATCAATCCCCCTATTTTCCTATCTATTGCCTACATTAACCCCAATGCTAGGGGTCATAGATCACATGTAGTTATCCCTTAGTAAATGTTCACCATCAACTTACATGGTATGATAGAATGAATTTTGCTTAGGCCCTTCTTTGATCAAGAATGAAAATTTCTAGGTGTGAAGACTAAGTATTATGTAGAGTATTTTAGTTGTACTATTGATTGATTATATGTAATTATGTGCCAAAAATAGTGAGTGTTAGATGTAAAATACCTTGTGAGGCTCTTTATATAGAATGAAATTTGTTTTGTATATAATACTTTTTTTATTGACTAACAAGTTGTAAAAGAGATATAAAAGTATAAGATAAGGCTAACAAAGAGTTAGTACTCAAATATAAGTGAAAGGGATCATCAAACACTAGATATACAAGTGGACACTAGCACCATGTGGCACTACTATTATAGGCTTAAAATAGAGCTAAAATTAAGGAAGATAGGTAAGGGACCCCTGTGATTAGGAAAAGGTGATCTATGATTATTGAAAGTGTCATAAATAGGGAAAATAATACATAATAAGGATTGAAAGACTCAAAATTACCATTGAATAAGGACTATAACTATCACTAAGACCGTCATGTGAAAGAGCAACAAAAGACATAGTACTTATGGTTTCATGACTAAATTGATGTGCTACATTTTCTACCCTTTTATTCTAATAATACAATGAAATGAAAGTACTAGATTAAAAAAAGAGGAATGTGTATGTGTACTTACCTGTGTGAATCTAATCTAGATTTGGCCCACTTGTTGGCTAGAGAAATGAATAGAACTGGAGTGTAATATGTGAAGTGGAGAAACATGGTGTGGATGCCCCCTATAATAAAATTGAGTATGTGAACTTAATGTGTGGAGAAATAAGGCTCACTTTACCCCACTCTAAACTTGAGTATTTAAATTAAATTTGTGGATAAACAAGGCTCACTTGTCCCCACTCTGAATCTGCGTATGTAAACTAAATGTGTAGAGAAATAAGTATCACTTCCCTCACTCTAAATATAAGTATGTAAAATAAATGTGTGGAGAAATAAGGGTCACTCTAACCTAATCTAAATATGAGTATGTAAATTGAATGTGTGGAGAAACAAGGATCATTTTACCCCACCCTAAATTTTAGTATGTGAACTAGGTCTAGTGGAATGTTATAGATCAACCACTGTAGATGGTCTTATGACCCAAATTGGTGAAAACCTGATGACAATACTAGTGATGATACTAAGTGTAACATGATAAATATCAAAATGGGGACCAAGGACATGTACTCTGTATTGTGCCCCATAATCTTGATATTTGTATAATATAGTTTTATATTTTAATATCTAAGTGAACTGATATATATGTGTAGAGTGTATATCTAAATACCTATGTAAAATTACATGCCTATATATCTAAGAACCTGTGTACCTATGTAGACCTTTGTGTCTATATATTTGAAAAAATATGAATTTAAATGGTTGTGTAAACCTATGCACCTATGTAGACCCATGTGTTTATATATCTAAAAACCTATGAATTCTAATGCTTGTGTAAACCTATGTACCTATGTGTCTATATATCTATATGAAACTTTATATGTCTAAATTAATCTATGCATATTCCTCACCACTTTTTGTGAGAGACATAATACTATCATGAGGATATGTAACAAAAAGTGGTAATGATTGGTTATACTAGTGTTAATTAGTAGGTGTAATGTTGTGTTAAGTTTGAATAGTGTATTTATTATGTTAGAATTGATTATTGAATGTGTAATTATATAGATTTCTTATTTTTTGTTGTGTTAAATATAATGAGATTGTTTTTAAAAAAAATTAGATTTGATGATGATTAAGATATTGGTTTAACCAATATGGGATGTTGTGTATCGATGTCAAGTCCTATGTGCATGAAATGGTTCATAAATAAGAGCTACGGTTCTCGATATATGGTGTTATCAAGTGATTTTTATTAGTTAGATAAATTAGCATGTAGGAGTAACCTTAATAAGGTGGAATTGGGTAATTATGAATTAAATAGGTCATTTTTATTCATTTGAAAATTATTTAGATCATTTTAATTGAAAACATTTTGTGTCTGAGTGAGAGAAATATGATGAGGGGATGAGGAGCTAGCTTGTCACACTATGAGGAAGTTGAGGCATGGATTTAGGTCGGGGAGGAGGTTGACCTATTAACAAACTCAAAATATTTATTATTTTTATCATTTATGTTATCTTGTTTACTATTTTTATTGAAAATGAACTGGTTTAGAGCTTATTTTAGATAAAATGGTGATAGTATCCCATTTTGGGTTCTACTTTATAGGACCTAGTGCTAATGTCTAGGGTATGTCACTACTATCCAAAACTATTATCTTGTATGTATCACTATTGTTCAATAATCTTGAAATGTGATTCTAATTATAGTTAACTAGTTCTTGATGTGTATTGGTGTCTGCTAGTTTTAATTTTACATTGTTGATGTCTGATTTGGTTGTACTTTTTTAGGTTTATGCCAGCATGAGGGATTGTTGCACTAGATTAATGATGGAGACCTTATAGGGTGCACCCTTAGTAGATCCCAAGATAGAGGTTATTGAGATATTATGTTTAAGATATTTTGCATTCTTAGAGCTTATGTCTTGGTATAAGCATATGATGATTGTGTTGTGTGAAATACAAGATGCAGATACATGCACATTCTATTTATCCATTGGGGAGATGACTATTACACTAGAGGATATATATTAGATTCTATGATTTCCAATCTCTTAGTAATAATCTATATTAAAGGAGGTTATTAGTCCTCAGGTCATACAATGGGAATCTATATATTTCATTTCTATGGTGGTGGGGACCAATCATATAGGGAGTCTCAATATATTATCAACCTTGATTATGACTTCCAAGGTATGTGATTACAAAAGTTCCTAGATGTGCTATTATCTTTTTTTACATTTGTATATGGTAGTGTTGTTTTGATTTCCTATAGGATGTATGGTATAATTTAGGGCATTCAGGATCATTGCAATGTATACTCTTAGGTTTGTATGGTGTTACTCATCTTTATAGGGATATATATCAATTTACATAAGAGATATGGGGTGGGGGTATGAGAGCATCAATTCTATTACATTATTGGGAATATGAACATATATATGTGAGTAGGCTAGTTGCATGTGCACAAGATGGATAGGATAACCCATAATTATTTTTAGATAGATGGATAGGCATAGGTCCTACACCTAAGAGGAGAACTATGTAGTATCAATAATTGTTAGATAGTTTGATAGTAGGGGATATCATCTAGAGACTTTATAAAGGATATCAGGGATGGACTAAGGATAGTAAGTAGCTAAGGTAGATTTGGGTGATTTTTTGGCTACATGACCATTGGGATAATGTATATTGGCAATTATAGTATGGGAATGTCACATGATAGTTTGGTATTGTGCAGTATGTGCCCCCAACGCCTATGATATGTTTAAGGAGTTCTTAGGATCCTTCAAGGTTAGGTAGTATTCCAAGGCCATCTATTATTGAGATATATCCTATTCCATTGATATATTAGGACCCTAATATTAATATTATATATATATATATATATATATATATATATATATGTATGTATGTATGTATATATATATATATGTATATATATATATATGTATATGTATATATATGTGTGTGTGTGTGTGTGTCTATATATATATATATATATATATATATATATATATATATGTATGTGTGTGTGTGTGTGTATGTATATATATATATATATATATATATATATATATATATATATATATATATATATATGTATGTATGTGTGTGTGTGTGTGTGTGTGTGTGTGTGTGTGTGTGTGTGTGTGTGTGTGTGTTTGATGTGGGAGTGATCAAGGCCTACACATCCTAGTGGAGTGACCATAGATGGGTACTTATATTTCCAAGAGGTGGGATGATTGCATAAGATGTATTGGATGTAGATCCCCTAAGGTCTACTGATGGTAGGTTAAATAATATGTTTGCATATTTTGTGTAAAGTTGAATATGGATTTATGTGATGAGGAATATTATGAACTATGTCGATCTTTTTAGGTTTAGGGGATGATGAATATTGGGAGGTCATCATTGAGTTGTCACTACATGAGTTAACATGACATATTCCTGATGATGCCATGGAAGATGGATTGGTAGAGAGGGAAACTAATATGGTTGGGGTTCATGCCCATTTTTTTAACTAAGTAGTAATGGTGATTATGGCATACATGCGAGTGGTGGTAGATAGAGATGAGGAACATGATAAAATACATAGGCATACCATGCTTACACCTGATGCTATAGGTGGGGATAGTAGTCAGATAGTATATGAAAACATATGTCTATAGTGAGAGCATGTAGATTGTATGGATGAGTTTAGCATCTATCATGGTAGGGAGTGTAGATGGAGTCACTGATCTAGTTCATGTAGAGATAATGGGGTGTCTAGTTCTAGATTTGATATATTTGAGAGTGAGAGTGAGGGAGTTGGTCCTAATAGTCATGTCTGTATCATTGAGTGATCGATTATATATGTATTAAAACTAAATTTTAAGTTATGTATATAGATGCTTGTTATTTAATTTGGCATTATGTGTATTGGTAACTAGATGTTGTTATATTATATATATTATTTTATGTTGAATTGGTTTGATTATTTGAAATGTTTATATTCATAATTTGTTTTAGTTTGAGTAAAATTAATGAATTTTTAAATATTTTATGAATGTTTAGACATATGTGTAGTGGATTATGATTTTGTGTTTATTGGTATAGGGTTTTTTTTTTGTATTCCATAATATTTATACGTGTATTACATTTAATAGACTTAGTATGCACTAACTCAACCCATATGGCATGGAGAACCAACAACCATACTACTCATGATGTGTCAATGTAGAAGGAGACTATGAAACTAGAGTTGCATGTGATGCACTGCTAGTGTATAGTTGTGTAGACTCCGGTGAAAAAATATTGATTGGTTGATGTTCTAAAACTTCACTCTAAGTTATATGATTTATGGAAAATATCATCATTAGTGTATGACTTGGAGTTGTGTTTTGATATCTATAATTATTTACATATATCTTTATTGATGTTTGAATTGAAATTATGCCCTTGGATTTTTAGTTATTCCCAGATATCTTGATTGGTGTACACACTATAGTTATGTTCTAATTTCTATAAATTGGTTGCCATTGCTTCTGAAATTATCATGCATGATATTGATTATAAATAGGTGTCCTAGAGTCATAAGGCCTATACGATGAGTAACCAATGGTTTATTAAAAGGAAAGTTTTGGGATAACTCCATTGTAGAAGAGTGTGATCTAGGAGAGTATGGTGAAAGAGATCTTGGTGCCCCTTGTGTAAATTTTATGATGCCTCAAATAACATACTAGTTAATGAGAGATCAAAGTGCATAAAAATGATCATTTGAATGCCCATTTATTTTGTGAAAATGACAATATGGCTTATGTGGTACCTGGTGTAAATGGTGTGGTGGATGATGATGAGTATAAGTGTGATTATCCCCTATCTAATAATGTAAGTTAAATTTCATGAAGCCTATCCCTATCTAATTTTTTTTTATAAACCCTTTATGTATATCCTAAGTTCTAATTACTATAGAAGGTGCTATGTAGAGTGGATCTTTACCCTTATTGAGTATCTTTATCTATAGTCTCTATTATACTAAGTTCATAAATTGAAGTGGAGTAGGATTTTGTACTAAATTAGATGACTAAGACTCTAAGGGGTCTATAACCAAATCTTCTTTTGATTGTGTAATTACTAATCCCAACTATGCCCTAAATGTTATAGCTATGCTACATAGATATCTAAATCATTTATATGTTTTATATAACAATCTCTCCTTGAGAGGATAGATTAAACTTATATAAAATATATATTGTATTTTAAAATCTATTGGTTGATAAATTAGCTGATGCAAACAAGAATTGAATCTTAGAATGTATTCAAATGTTGGCTCTATCTCACCTTGATGTAATGAAGGTAACCTCTCATGTGTGACTAGAGGTCACTTATTTTTTATGTAATGCCTAAGAAAGACTATCTCTAAGTCCTCATATGTGTGTAAAGATCCACTAAGGATTGTATTCTATAACCAACCTAGTGATTTTTTATTTAAGGAATTTGGAAATGGTTCTCATAGAGTCAACTAGTTTGTAATATGGGCTATGGCTTTCTCATAAGCCTGAAGGTGCAAGTATGGATCTCCGTGTCCATCAAATATAGGTAAAACTAGTATCTGAAAGTCATGTGGTAACCTTGCAATTAAGATTCTACATGGAATAGGGTTTCCATTTATAACATTGGCATCAACCCAATATTGGTATACTTTATTTTCCAAAGTGATATGATGTTCTTATTTTTACAAATCACCCACAACATACATTAAATAAATTAACACTTGTAAAGGTATATTATCATCATCAAGTGTTCGTTTAATGCTTAAATTTTGTTATTTAGCTTAGCCATTGGTACATTGTATTGGAAATATTTTTTAGATATGGCTGGTTCACTCACAATAACCTTTGGAGGTGTGATAGCTATGACATGGTTAGAGGGAAATGAAATACCACCCTAATTTAACTTATTTTTAGAACCAAGTTCTACTATAGTAGGTAGGGTTTGGGGGATTCATTGGTACCTATTATATTGTTATGTTGTAAAAAAGTATCACATGCTAGCTAAATAGGATCTTATTCTCAAGTAAATGTAAATTATGAACATAATAATAAGTGTGTGTGTGTGTGTGTGTGTGTGTGTGTGTGTGTGTGTGTGTGTGTGTGTGTGTGTGTGTGTGTGTGTGTGTGTGTTTACATGTGACCTATTGTTTGGTTAAATAAGAGATACAGGTGAGGTAGGAGAAGAAGTAGAATGTGTATATTCTATGTCATCTTCGTCATAATCACAATAATAATAATTATCCCATGGTTCATCAAAATCATAATTTAATTCATTTGTATAATTAATAGTATAAAAAGTATCATCCACATGCTCATTAAGAGATAGAGGTAGAGAAGATTTTAACTTTTTACTATTATGTAATTTGTCATCATATGTAGGTGTAATGCAAGGCATTTATTCACTAGTTATTTTTTTATTGCAATCATGATTATCACTTTCAATTTTGGAATCAAGGGTAAGAGAAGTAAAAATCATGTTTTCCTTTTGCATATTATGACATATAGGATAAGAGTTAGAAACATTTTAATTATCAAATGGTTGTAAAGAATCATTCCATCATTAAGCTTGGAATGTGATGGAAGGTGATAATATAATTTTAGCTACCTTAATTTGTGCATTACTAAAAGGTGTAACATCATTGGTACTTATTTTTTCAAATGTAACAAAAAGGGTACAGAAGATGCATTTTTCCTGTCTACTTTAATTGAATCATGCAAAAGTGGTTTTCATGTAGTGCACTTATATTAATTTAATTTTAATAATGAATTAGTAAAAATAGTTGAAAATCAAGGCTCACATTGGAATAGAACACTACCAACAAGAGGTTATTTTGGCATTATATTATTAGTTTGATTTTGATACATAAAATAAGAGTGAGAGGAAATATAAAATGATGCATCTAATATATCCTCATGTTTATTTTCATTTTCATGATCATAGTAATAATCATATATATCACTCTCACAATAGTCATCATCATCATTATAAATGAATTAATTATTATGATCTAATGTAAAATCTTGAAAATTAGTCCATTCATTGATATAATCATTAAAAAAATTCAATAGTGCATCAAGTGGATGAGAAGTAAAAGAATTTTGATATGACATTTTAAAATTGCCAAAGAATATAGTGTAAACAAGGAATGACAAACATACAATACGTAGAATATAATCTAACATAAATATGTGTACAATGAGTGAAATTTTGGAAAATTTTTGTAATAGAAAATATAAGATTGTGATCGAGACCCTAATTACTATTATTTGTATGTATATGGACCTAGCACATAGATATAGGGTTTTGATTTAGGGTTGTGTTGTAAAAATTTGATTTAAATTAAATAAATGAAACCCTAAAATAGAATTAATTAAAATAGATAGGTTATGTCAAAAATTATAAAATTGGAATTTTGTAACCTTAATTTAATGCAAAAAAATTGGAGAAGGTAAACCTTAAGGAAAATTATGGTTTTAATTAATATTTGAAGTAAGTTAGGTTCACCAATTGTTTTAACCTTTTAGGGTTTTTAATATTGTAAAACCTATGTAGTTGAAGGGCTAAGTATGTTGCTAATATGGAGTAAAATTAGAAACTATTGATTTAATTAAACTTTACCAAAATAGAAAGTAAGAGTAATCAAGAAATTATCTAGAGATAAACATATTTTTACATGGATCAAGGTACTAGAAATAAATGAATAAACATAGAAGAATATTTCATCTTTTGACTATCATCGACATCTAGCTCAGGACAATAGTGTTTACCTTGGGATAGTAGAGTCATGTGGTGATAGTGTCCAATTCCATCACTAATGTCATTCTTATAGGGACTACCTACAAATTTCAAGGAAGTTGTGGGAGGTTTTGAAGGTCATGTATGTGGTTTTATGTCATTTAGGGGATCACTTGTGTCATCATTTTGGATGAATATTCCTCTAAAACCCTAATGAATACCTTCACACATGAAATAATAAATGGATCAAATGTAAAAAGGAAAAGAAAAATGGGTTATGGGATGTTACAATCACATAAAGAAGAATAAATATTGTCCTAACCACTAACCACATTAACCCCAATGTTAGGGGTCTCAGATCACATGTAGTTCTCCCTTAGGGAATGTGCACTATAAATTTTCATGTAATGCTAGAATGATTTTTTCCTAGGCCTTTCTTTGATTAAACATGAAAATGTCTAGGTGTTAATATTACATAATATGCAAAGTATTTGAGATATATTATTGATTGATTTTATGTTATTATGTGTCAAAATAGTAAGTGTTGTGAACAAAGAATCTAAGAGTGGAGACTAATATGGTGTATTTAATAAAATAAAATCAAAACAAACATATTAAAAATTAACACCTCTAGCCTAGACACTAGGGTGAACATAAGTAACAAGAACATAATCAAAACACAACTAGAAAATAAAAGATAATCTCCCTTTTATCCTCTTTGTTATTATAAATTTCCTTGTTTTCTAAAGTTGGCTTTCTCAGCTATGTGCTCAAGAAATCTTAGTCAATGAAGATACATTACTCCACCTCTCCTTGGTACCTTGGTTTGGCTTAGAAAATGGGCATTATAACACTATAATGAATCTTTTTGGAGGTATTTTGGCATAATAACATTACACATAGAAATGTTTTGCATCTATTTGACTATAATAACTTTACACCAAAAGAGATTAAATATCAATGGGAGAGACCTTCTATTTATATCCTTCTAAGTTAACTCTCACCCAAGTGTAGTTAGGTTATAAATAATTGTAGTTGATTTGGAAATAACCTTAGGTGAGTTAAGGAGGGTAAATTAAATTAATATTTTCAATTAATAGGAATGGCTCACAAATTTAGATATTTGTTAGATATTTTATGAGTGCTTGACAAATCACAAAATCAATGATGAGGAAGCTTGATATTTTGCATTTTTGAGTTTCCATTTTTAGATATTCATTAATTAAAAATGGATTATTTGGCTAATAATTTAATTTGGTTTAGTTAGTTGATTCATTATTTTTAGCATTTTAGTAATTTTAATAATTGTTTAAGTGCCTCACTTAATGGGTACAAAGGGTAAACTACCAATTATTAAGTCACAAGATGATTGGGGATGAATTTGTGAGAGGTTATTATTGTGTATGAGATAATACTATAAATAGGAATGCATGAACATAATTAGGAGCACTAATTTCTAATGTGAAGATGTAATTATAATGTTTACTGATTTCTAGGCTTGATTTGCAATATTTGTTAGAAATTAATCTGAAGCTTGGTTAGAATCCAATTGTGGCCAAAATGAAGTGTTTATAGTTGAAATCTATTTGGTAAGGCATTGAAATCTATAATCATAATAACATATTCTCAAATAATGAAAATATTTCTAATACCTAATGCCCCAATAGGTGATGGATGATCCGTGGATGCCCCCTCAAGGGGGAAAATGGCAAAGAAGATTGGTGATCGTTCTCTTGAAAAGAAGAAAATGATGGGACCTAAAGGTAAAGGGGGTGGAAAAGATTGATTTTACCAAAGGTAGTTGTAATCAGTGGCACAGTGAGATGCCCTAGTTGAGCAGAGAAAAAGGATGATTTTCCCAAAGGTGGTTATAATCACTGACATAATGAGGGAAAAATAATGATTTCCCAAAGGTAGTTATAATCATTAGTATAATGACAAATACCCCATTTGTGAAGATAGATATAATGATTTGACCAAAGGTATTTATAATCATTAGCATAAAAAAAATGCCCCAATTGGGCGAATAGAGATAATCATTTGCCCAAAGGTGGTTATAATCATTATTATAATGAAAAATGCCCCAGTTGGGTGGATAGAGATAATTATTTTCCCAAAGTGAATTATAATCATTAGCATAATGAAAACATTCTAGAGTTGGGTGGATATAGATAATGATTTTTATAAAGGTGGTTATAATCATTATCATAATGAAAAAATACCCCAATTGGGTGGATAGAGATAATGATTTGCCCAAAGGTGATTATAATCATTAGCATAATGAAAACATCCCCATTGGGAAAATATATATAATGATTTGACCAAAGGTGGTTATAATCATTCACATTTAGATTTGTAAAATAATGATTTACCCAAAGGTGGTTATAATAATTTTCCCTACAATCTCAGAAAATATGGAAAATTGAAAAAGGGGGATTACATACTAAATCTATACACAAAGTAAGAATAAGCTAGTACAGATAAGAAACATTAATTTGGACTACCTTATAATATGGAGATGCATGTCCTAACTAGTAAGGATTTAAAATTCATTCATGATTTAATTACTCTACATTTGGGTAATGTTTGGATTATGTCAAAAAAAAAATTTGGTGACTATTGGATAATTTGGCCCACATATCAAGATTTTACCTAGATTAAAAAAGGAGAAAAGTTCCTATTTGAGTGAATGATTAAATGACTTATACAAGATTTGATGGACCAAAACATCACTAGATGTCATGTAGAAATAAATGGGTCAGTTTTATTATGCATTTAATAAATGTACTTGGGAAATCCTCTCAGACTAAAATACCACATGAACATGAATTTATTCATGCCAAGATCATCCTATGCAAATTTGGTGTCTTGATGAGCTTGATATCTCAAGATATAAATGTTCAAAGTTAGACATAGAATGAGATGTTCATGGGATGTCAAGTTGAAGCTATAGCAATTAATCATTTGGATTTAAAAATCTATAGATGTTCATATAGATGTCAAGTTTAGGCTTCATAAAATAACTATTTGAATTCAAATGATCTAATATAAATGATTGGTATTCAATCATATCAAATATCCAATGGTGAGTGGGTGAGTATGGTGTTAGTGGGTCCCAAAGATCATGAAGGACATTTAATCAAGCATCTAAGATCAACAGTGAGGATCAAGTTAAAATGTCAATATAAGTGTGAAATAGACAAGTGTCTAGATCTTGGGTAATTAAACAAAGATATAACAATATGCATCAAATGATAAATCCATTAGGTCTAGGAATATCAATGGTACACATTCACTCATACAAGGTAAATTAATGGCAAGAAATGGTTAGTGGATCTTAAGAGAAAGTATGCAAATGACAAGTGTCTTAAGCACATTAAACTAGTAGAAGATTTATGGCTCACATTTATTTATATAGATAAATATCAATAGTGCATGACAAAGTAGATCTAATGGTTCCCATCTAATGTAGATCATAGATCAATGGTCAATGATGAAGGTCAAAGGTGCTATAATCTTAAAAGCCCAGATTAAGATCAATGGCTAAAATTAAAGCTTGAAGTTATGAGACTTTGACTGGAGGTCAAAATATGATCTAATTTAAACTAGAGTGGATATCTAGATCAAATGATGTTATTAAAAGCTCTACAGGGGTAAAATAGGTCTTTTGGGTCTATTAAATATCAAAGGTGGGACAATAGGTTGTTTAAGTAATGTAAATGCACCTAGGTAGATATGACAACTGTATGAAAACTAATAAATAAGATTGGTTTTTATCTACATTAGATATATGTTCAATGGTTGGAGTAAAAAAAATACTAAAGAATAAATATGATAGTCATATCATCCAAAATTTAGTAGGAACATTTAGCTTCCTAAAGCAAACACAATCATGGTTTAATCATGATGATAGACAAAAAGATCTTGTCTTTATATGTGAGATGGAAAGAGGATGACGTAGAGTCTTAAGATGGATATATGGTGGTTGAAAATTGTAGATAGAGCATTTAATGCATTTTTGGAACCTGAAAGATTTTTCTTTCTTAGAAAGAGAATAAATCATTTTCCAAATAACATTCTTATCATATAGCATATTTTTCAACCAATGAAAGAACTTGAGGGCTATTGGGACAAATAAAATTTGATTTGTTTATGATGGATCATGTCCTAATTTGACCAAAATATGGTGGAAAATTTAATAAAGGTGGTTGGGACTCCATCAAATTAATTGGACCCCATTTATTGATTTTTTCACACATGCTCCCAATCTCTCTCATTCCCTTTTGCTATAAATATAGGATTCTAAGCTTTAAAATTGATCCCTCTCTTGGGCATGACTAGACTCTACCCAGATTGAGCTTTGTAACCTCTTAAGATGAATAGATGACTATTTCAAATTTTAGTATTCTGGTATAATGTGTTAATGTCAGTTTGATTTATATATGTGGTAGAAATCTATCTCTTATCAAGTCCTAATCTCACCTAGCTACTAATTTATCTAGTTATGCAAGTTATGTTTAGTGTTTAATGTCATTTTATTAAAGCTATCAAGTGGATACATTGAATAGTTAGTGCCTTAAATCAAGCCTCTCCATCACTTCCCTTAGGTTTTGATCACTTGATGAACCTTTGCATGAAATATTGAAGCATAACAGATATTTGGAGTTGTAGAGCCAATATTTTACTTATCTCATTAGTATTTTTTAGAAGTTCAAGTAGATTGGATGAACATTAAATTTAAGTGCATCATAAACATTATCTTATATTTCCCTTTTAGTTATCTTTCTCTTCCTTTTTACACCAATAATTAGTAGGTTTTAGTGGAAATGAGGTAAGTGATGCATCAAAGGAGATAGCCTCATTAAAAATAGTATAAGTCTAACCCAATATTAGGTAACCCACAACCTCAGGTTATTCCCATGTTGAAATAGATTTGAGTAGAGGACTTGAACAATATTTTGCTTAAATAAGGTGCAATCTAGGTCTCCAACAATTTTGGCCTACCTGATGGTACCAAGATCCAAAAGAGTGGAAAGATGGTTGGTGTGTCTTTCCTCTAATAAGCTTTTAGAAGCAAGAAAATTATCACCAATGGTGACTCTAAATCAAATATTTTAGTTGTAAGTAGCCCAATTATGTCTCATTGAATATTTTAATTAGTTCTTACATCTCACTTGACATATGAGGTTGATATGAACAACTATGGTAGATAACCCTATTCACCTCCTTATCAATAGTTTCAACATTATCCTCATGATCCATATGAGAATAATCAGCCTTACCAAGAGTTATATCAAATATATGATGAGTATTATATATTTTCTCATGATCTTTATTATCAAGAGCATGACTCTTACCTTCTTTATGACCCACATCAACCCTACTATGATGAGTATTACCAACCATATATAGATTCTTACCAGTAGTATGGTGACTCATACCAATCTTATGATAACCCTCCTGATCATCCATGGCATTTTAATGACATTACTAAACAACCTAATCATACCCCAAAACATTCTATATATATCCTTTAAAGAGATTTATTAGACCAGGAAAGGAATATGATAAACATTGTTACGATGAAGGGGTATGGGCAAGAAATTCCAAAACATGTCATTAGAGGGGTTAGGAATTTAGTGTAGTAGGCAAAGGAGGAGTGGATTCCTTTCATTAGGAGAGGTTATTTTAGAAATAATGGTTACATGCTTGAAATAGATGGACTCATCTCTAAGATTAAGGAAAAGCTGGTAGCCCATGAATAACATCAAACACCTCATTACCCATCCTACCTTCCCTCATTCAATCCATGCTAGCCTCATGTTTATCTTTCCATAACCACTCATAATCCCTCAACAAATTATTTTCAAGGTCGTCATAGTCCCCCTCAACTCCTCTCAACCTTCCCCTCATGGAAATATGTCCAAGGGAGAGTCTAAGAGGAAAGGCAAGTTTGTGTTGAAAGAGCTATCCATCATGAGCAATCAAGGTATAATTTTGAATCCTCCCTTATAAGGCAAATTTAATTTATATTTAAACATTTATACCAAACATCAGTATCTACAAAGGTAACAACACCTCAATTTTCACATACCTCCTTTCACTCCTTAATATATAATACACTCTATGTAGGAAAACCATGAGCACAAATTCTCATCTTAGAACCAAATCATGTGGTCAAGAAAATCCAAAGTCATTCAATCCCCACCTTCCCCTCCTCAGGAGTCTAAGTCATTTCCATCTTATTGATCCATCTAGAGCAGTATGTAAAAAGAGGAGGACATGACTATTGAAGATAAATAATTGGGCTAAGGAGGTGTCATATATATCTCATTCCTCTTGGAGTCATCCCAAAAATATCCTATTCCACTCCTTGAAGAGGTAATAAATGAAATCCATGTTAAACTCATAGCAAAAGATGATGAATTGTCAGATTTAGAAGAAGAGATCATAATTGAGACACCAATGGGCAAAGTCAAACATGTTTTAGTCCTTTAAGATTTAAATATGGATGAATTCAAAGAGGAAGTCAAGATAGAGGCTAAGATACAAGTACAAGAATAATAACATCAATATGAATCTACTACATTGAAATTTACTAGTTTCATGGCTTCCTTCCTTAAAGACAAGTCCCCAAAGGTACCAAGTTTTACACCAGTTACTTCCATTCCTCAAGGCCCATCCATATTACCAAATCCTATGCATGCCATTCCTCATGAAACCTATCCATCTCAAACTTCGAAACCTTCATGCATTATGCACCCAAAACATGTGATTCTTAGATTTTATCATGAGAATCCTATTATGCCTAGTCCATCTAATCAAGTAAAGGAGGTGGAAGAGGTCAAGCAATTCAAGTTTCCAAGCTTCATGAGCTTATTTATAAAGGGGATACCCAAAAAATTCAAGTTATATCAAAAGTGGATCCATATTACATTTCTACCACCAATACTCAAGAAGAGGAACATGTCATGTGTAAACTAGATGAGAAAATTGCTGATTCAAATAAGCTTTAAGAGGAATGGGCTGAGGAGGATGTAAGTGTCTATAAAGAGGAGATTTCTATTGGTATCCCTCTTGGATGTGAAAGAGCCAATTATACCTTAAAGGATGAGGAAATACATCTACCATATTATGTTTAGGATGAATAATTTGAGGTTATTAATTCCTTGGATGAATTATTATCTTATGTAGAAGATGCAGAAATGAATGTAATAACTAATCAAATTGATGAATTTTTGGGGCAGCCAGAGGCTTCCAATTAGCCAAAAATATCATTATAGGACTTGTTTGAATTTTTAGGAGTAGGATATGCTCTTCTCCAAGAGGACTATGGTCTGATTGAATCCAAAGAGAGCATCCTTATCAAGCAAATCAAAGAACATGGAGTGGGAAGTCATTCAATGATGCCACCTTGAGAGATCATTGTAGACATGCACTTGTTTTATATATTTATAATGAGATATCAACTCCTTGGTGAGCCTACATACATGGGTATACTTACAAAAGGTAATACATGTCTATTTGGTACTCAACCTAGTCAACTAGATTGTGAAGGAATGGAGCTTCAATCCAAGCTAGGGGCTATTAGTAGGATTGTCATTACAAGAGGGTGTCTTTTAAATCACCTAATTTAGTTGTAGATTAACAAAAGTGGAGATCCACCAAGTGAGTATGTTTACATTTGACGTTAGTTTACTCCTACTATTCCACATATGAGCATGCTAAAGGAGTTGGTAAAGAAGAGACTTACTTCCTCAACCACCAAGCTTACAAGGGAATGTGTGATATATCATTATCCATCACATCATGGAAGTGAATTCATAAGTTTCCCATTTGACCCATGAGGAAGGTGATTATAAATTTCAACCTTGTATATGTTAGAATAGATTTCATGATTTTATCCAAGTGTTTTTGTGTACCTTTATTTAGTAGGTTAGCTATTTTTTCTTTCTTCCAAGTGCTTGTGTGCACTTGACCTTATTTTTTTTGTTCTTGTTTTCCTTTTATTTCAAGAGTTATCCAGAGGTTGGCAACTAGTTTTAGCCTCAAATCAATGTGTTGAACCAAATCAAAGACTCCATGCCTAATGGATTGGTAAAGATAAGTGCTTTGGGTTCTCAATCATAGTAGGAATGTTTCCCTATGAGTCCCCAAAAATGTTGGCCAATTTGGCCTACATACCAATATTTTTCCTGGATTGAATAGATGAGCAAAGTTCCTATTTGAGTGAATGATGAAATGACTTATATAAGCTTTGAAGGAATAGACTGTCACATGACATCATGCAAAAATAAATGGGTTATTTTGATTATGCATTTAGTAAATACACTTGTGAAGAATATCAAGCCAAAAGACCACATAGAAATAAATTTCTTAATGCCAATATCATCCTCTACAAATTTGGTGTCTTGATGAGCTTGTTATCTCAAGATATAAAGTTTCAAAGTTAGACTTATAGAATGGGATGTTCATGGAGACATTAAATTGAAGCTATAATAATTAGATGTTTGGATATAAAAATCCTTAGATGTTCATGTAGACATCAATTTTTTGATTTTTAAAATAACCATTTGAATTAAAATGATCCAATATTAATGGTTGGCATTCAATCATACCAAATATCCAACGGTAAGTGAGGATCATATTAGTGGGTCCCAAAGATTTAATCGAGCATGTTTAATCATGTACCCAAGATCAATGATGAGAATAAAGTCAAAAGGTCAGTATAAGTATGAAATAGATAAGTTTCAAGATCTCAATTACTTGAATATAAATCTAATGGTACACATTGATTGACAAAGCTAATGGGTCTAGGCAAATCAACAATATGCATTCATTCATACAAGGTAGATTAATGGTGAGAAAAGGGTCAAATTTTTAACAAATATTAAGAGTAAAAATTCAAGTGACAAGTGTCTTAAAACATTAAACTAGTAGAAAATACATGGCTTGTATTTGTTTATGTAAAGAAAGATTGATGGTGCATGACAAAGAAGATCCAATGGTGCTCATCCAATTTGGATCACAAATTGATGTTAAATGATGAATGTTGGAGGTGCTATAATATTTAAGGCCCAAACTAAGATCAACATCTAAAATTAAAGGTCAAAGTTATGAGACTTTGATTAAATGTCAAAATATGATCCAAGTTGAACTAGAGTGGATATTTCTGGATCAAATGATGCCATTAAATTTTTTGAAGGTGTAAAATAGGTCTTTTAGATATTAAAGATAAAAGGTGGGATAATAAGCTATTTAAGTAATATAAATGTACCTAGGTAGATATGATGACTATGAAAACCAATAAATAAGATTGGTTATCATTTATAGTAGATACATGTTCAGTGGTTGCAGTAAAGAGCATGCCAAAGCATAAATATGATAGTCATATCATCCAAAATTTAGCAAGAACATTCAAATACCTAAAATACACTTAATAATTGTTCAATTATAATTATGTAAATAAATATCTTGTCCTTATATGCAAGTTAGGAAGAGGATGGCATAAAGTCCCAAGATGGAGATCTAGTGGTTATAAATTATAGTTGGAGCATTTAATGCATTTTTGAAACTTGAAAGATATTTATTTCTTAGAAAGAGCATGGTTCATCATCCTATAAACATTATTCTCATATATCATATTTTTTGTCCAATGAAAGAGATTGAGGGATATTGATATAAATAAAATTTAATATTTCTATGATGGATCATGTCCTAATTTAATTAAACGATGATAAAAAATTTAAGAAAGGTGGTTGGGACTCCATCAGAGTAATTGGATCCCATTTATTGGTTTATACACACATATTCCCCATCTCTCTCATTCCATTATGCTATAAATATAGAAATTTAATCCTTAAAATTGATCCATCTCTTGGGCATGACTAGACTCTACCAAGATTGAGTTTTGTAACCTCTTGAGATGAATATATGACTATTTCAGATTCCATTATTCTAGTATAGTATGTTAATGTTATTTTTATTTTCATACATGGTATAAATATCTCCCTTATCAAGTATTTATCTCACCTAGCTACTAATTTTTCTTATTATGAAGGTCATGTTTAGTGTTTAATATCATTTAGTTGAAGCTAACAAGTAGATACATTAACTAGTTAGTTCCTTGAATCAGGCCTCTCCATTACTTCCCTCAGGTTTTGATCACTTGATGAACCTTTGCATGAAATAATGATTAAGAATAGATATTTTTAGTTATAGATCTAGTCTTTTATTTGTCTCATTAGTGTTTTTTAGAAGTTCAAGTCAAGTGGATGAATAATCAATCTAGGTGCATCACCAACATTAGCTTAGATTTCCCTTTCAGTTATCTTTCTCTCCCTTTTTACCCCAATAATTAGTATGTTTTAATGGAAATGAGCTAAGTGATTCATTATAGAAGCTAGCCTCATTAAAAATCCTAGAGGTCTGACCCAAGATTAGTTAACCCACAACCTCTGGTCATTTCCATGTTGGACTAGATTTGAGTACAGGACCTAAATAATCCTTTAATCAACTAGGGTGCCATCTAGGTCTCCAATAATGACCAAGAAGTATCATGACATAAGGGTATGTAAGATCCATTGAAATAATTTTTATTGTAGTATAGGATAATATGCACCATGATATAAAACACCATGATAACATAGTTGTAATATGCATAAATATTAGTACTCAATCCAATAATCAAGTGAAAATAATGCACTAATGATAAAAACTAGGATGATAATGTTGATATATGAATATGGATGGACTTAAGTATAATGCATAAGGAATCACCCAATGGACAGATATAAACTAATTCAAGGCACAATAATGGAAATAAATAAATAAAACAAAACACCAATAAATAAGATAGTGAACATAACAATCAAAATGAAATAATAATAGACACAAACCAACACAAACAATGGTTGATCACAATGTTAGTGCAAAGAGAAAACAAATTTTTCATGTGTGTGGAATAGAGGTGTTACTCTTAGTGATAGGGTGACCCCTAATCTAAACAATAATGACATAGGTATAACAATGCAAGGATAATTGACATAAGGTTTCCCATAGGCTATAGGGAAATAATGACACATAATATGATGACACACATTTATCCTAGGCCATAGGAGACAATGAGAAAAGACAAAAAAAATGGATGAATAGGAGAAAAAGAATGGGTAGCTGAGATGACTCCAGATGCATAGTTCCATTGACACATGATATAAAATGAACTTTAGGCCAAGTGTAGTTTTCCTAGGATATGGGATAGAAGAAAATTGATGATGAGGAAACATGATTAATATGTAGAGGAATATGGGAAGGGTCTCATAAAATGGTGAGGGCATGAAATGAAGGTGATCACAAAATAGCAAGAGCTTAAAATAGATATGGCTCACAAAATGGTGAGAACATAAGAAAAGATAAGTGGTCATTAGTGTATCAAAGTTGAATATAAAATGTTCATAATAGAAACTCACAAAATGATGATAGTGTAAGGGTGAGGATAAATAAGGATGGGGAAACTAAATGATAAGTGGTTACTCATGAAATGACTAGGATTTATAGCATCCTTAGGGTAAAGAAGCAAGGTATATTGAGTTAACATGAGATACCCTATATATTCAAGTGTTGCCTAGATAGTCCATGTAAAAATCAGGCTGATGTAGTTCTCCTAGAAATGGGAGGAGAAAACTAAGGTTGTTTAGAAATAAATTGAACAAACAAGATGTCTCAACCAAAAAAAATTGATAGATATATATCTTACATGGAAATTTTAAGCCACTTTTCATGATTTTATGATTTTTATGATTTTGTAGATGTTTTACAAATGTTTTAAAAATTTTCTATGTGTCTTAACTTGATCAAGAATTATAAGACACATAATAGTCCAACTTGAAAAATGGCAAGATAGTGGCTTAAGTTACTTGTAAAATTTCAAGAGGATACAAACTTGATTATGCTAAAAAAATGGTAAGAGTATGATTTATGTTTCTCATAAAATAGTGAGAGCATGGAAAAAGGGTGATTGAGCTAACCTCAATGTTAATTGAGTGTTGCCTACATAGTTCCATTAGGACCTTAATTCATTGGAGTTTTGACTTACAATGGAGGATTCAACTAGGTAGTTACAAGTTCATGAATTAAGCAAATGGAATAGTATAACATAGGAATGGAAATATGATGTGGCAATTTATGATAAAGGTGTTCCCCTAATTTCCCCATTGGTGGTTATAATTAACATGGGGCATTGGTAATAATTTTCCTAAACATGGTTAGAAGAAATATCACTCATAATGAAATGAAATAATAAATGAATGATGCAACTTCCAAACCACTATCATACTAGTCCAAGATACTATCTCTATCTAAAATATTGAATCAACTACTAAAACTTTGATCTAAATATAATTGATGATTGTGATTGAAGAACCAATGAAATGAAACGAAGGTCAAAAATGGTCAGAGGGAGATAAAAAATAACATTGGTTGATAGTGATGGTATGGTAGAAATGGTATAAGGTATAATACAAGGATAATGTTAGTATGGTACAATGTAAACAAGCCTCATAGACAATAATTCAACTCTCTAAATAAAAATAATGCTTAAGGTGTATAATGTTCATGGACTCATCAAGTTCATCTCCATCTAGTGCAGTGGTATGTATGTTCTAGAGTCATAATTTATGATAATGATGTAAGGGCCTAACCAATTGGGCTTTAAATTACCTTTATTCTTATTTTTAGTCATGGTGTTATTTTGGTTTTCTTTTAGGAAAAGATCCCCAAGTTCAAACTCTCCTTATTTAAACCATCAATTATATTGGATAGTAAGTCAATTCTAGTATGTTTAAATAAATACTATTTACAGTGGCCATGCAATTTTCATCCAATAACTCTAGATCTTATAGGAAATTTAATCTATAATACTCATCATCCAAGATGTGTTTCACTGAGATACATAGAGAAGTTAACTTGACCTCGATGGGAAGAATGGTATTAGTGCCATAGATTAGGAAATATGGAGTGACTCCTATTGGAGTATGATAATTAGATTGGTATGCCCAGAGGGTGTGAAAGATATATAAGTGTCAATTGTGGCCAATATCATTGACAATATTTTTAAGGATGTTAAAAATGGTCTTATTATATGTCTCTACATGACCATTACCTTGGGGGTAATATGTGATGGAAAAATTTGGTTGATGTTGTACTTAGTAAAATGTGGTGCAATATCCTTATTCTTAAACAATCTAACGTTATCAGCTATAATGGTGAATGGTAAACCATAGTGGAATATGAGGTGGTTAAATATGAATTTGTAAATCTATTTTCTAGTTAGGTAAGTGAGGGGTATAAATTTAACCCACTTAACAAAATATTTGATAGCAGTGAGGATGTGTTTATGACCATTATATGAGGTAGGATTAATCTTCCCAATGAGATCGATTCCATATGTTAAAAATGACCATGGTGTACTCATCAATTTAAGTGTTCTAGATGGGTCATGAATCAAACTGGCATGCCTTTGACATATGCCACATCTTTTGACATAAGAAGTTGCATATGATTTTATATTTAGACAATAATAGTTGGTACATAGGATATTTTTGGCTAGGATGTCCCTATTGGTGTGGGCTCCAAATAATCCTTTAATAACTTCCCATAAAACTAATGTTTATTCTACCAAAGTTAAAAAATGAATCAAAGTTCCATCAAATCTTCTATGGTAAAGATTTGGTATATGTAAGGTAAAGCATGAGGATTGGTAGGTAAAGGCATTTTGTTATTTAAGTGATAATTTTGGTGGCATGATGTGATCATGAAGGTAATTATATAGGTTTATGTACCAAATAGAGTTAGAACCAATAATATCATAGATCATAGAGATGGTCAAAGGTTTATGAACAAGCAATAGAAGAGTTTGAATGAGGAATTGATATTCTTTGCCTTATATGTGTTGTGGATTAAAGAACCAATGGTGGTCATGGAATCTACTATATTATATGTATGTGTTTAAAATATATGTCAAAATCTTCTATTTGACAGTATCCATCACGACCTCATATGGCACCAACTTGTCATCTTTGGTCTAAAAGTGACCTATAACTTAATTGATGATTAATTGAGAATCACCAGAAACCATAAGATGCTAAGTATTCCATTGTAATACCTTATGAAGTCCTTTGATGAGTGATTTGTATTCAACCATGTTATTAGTACAAGGAAAGATGATACATAAATATTTTGGAATAAGATCACTCTATGGTTTAATAAATAATAGGCCTACCCCTGATCCATGTGATGTAAAAGACCCATAAAAATATAGATTCTAGTACTACTCCTTAGGAGGTGTTTAAATGATGGTCATAATGGATTTGTCTAAGAATTGGAAAGTGAGTGGTTCTATATCTATAAGGGGAACTTTAGCAAGTTGGTATGCAAGTACTTGTCCTTTTATTTTTTTTTGATTGGTGTAATCAATATCAAACTCACTCATTAGCATGATCCATTTAGACATGTGGCCTTGTAAAAATATTTTGGATAGTAGATAATTGAGTGGATTTACATTGGAAATAACTATGGTCTTGTTATTAAGCATGTAGTGATGTAACTTATAGGCTATAAAGACCATAGCTAAACAAGCCTTTTTTATGTGCGCATATTTGAGATCATATGCAACCAATGTATGGATTAGATATTACATGACATTTTATTTTCAATTTTCATCATGCTAAGCCAAAATTACCCCAAGAGCAATGTCAGCAGTAGATAAGTACAGAAAAAATAATCTCTCTAGCATTGGTGGTAACAAAATAGGTGGATTGACAAGATATTCCTTGAGGTAATAAAAGGATTTATAGAATCCTTCATCCAAAATAAATTTAACACCTTTATTTAATAAGTGAGTGAAAGGATGAAATTTGTTTTCCAACTATGAAATAAAGCATTTGACAGACTAAATTTCTCCCTATAAAATATAGAGATACTTCAAATTGGAAGGTGGTATCATCTCAGTAATGAATTATACTTTGATAAGATAAAATTCAATTCCCTAGAGAGATATGATAAATCCTAATAATTTGCCTTAAGTGACACTAAATATGCACTTATTTTGATTTGGTCAGACCTTATACTCATGAATCCTTTCAAATACCCTTTTTAGCATGACTGGATGGTCAGAGTGGTTCTTTGATTTACCCAATGTCTTCGACATAGTCTTCAATAATGTCATGAATCATATCATGAAATATGATGATAATGGATCTCTAGTATGTGGCCCTAACATTATAAAGGATAAATGTCATAAGATAATAGCAAAATTTTCCCAAGGAGTGGTGAATGATATATTATGTTGGTATTTTAGCATGATTTTGATTTGATTGTATCCTAAAAATTCATCCATGAGGAAAAGCATTTCATAGCTAGATGTGGAGTCAACTATCATGTCAATATTTAGAAGAGGAAAGTTGGCCTTGGGATAGGACTTATTGATGTCTTTAAAACTAGTGTATAATTGTGATTCCTTCTAGTTTCTTATTGATATGCACAACATTTGAGATACCCTCTAAATAGATGATCAGTCAAATGCATCTCACTTCCAAGAGTTTTTCCAACTCTTTCTTTACTAGTATAGTAATAATATAATGCATCTTGCATAATTTATTATTCATAGGTTTGGAATCAATATTTACAACGAGGTGGTGTGCAACCAAGGTGGGGTCCAAATTGGTCGTTTCTGAGTAGGCCTAAGAAAAGATGTCAACAAACTGACTCAAGAGGGATGTAAAAACTTCACATTCCTCCTCAATGAGTTATGGACCTAATTTGATCTACTTTGGGTCATTTGGAGTCCTAATGTTGACTTTTATATTATTTTATACCAAGAGAGTTGATCCATCCTTCAAAATAGTTGGTAAGGATGTGAATTGACCTGTAATGAAAAAATCCTCTAGTTATACTTGTTCTTCAAGATCTCCTAAACAAGATGAATTTGAATCTCCCAATTTTAATGATGGCCATGTTATAAATACTATAATAAATTCTTGGGTGATTCGATCAAAGCCATGTTGTTCTATTGAACTAAACTTGGACCCAAAATCAAGTTCATCATTGGTGGTCTCTTGAGTTTCATGTTAGGAAAGGTTAATACCCTATCTAATGGTGCTTAAAACAAGTTTTCACTAAAATATTAGCATTTGTATTTAATTTTATCCTGGTCCAAAATCACCTCAAAGAGGTTTTAACTTTAGGACCTCAATGTTTTATCATTTTTAGGCTAAGGGTGTTCTCATATTCTCCAAAATAAGTTGTAGGATATAGTTTGATAGAGAACCCTTGTTTGTGGTCTCCTAACAAACATTATCTCTTGGGCCTAGAAAATCACAAAAGGCCTCATCATTCTCAAACTCATCTATAGGAATTATGGATTCTTATTGGTCACAGTCTATAAGTTGAAGATGAAAAATAGGAAGCATGGAATGTCAAATTACTGGCGTAATAATACAAATGATATGTGGGTCAAATAGCTTAGTATTTGTAAGGTCTTCATAAATGTTATGATCAAATTCTACTTCATTTTCATCATCATCATCATCACTATTCATTAACATTATAACATGCATAAGAGATGTGGGGTCACACTCAAGCTATTTTTATGGTGACCATAAGTTATTTTATACTTGGTCATAGAAATGGACTCAAGATTACCTTTTTAGTTTTACCCTAGACCTCTTCCTTCATAGGCTTAGTTATCCATGATCCTATTAGGGATGGGATACTTGACACTTTTTTATCAATGAACTAATTTATTATTGTATAATGAAGAATCATTATTGGCTAGTGGGTCTTCTTTAAGGTAAGTGGCTGATGTGAAAATAATAGGTGGTGGTCTATGAATGTTGCTTTTTCCCTTTCATCACAATTTCATGTAAGGTGGCTAAGCTTTAAGTATTCCATAAGACTTGGGGTTTTGTGTATGATTAGTAATATAGAATGTGTCATGGGTTAAATAATCCCATAAACATTATCTAAGATGGTAAAATGATTAGAAATTTCAAGATGAGTATTTTAATATGAGGCAAAGCTATTTGGGTTTATGTAATTTGCCTTTGGTAATTTAATAGGTATATCTTTATCTTTGTCCTTCTTGGTTACTCAGTCTAGGCCAATGTGTTAGTTGTAACTTTTGTATTTTACCTCTAAATGCTTGAAGTGTTCATATGGTTGTAGATCACCATGGATAGTGACCTCCATCCTTGAATGAGAAATTTTAAGACATTGGTGTAATGTCAAAGGGATTTTATGAATATCATGTACCCATGGCCTACCCAAAATAAAATTATATGATAGTTATAGGTCTAGAACACATGGCAAAGTATATCATGGATCAAAGTCTCATTAATCATTGGCAATCTTATAGTTTCTTGTAATTCTCATTTTTTATTGTTGTAGGTTTTGATAGTAATACTTTATAGCTATAGATTAGCTACTATATATCCTAGATGCTTGATGATCTCTAGAAACATAATATTCAAGACTTATCTATTGTCTATTAATTTACATTTGACTTTGTGTTATATAATGACAACTTCGATGCATAATGGGTTGTTATGGAGAGGGTCAAGGGATAACATATCATTGTGGTTGAAGATCAACTATTGTCCTAGGGCTAGGTGTCCAACTAAAATTTGGATTTTTTTAGGGTTGTTTAGAACTTGGGATTGTCCTAGGAATTCTATAAGGATATTTTTATGGATAGTAAATGTATGAAACAAATCCAAGATGGAAACTTGTGTATGTGTCTTATGAAGTTGTTCTAAAATGTTAAATTGGTTTTACTTAATAGTGGTAAATGGATTACTCCTAACCATTGTAGTAGTCTAGATAAGGTCATTGGTAAGAGGTTGAGGGCATGGTATGGTAATCTTAGACCACTGAGTTATGATTTCATAATCTGAATTAGATAGATGACCATTATAACTTGATGATGATGGAGATGGGCCACATAGGATAAGTCTTGATTATTGATACACTTGGTTGTGGACATGAGGAAATGATGAGTTATTAATATAAGGTCCTAAAATAGTAATCCCTAGTTATTATTATGATTGGCTACAATCCTAGGTTAAGGAAGGATTACTGGCATAGGTAGGTTGATTAGAACTATTAGGCAATGATCCTAGTCTATTATCACTTTCTCTAGGATTAATGGTAATAGTAGAAACATGACCTCTCATAATATGACCTACAAATTTATTGTATTCATGTGTAACTACATGGTAATTCTATTGGTTTTTGGTGTCATTTTGGCCTTGGCTCCTCCCATTTGGTTGATATTATTGTTGTTGATTTTTTTATTGTTTTTTATGATACTATTATTGTGGCTTTTATTATTTCTATTGTTAATTATTTGTGTTTGTGTTATTATTATAATGTGGAAAAAGATTGTGATAAATACTTAGATTTTGATTGGATGTGGATTTTATATTATCCAATGTAATATCCCCATTTTCCAATTTTTTTTTGATGAGGTGCTTAAACTACACATAATGACATGTGGAATGTTCATGAACTTGATAGTATTCATAGAATCATTCTCTCTATACCAATATGGATATGGTATTCCATTAGGATAATGCTTTGGGATCAACTAACTAATCATGTTATCCATATCTAGCTTATGAAACACTACATCAATGGGTTCACCAAGGTCATTGAAGACTCTAGGATTTGATCTTAATCTTAGAGGAGGGGTTTGTAACGGTAGTGGTTGTTACATTTGAGGAGCTGGTCTAGGTTGTAGCATAAGCTATGCTTATTAGTTAATTTTATGATTAAGAATAAGCTACATTTATATCATATTCTAAATAGATGGTGTTTCCAACATTTGAAAATTATGTGACTTAGTTACTCCATTACCATTATCATTCTTGTTGTGGTTGTATGGTTTGGACTTTTCATAGTTGCTATAGCTTGAACTGGTGTAGATGCTTAGGCTTGGATTTGGTTAGGGTTTTAACTTGGGTATTCACCTTGGTTTTAGTTATAATTCTAATTTGAGGTGGTAAAATTGATAATTCCATTGTTAATAAGGGCCTTTTCAATCTGTAATCCTTTTTGACTAATCTCATTGAATATATGTACACACTAAAGTTCTAGATGTTAGGATATCTCTTTGAAAACTTTTAGTAAAAATAGTGTCCAATTGTTTGTCTAGTAAGCTATGGATAAAGAGACTACAAAGTACTCTCCATCTCTATAGGTAGCTAGCAAAAATTTCACCAAATTTTTGTTTGCCCTAAGTCAAATCTACTAATGACATCTCATGCTTGAGATTATAGGAGAAGTGTTGCATAAACTTATTTGAGAGATCATAAAAAATTAGATATAGAATTATTTAGAAACTTTAGGAACCAATCCAAAGCCTTCTATATAGACTTCAAGGAAACAAAAGGAGTAGGTAAATGTCACTATAAGTCATTGGTTGTTAAGTGACAAAGAACTCTATAAAATGGGCCTTAGGATCTCCTTTTCCCTTGTACTTGTCATATTTTAGTGGTTTATAACTTTGAGGAAATGGTATCTAAAGATACTCCATGTTGAGTAGGTATGAACACACATCATCTAACTTGAATTTATTGCTCTACTTTCTTACTTGAATAACATCAATCACATCTTTCAATTTTTGTAGTTCTTATCCTAATAAATTGGATGGTACATTTGGTTGAGGTGGTGGTTAGGTGATCAAAGGTGGATTACCTTAACAAAGGTATAATGGAGGTATATTTTACTATAAAATATTGGTTTTATGGGTGAACTGACTAGGGATATGCATCTATGGATTGGGATGTGGTTGTTGAAATTACACACATTATTGATAGATATTTTGGTTTGGATTCAATATATGGACTTGGGTTTGAGGGAATTATCACTGAGATGGAAGGATATGGGTTTATGAACTATAGTGTGCCTACTAAGGTTGAGTAGGGACTTACTATTAACTAGTCAAACTTTTCTGAATAAATGGAACTTGTTGTGGACCAAAGCTCTATCTTTGGATTTGTGGCACATGTTGAGTAAAAGGAAATTATTTCTAAATTGGTACTTATTGGATAATAGTACCTATTTCTTGTGAAAACACCTATTGTGAACTAAATGTTTGTTGGATGTTTGGAATTTTTATTTGACCAAAAGAAATATGTTGTTGATTAGACAAAATTTATAATTATAAAGGTGCATTGGTATATGATTGTTGAGGTATGTTTGTCACTACCTATTGAGATGGAACATTTGTTGCCTTTGTTGAGGTGGTGTAGTATTATGTCTCTATTATTGTGGTAAATTTGATTGTGCCTATTGTCATGGAATATTAGTCTCCACCTATTGATCTGGGATAAGATTATTCACTTGTTTTTAAAGTAAACCATTAGCTGACACTTGGTTACTTATTCCATTTGATTTCATACTTAAAGAAATAGCTAGTTGAGGATTAGTAGTAACCTGTAGTGGTTGGGAAGTAGGATTCATGACCTATTTATACTACATACCACTCATGGTACTAATTAAAGTCACTTATTATTTTATAATATTGGTTGGTGAATTTAAACCACTTTAGATTAGAGTGTAAAACACTTGTGTGTTATCCACCATAGTTGGCACATTATTATGCATAGAGGCCACAATCACATATTCAATAAGTGGGACATTGATCATGTCACCTACTAAATTACTTTGGGAAAATGGGTCTACACCCTAATTAGATTGACCTATAAAATAAATTAGCACTCTTATTGAAGGAGTTAACTCTATAAGTGGAATATTCAACATGGCCATGGCATTAAAATTACACACTAGGTTTAGATAAGTTTGATATGCTTATTGCATTTGTGCAAATTGGTCCTCCATGGGGCTCTTTCCTCTTGAAAGCATATTTGGGTCTTAGTGTAGAACCAACATGAGCACTTGAGGATAACTAGTAGAGGCCTATTCTATATTTTGGGTATAAGGCATGTTGAGAGGAACTTTAACTAGGCTATTTAGTTTATCATGGGGGAATTCTATTGAAAACTTGGACCGTACCTCTAAATATATGATTAAAACCTTATCCTTATTTTCAATCAAGTGATGATCAAAAAAATATGAGTATATACTAATGCCATCATAACATAGTTTGGTTGTTGTTGAAGTTGTTTCATAACTAATGGCACACTAGTGTGGTATTGCACTATTTGCTCTTAGTCTTGTTCTAAATATATAGGTGTGTTAACCAAGTAATGTGCTAATATATCTTGAATTCGTTCCACATATTGATTAGTGTAAGGAGTATAGGGGTCTATCTCATAAAATACATCATCACCATATGGGTCTTGAACAAAGTTAACATTCCTAACCACATTATCATAACTTGGATTATACATAGATCTATTGCTAGTGTAATGAGACATATAAAAATTCATGACTAACATTTCATGAAATTTGTGTAGAGTTGTATAAACTCTTTAAAATGAGATATAAATTGAAAATGGTCTGAATGTGGTCCAAATGGTAAACTTTGTATGAAAAGGTACACTTGGTCTAAGAATGGATCTATTCTCCAAAAATGTCAATGATAAACTCAGTCTAAAATATCCTCAAGGTCTAACATCAAATGCCTCAAATAAATGGTCAAGTGAAAATATAAATTTGAATGACAATCTTGGTAAAAAAGTGTTTCAAACTACTGTAATCTAGGTTTAAACATGGAAAAGGTTTCCAACTCTTTGTGAATAAGGCACAAAGCCAGGCTCAAAATAGTCTAGTTCTAAAACAAGAGGTAAAATACAAGATCTTTTGGAAAAACAACACAAAATCTAGACATGAAACATACTAGGTCTAAAAATAAGTGAGAATTTACTAGGTCTTTTGGAAACATGACACAAAAGCTAGACTCAAAACAACTAGGTCTAAGAATGAAAGTTCAAAGTGATAGGTCTTTTGGAAACATGACATAAAAACTAGACATAAAACAACTGGGTCTAAAACTGAAAAGGTAAAGTACTAAGTCTTTTGGAAACACAATACAAGATAGACTTGAAACAAATAGGTCTAAAAATGAAAGGGAAAAGTGTTAGGTATTTTAGAAACATGACAGAAAAGATAGACTTGAAACAACTAGGTCTAAAAGGTAAGATAATTAATCTAATAATTTGAAAAACTTAGACTCAAACTAGGCATTCAGATTCAAATTCAAACTTGAACTTTGGAAAAATACATTACACTTCAAGAATATGCATAAAATTAATTGGGAAAATAAATTCCATGTAGGAAAAAATAAGGATAAGGAGTAAAACATTCAAGCCCAAGTGATGAGAAAGACTCAAATGTAAACTAATCACAATCAAAATTGTATTTAGAGAAAGTTTCAAAATTAATTTTAATCAACAAAAGAGATATGAGGCACGTGGAAGATATACCACTTCCCAAATTAAGGCACAAAGATCACCAAAGCAAGCAATAAATTAGTCTAAGTTGAACAATCCAAAAGTGAGAGGTAAAAGTCTAAGACAAAATCATGTGAGGCATAGGAATAAAATAATCAACATTTGAATATAAAATTCATAAGGCCAATTTTGAACTTGGTTTAGAAGTTTTAATTTCTTTAAATGGATGACATTCTAGGCAAAAATTAATGACATAATGGTACTAGGCATAGACCAAAAAGTCACACATGACTTTGAAATTAGTTGAACACAAGGAAAAGGTCTTTAAAACAATATGAGAAATTTAATGATGTTATCCCTCTTAAAATATATGACAAATGGTTTTGTTTCAAATAATCTAAGGCAAAGAATTAGAATGAAATGTGGGAAGTGTAATGATGCCTCTTTCAAATAAATGATATAACACCTCTTTAGTAAAAATGTGGTTGTATAAATAGTATTTTTTTTAATTTGGTGTGACAAAAAAATAGTTTTGACTTAAAACAATGCAAGTAAAAAAGAAAAATAACAAAAGCACCTAAGTGTATTGTCCTAATCCTAAAAACTGATAAAGTGGCTTCATATTATCGAATTCTATCTATATGCTTTCTCTTGAGAGTAAATAATTTTTTTTAATCCAAAAATTTAGATGTGTATAAAAAGTAGGTTTTATAGGTCCTTTCTTTTCTTAATAGTTCATATGGAGACATGGAAATTTGGGCTACTCACACTATATTGACAATATTTCTATAGAAAGTGGGTTTTATCTAAAAACTATAAGTATCACATGATCTAAATGGTCTCATATATGAAATTAACACTAGTTTACAACATGTCATTTGGATATGATAACTTGATTGTTATGAAAAGGTATTATCCTTTTCACAACCACTACATCTGTCATTTACTTAGTGTAGTGAAATGTCCAGGTTAGACATTCATTTCAAGGTATGTTTTACTAATGGATCTTATTTCACCACTTAAACAAAAATCCATTCAAGTCAACCTCAATTTGTATACCCCATCATGGAATGGGATTAAAATTATGCCAAGAGATTAATTCTTGGTCAACGCTTCCCTAGAGAACGCATGGGGAGGTATGAACTCCTGCCCATAAGCCAAGATACAAAAAATAAAATTTGTATAAGGATTTTAGGGTTGTTTTAGGATCACCCAAATCACTAATATTTTGGTGGGTTCCTTATAAATATTCATTCCATGCTTGGATTAAGATAAAAAAGGAATAAGTGAAGCATTTTTGGATCACCCAAGTTCCCTAAAGTGGATGGTGGGAGAGCATATATGCTACACTTGGTTTGTAAAAAAAACACATAATAAAAAATAATAAAAAAAACAAAATATCTCAAGAGGACTTCTCTAAAGTTTGAGTTCATTTTTAGAACACTAAATGAAATATGAAGTGAAATTTGCCTTTGGTTTTTTTTAGTTGTGAAATTTGAAAAAATGAAAATAAAGTAACTAATATGATTTTAAGTACCAAATGTAGATGTGATTTGAACTTTTAAAGTGGTAAATATGTCTTTCCTTGGCCTTTAGGTCCTACAAATAGTGTTAAGGGGTCTTTTTTATTAGAATCTAAAACACAAATGAATAAACAATAATTGAAATTTATTTATCAAATTTATTATGTTTTTCACATAGTGCAATACTACAGATACATAAATATAAACAACCACTACATATAAAACTAAAAATGGTTAGTAAAAACCACATTTAATTATAAAATAGAGAGTTAAATAAAAATATCATTTATATGGAGCAATACCACCTATTACAGGGTCAATAACACATGTATTAGTTGCAATACCTCATTCACAACTAAAAAAACTATGACAATGTAAAACCACACTTCTGAAGTGTAATGCCATTGATTACGAGCACAATAATACATGTATTAACTCAAAACCACACTTCCCTACAAAACTACATGATTCAGCTCAAAACTGCATATCTAAATGTAATAATACAACTACCAATGTCAATAATGCACTTTTTGATAGCAATATTGCATGTACCAGCTTCAATATCACCTTTCCCTATAAAACCACATAAGTTACTAAAAAAAGTCATATATCAATGGCAAAACTACTGGTATTAAGGCAAAACCATATGTGTTAAATAAATAATGCATTTCATAGGGTGAATACCACACTTTACCCTATAAACAAACCTAGTTAGTGTAAAAACTACATATCATAAGGTAATAACAAATATATTGAGGCAATACGACATATATTAAGACAATAAATTAGGTGAAATAACTCAAATACATAGATAAAAATTTCCACTACCATGTAAAACCTGTCTTGAAATAATGTATTTTTGTAGATAAAAAAACATATATTTGAAAAACAATACCATGTCTTCCTGTGTCTCTATCATGATTTTTAAATTTTCACTTTTTTGGTCATAAAGTTAAGATTTTGATATTAAAAATGTAAGAAAGAGGTCATAAAATTCCATGGGAAGAATTTTGTGTGGTTTGGGTCCCACCGGGTATGCCATAATGTGAACAAGGAATCTAAGAGGGGAGATTAGTATGGTGTTAGTCAAGAAAATCAAATTAAAAAAAACTAAAAATTAACACCTCTAGACTAGTATGAGCATACATAATAAGAACAAAATTAAAACAAAAATAGAAAATAAAAGATAAACTCCATTTTATCCTCTTTGTAACTCCAAATTTTCTTGTTTGATGAAGTTGGATTACTCAGCTATGTGCTCAATACATATTTATCAATGAAGCTCCATTACTCCACCTCTCTTTGGCACATTGGCTTGGCAAATGGGCATGGTAACACTATAATGAAACTTTTTCTAGGAATTTTTGCATAATAACATTGAAAATCAAAATCTTTTCCATCTATTTGAGCATAATAAATTTACACCAAAAGAGCTTAAAGATCAATGGGTGAGGCTTTCTATTTATAGACTCCAAAGTTAGCTCTCACCCAAGTGTAGTTAGGTTAGAATTAACTATAGTTGAGTTTGAACTAACCCTAGGTGAGTTAAGGAGGGTACATGTAATTAATATTTTTAATTAATAGGCATGGCTCATTAATTCATATATTTGTTAGATATTTTATGAGTGCTTGATAACTCACAAAAGCAATGATGAGGAAGCTTGATATTTTGCATTTTTGAATTTCCTTTTTTACATATTCGTTAATTTCAAATGGATTATTTAGATAATAATTTAAACTAGTTTAATTATTTAATTCATTTTACTTAGCATATTAGCATTTTTAGGATTTGTTCAAGTGCCCCACTTAATGGGTCAAAAGGCCAAATTAGCAATTGATAGGTTTCAAGGTGAGTAGGGATGAATATGTGAGAGGTTATTATTGTGTACATGATAATACACTGAGTAAGGATTTATCAACATGATTTTGAGTATTAATGTCTAATATGTGGATGAAATTGGGATATCCAATGATTTCTATGCTTAATTTGTAATGTTTGGTAGAAATCAATTTGAATCCTAGTTGGAAGTCAGTTGTGGCTAGAATGGGGTGTCTACAAGTGGTAGATGTAAAATTCCTTATGAGTCTCTTTATATATAAGTAACTTTTTTTTAAAAATAAAACTTTGTTCATTGGCTGAAAAGTCATAAAATAGGGATAAAAACATAAGAGAAGGCTCATGGAGGGGTTAGGACTCAAACATAGGTGAAAGGGCCCATCGTAGACTAGAGCCACAAGTGGACACTAGCACCATGTGGTACTACTACCCTAAAAGTGGAGCTAGTGTCCTATGGCTCATAATAGAAATAAAATTAGGGAATAAATTCTAGGGGATGTTGTGACTAGAAAAAGGTTACATATGACTATTAAAAGTGTCATAAACAAGGAAAATAAAACATAAGAAATATCAAAAGACTCAAAAGGACCGTGTGAACAAGGGACATAAGTGAGACCCTCATGTGAAAGATAAATAAAATACATAGTAATTTTGGTTGCTTGACCAAACTAGGGTATTTATAGTTATATATATTTAGTTTTAATATTTACATCCCCCTTAATCTAGTAATGCACAAGGATGAAATTACTAGGTTACATGAAATAAATGCATACATGGGTGTGTAAAACACAAATTGACTTTTTTTTAGACCACTTCGAGTGTTTTTAAAGTGAATTATATATAGCCAAGGTTATGTTATAATATAAATCAATGAATATAATTTGTAAATTGAAATAATTAAAATTCTTGAAATGAAGTACATTTGTGTTTATGAAACCATGTTGTCCCTTTATATTTTTCTTTGTAAATATGCTTCCTTATGTACCACTAGATATAAGGGAGGTTAAAAACTTGACCTTTGATATTTGAAGAGGGATTTTGGAGGGTATTATGCCCCCATTTTGATGTAAGAATGAGTTATGTTGTGGTCATTGAGATCACTAAATCTCAGTCACACAACTCAAGTGTGAATACATAATCTAGTAAGGGTGAGTGACTTAATCACCTCATCCTATAAATATGGTGAGGTTGGGATATTTAATCAACCCAAAATATAAATATTGTGAGGTTTAATTACTTAATAAATTACACATATAAATATAACCAACTACTATATATATTAAAGGTCTGATAATAGTACTTCTCAATGTAAAATAATCCTTCTTGGTGATAGTAATTTGCAGATATAATTGGCAAATTTGAAAGTTTTGGTACACTTTCATGTAATATGCATGTATAATATGTCTAAAAATAAATTATATGTGTCAAAAATATAAAAAAAAGATTCTATATCTTGTGAAAAATTAGTGCAATGTATAGTATTCTGACCCAAGCATATATCTAAATCATGTAATTGTACTGGAGATTGTGCAAGCATAGATGCCATGTATTTCTAACATTCCCCAACTAAAATTTAGAGATAGTATGAAATAAGATAGTGTGGATGTCATGTATATGGCATTATCCCATTTATATTTTTATATGTTAATGTGAGAGATATATAATTTAGTAGTTACCTTAAGATGGTATAATATAACCATATCATATGTTTATGATTCATGTATCATATAAGAGGAATATGTATATGTAGATATATAAGTGAATCACGTAGTATGTGATCACGTGAAGACCTAATATGTGTGATATATATCATGAAAATTTCTCAAAATTAATAGTGAAATCTCAAAAAACAAACAAACACACCCAATAACCTTCAATGTAATGCAAAATATTGGTCCAAGTAGACATCATACAAGGGGCATGTTCAAATTTTTAAAAATCAAAAGGAAATGACATTCAAATATACAATCAACATATAATGGAATATTCAAATATCCAAACAACATACAATGGCATAAGGGCCAACATGCAATTAAAATATTTAAATGTTCCACAATCAATATGATAACAAGTAATGAAATACACCTAATGAAGTGATAATGTGAATAAATGAAGTATAAACAACTAGTATAATCATATCATATTTTTTAAATTCAAGTTAAGGGGGGGGGGGGTATTTTTTTAAACTAGGATACCTAGGCCCCAAGAGAAGTAAAACCACGAAAATAACAATAGGCTAACCATGCCCATGAAATAAAATAGGACCAACACTATCCAAAAACATCTAAAAACAACCCAGAAATAGCCACAAAATAAATAAACTATTCTAAATATAAGCTACCAAAAATATCCTCCTATAAATATTTCATCTTCTTGATGCTCATATCAATATAAAACAGCAAATTTTCATGATCTACAGTGTATTGAGATCCACTAGTCTATCCCTTCTTGCCCTTCCCTTTGCCTGTAAAACTGATCTCAAACAACTCTTTCAAATGAGCCCACATCTTTTCAATGTTCTATGTACCTTCATATAATATTAGTCCCTACATATGTGTTAGAAAAAAAATCATGTCACATATAATATAAACTATATTTTGAAATATATGAGAATAGATATAGACATGTGTAAGCATTATATATAATATCATACATGATAATGTAGAAATGATCATAAAGTATGTGTAACTTTTTTCTATCATGATCAATGAAGTATATTCCCCTAATGTACTATATGTCATGGGTAGAGGATAGGTATAACATATTCATGTTTATATATCATGTGTTATTGGTATGTTTTATCACACTCAAAGTTTCATGAAACATGTATATTTGTAAAAATGATATTACATGATATTTACTAACATGAAACAAAAAACATAGGTGTCAAGAATCTAGTAAACATGATCATGTTGAATACTTTTTATATTTGTTAATTATTTGAATGTTTTTATATTTTCCTTAACCTTTTTATTTATATTTTGAGAATATTCATTTTTTTGGTATATTTTAATTTTATAATTCAAGGGCTAACCAATTATCCCATCTAAGGCATGTTCATAAGGTGATCTATACTAAAAAATAGTGAATAATACTTACGATACTTACAAGAAGAATGCATCGGTGTCATATATAGATATGGAGGGTCAAAAATACTTTGTTTATGTATTATAGGTGTATGTGGTCATGAATTAATAGTAATAAAATTAGTGGTTCATGGAACCCATTGTTGAGTTATCTTTGGTTTATTTTGAGTAGCAGTAATTAGAACATGTTTAGTTTCTCTATGTAAATAGGCATCATGTGTAGGAGAAGATGATAATTTCATGGAATCCATTATATATCTATAGTGAAAAGTTCTCTCAAGTATAGGTTTCCTAGGAAATGGGATTTAATGTTTCTAGAGTTTAACAAATGATTAATATTAGTAAGTTTGATAAGTAGTTGTCTAGGAATAAACTTCTCTTGTTCAAGTGGATTTTTATATGGATTATGGAAACTATGACTATAGATTGGAATGAATTTATTAAATATAACCATGTACTATGGAAGTTATTGTGTGTAGTTTATGTATCCAAGGTCATCCTAAAAATATATCAAAGAATCCTATGTATGGTATAATTAAAAGGTATTAACCACATGTGTTGGACGAAACTAGAAAGGTAAGTCTCACTAATAATATGTTGATATGTCCCATCAAATGATCTGACCATTTTATTTAAAGGGTATAAATTATCATGTGTATATCCCAAAATTTTAAGTAATGTTATGTACATATGTTCTCACTTGAACTATTACCAATAATAATGTTATATATAAGATGTTGATCAACATATGTTCAAATAAATAAATAAATAAGATTTGAGTGATTGGTCACAATTTCATTGTCATTAAATGCAATATTAAGCATATAATATGTTGTGCATGTATAATTTCCAATAATCCCATCTAATGGGTGCTAATAATGTTCTAGAGGAGGATGTTCATGATATGTTATTTCCACTTATGTGTCTTTCTTAAAATGATCTTGCAATATATTTTTAACTATATTTTTGTTTTGATGGTCACCAGGTTGTGATCATTAATCCTTTCAAGGATAATTAAATGTAATATGTTGAATAAGTTATTGCATCTTATTTTTTAATGTAGCACATTTATTTTTATAATTTCAAGGGCCTTGGTGATAGTCATAATGTCCATTAACAACATATCCTTTTGGTAGTGGTCAATTCATATCAAGCTCTATATGAGCAGGGAGAAATATGAGATGACACTCCACAATATTATTAAGTAGTGAAGCTAGAAACTTAGGTAACTATGTAAATTCTCTTATGTGCATTAGATAAGAGGGGGCGATTAGGTTGGTATGACACTATATTAACTATTTTGGTTGCTTCTTCTTTAGGGTTTTAAGGTTTTATCTTGTAGCTTTGTTTGTTATGAAACTTAGTATAATATAAAGTCAATGTGTTTGATACATACTTAAGCTTGGTCAATGAAATAATTTTCATTTCTTGATATTATAAAATATGACATAAGTCATCAGAGTTAAATAATTACTAAAAATAATAGACTCGTGTAATGTGGAAAGAAAAAATTGTTTAAATATGTCTTAAAGCTCTTTACCTACCATTGGATTTGTCATTTTGGCTAATTTTTTTTTATAAATCAAGACATATTCATTGATATGTTCATTTTTTCCTTGTTTATTCATATAAATTTATGCATATGACATCTTTTCAATCATTTTAATGGATAAATGTGTTAGAAACTATTTTTATAGGGGTTTGAATGCATTCACTTGATCGATTGGTAAGTGATATAACCATATTAAACAATATTTCCTTTGGATACTTGGAAATAATTTGGTCAAAATTTTATCATTTGAATCATAATCAATGCATGTTGTATAGGAAGATCAGAGATGTTGCTCAGGATCAACCTTGCCATCATAGCATGTGAACTTGTGTGCAATAAAACTATATGTAAAATAATAAAAATATATATCAGGTGATATATGATTATAAACCACATTCTATGAGTTAATAACATGAGTTTATTTCAAATACTTTTTTCCAATGTTGGTACGCTTAATGATTTTTATAAACTAGAGAAGAGTTTACACTCTGGACCCATGGATTAAGATTTGAGATTTAAGAATCCATAAAAGGTGATGAAAACACCACTTGTGTTGATTTAGTTATTGAAATAAATAATTGATTTAAAGCATTAAATGTTCACATGGAATATGGTGCAAGATTTGTTCCATCTAAGGGTTCAGCGTTATTGGATGTCGATGCACTAGACATAACATGGTTATTGATTTCTTCTTGGGTAACATGTGAGAATACATTAATAAATTATTTATTTGTATTTATATGGTTAACTAAGGCTTATTTATATTTAAATTATAAATTATATTTGTTAAAATTTTCCATATTTGATAAATTCAAATACAATTTCTAAAGGTAATTTAAAAACATAGATCTATAGAATACTCAAATCATAAACCCTAAAAAACTAAAAATCCTAGAACAAGCTAGGAGTTTAGAAAAAATACATAGTGGTTAGGCTCACTAGAACTTTAACCCTTTTTATTTGGAAAGAGTTAAGGGGGTAGTATAACATATACATAAGGATGGATAAAACTCCTCTAAATTAGGCCTATCAGTTCCAAACTTATATAAATGAATATTTTCAATTAAAATATTTAGATGTGATAAAAATATAAACTGCCAAATTTGAATTATGTTATATTAATTGTAATGACAAGGGGAAATTATACTTATCTAGATTTGTAGTTTGTAGGAAGATCTAAGTTTCACATAGGTAGAAGTGTGTAGGATTAGGATCTTGACACATTCATAAGATTATTGAAACGATGTTTTTAGAGGCACATACACTACTTTCGACCTTGGGATACTACCGTCAAATTTACTATCCATTATGTGACACTAATGTATAGTACATAATATGAGATGGATTGTGATGTAACCAACATCATTATTCTAGTTTTTCTATCAATTTTCTACCAATAATTCAAATGTGGAACATAAGATGCATATGTATGCTTATGGATGAAATATATCTCTTCACCTTTAGTCACCCTTGTGATTTGCTTTCTGAAAATGGCTTAGTGGGATCATGATGTTGATCTAACCTAAAAGATCCCTTTGTATATTATTGGTGACTATATAACCAATATTCCAAGGAGGGATTAAAAATTATGTATTCATCCTCTATGTCTAGGACTGTGTGTGAAAAATAGTGCAATATGCTATATGTAGATGCATGTAATGATATAGATTGTAAATTTACAAATACCACCCATGGGATGCTCTTTATATTTTTTAAACCTTTTGTATGACTTCTCCTATGATTGATTTGAGAATGGGGTTCATGGAAGTATAACACAATTATGAAATCAATTGAATGAGCTTGAATAGGTGTTTTATTGGTATTCGATAGATCATTAATGAAATGTCTTAGACTTTTATTTAAATCATACCTTTTTAAAATATATCATAGTAGGTTTAAATAATAAAAGTAGGTTGAACCATATATTTCAAAACATTTAAAATTTAGATGTCTTTTGAGGACTAGAAACTAGATAAGGATATGTATACTAGTGTCAATGTTAGTGTCCCTATGTGGCCAGTAGTGTCCAAAATGATAAAAAATAATTAAGGATCTGAAACTAACAATGAAGGATATATCATATTTTTATATTTCTATACAATATAGGAGATTTATAGCATTTTAATGATAAAGTTTTAACCATAAAATAATCAATTATGCATTATGAGATGGTATATGAAATAATTTTGGTTTAATGAAGGTACATAATTGAAGGGTAGAGCCCTAATTGGTATTTTTTAAATGTACAAGACCGAGATGGTATATGTATTTAGCTTTAGCTTCTACAAAGGTACATGGAAACTAAAATACATAAATTATGTTGTGTAATGGATTGAGTATTGGGTAAATACCAATCATATCATGGATTAGGTATAATGTATATTATTAGCACACAATTACAACTCCATCAGTTTTAAAACTATCATAACATAGTTTATAGGAAAAGAAAGAAAAATAAATTCCAAATTAAAAACCAAATCATAAATTCATGGATCAAAACAAATATTTCTGATTCTTAAATATATTTTACCATATTTTTATAAAATAAATAAATGTTTAATGTTATAATAGCTTTAAAACTATAAAAATTATAATGCTAAATATGTACATTGTTTAACTATTCTAATTTTTAAGAGTAAAAAATTGGAAGATTTTTATTTTTGGGAATTACTAAGAATTATATTTATCTCACGCATAGATTCATGTGAGTTTTTATTATTTTATAAGATTAAAAATAATAATAAGAAATGACTATAAATTCTTAGTATTATAATCAAGATTAGAAACAAAATTTGGGAATTTTTATTGTGATTAAATAGTGGTGTAGTGTACTATGGTTAATGTATCATGGACTTATCCCAGCTGGCCATGCATAACATAACATAAAATTTTATAATAAAATAAGGGGAGTGTAATGGGTTTAAAAGACATAAATCACCCCCTTGATGATTAAATGCTAGATACATATCAAATAGTTAAAGGAGGGAAATCAAGCCAAAATATTTATCCCACCTAGATCTAATGTGTAATTATACTCATTTGGCTATATGTATGCATATAGAAGAAGGATTTGATACTTAATAGTGCTAGATCTTGACTTGATTTGGAGGGATATTAACTTGTATTATTGATGATCTTTCTGAGAGATTCAAAATTGGGAAAATAGGGTATATTTACTAAATTTGAAGATGTGTCTGTGTGATCTAAATGAATAATAGGTGGGGATAATGAGTGATACACCTTTTGTATGTAATACATTAAGGTGGATTTATAGTGTATTTGACTTAGTAAATTTGAGATTGAATAAGTTAATAAACTAACATATATTTTAATATTAGTAAATCTAAGATTGAACAAGGCAATAAACTAACATATAGTATAATATTAGTAAATCTAAGATCACATAAGATAATAAACTAACTATTTCAAAGAATTTTAACTTATATTTCAAGAAAAGAATAAGGAAGAAACTAGATATAGGTATGGTTGAAAACCATGTTTGATTGTGTGCACATTGATCAAATGATTGTAGAGAGTTCCTCTTTGGCTTAGGAGGAATGACCTAAAAATAAGATAACACTAAAGCAAATGGTTGGTTAGATAGATAGCTAGATGGATTTCCTAGTGCCAGGTAGGTCATGGAAGCAAGAGCTCCCTTAGGGGATGTCAATCCATGATTTTTAAAAAATTAAGTTTAGAAAATAGAAGATAAAGTACTTGCATGAATAATCAAAAGGTACTGATATTAAGCACTAGAAATGTTTGATAAAGAAATTGAATAATTATAACAATAAGTGGGTCAATATTAATTTTAAATATTTCAAGTGTGGTTTGTAAAATAGGTTGGGGCTCTATGATCAGTTTAAAGAAAAAAAATTGGATTTGGTTGAGGGTAAATGGGTAAAATTAGCTTGTTATTTTTTACCACAGTGACCATCAACAGTTGAGGTGATTGTTGATGGTTGAGGTGACTATCGATAGTTGAGGTGAACATTGATGGTTGATGAAACCATCAATGGTTGGATAGACTATAAATGGTTAGGGTGACCATTGGTGATTACTATGTCTTGGTTTTGGGTGATAAAAGGTTAGATTGATGGGGTCACAAAAGTCAATTTTAGGAGATTGGTTTATGTTGATCTTATTGTGAAATACAAAAAAATTGACTAAATAATTAAAATAGATACTTAGATTGCTAGTGGTTGATTTGATGAATGGTTGAAGGGGTTGTATCATGGAGAAATTCTAGTAGAGTAATGGTGATTGACTATTGGATGATGAATGGTAGTAATTTGGATCTATATTATGATGGTTGGATCACTAGATTTTTAGAAGAAGTGACCAACAAAGAAACTCTGGATGCAAAATCTCTTTGTAATTATAGATGTGGTTTTTTTTCACATATTGCTCATGTCTTATTATAGGCAAAGAAGGAAAGGTGAAACAAGACATTAATAAGGGGTCCAACTTGTTGTCTAATTTTAACTTCAACATGCATGGGCTCATACATGAATTAGATAATCTAATTATAAAAAAGAAAGGCAAAGTAAAGGGTTAGTTAAATTAGTTTAGATGGTGGAACCTAACCATCAATGGTTAGGGTGACCATCAATGGTTAAGGTGATTGTCAATGGTCAAGGGTCAAGGCTAGGTTGAGTTAAAAGGTGGGTTAAGTCATTAGGTCAAGCTGACTAATGTTAGGTTTGTTTATTGGTTGAATCACCTAGGTTGGGCCCAAGGGGGTCCTAAAGTGGTCTAGGGGTGCTTCAACACTCAAAACCATCATGTGTAGATTTTTGGTGCCTAAATTTTACCCCTTTTTGTTATGTATTTTGAATCAACAAATGGAAAAACATAAATAGAGTATGGGTTAAAGGTTTGGTTGCCCTGAATATGGGAGGAGGTGTTCCCCCTTAAATTGGGAAGTGATGATGTAAAAAAGAATAGGGTGTGGGTATGATGAGTGGGTGAGTTGGTAAAAAATGGGTGATAGGTTGGGCACTAAAGCACAAACATGTGTATAAAGTGTGACAAAGGTGTGATAGTCAAGATTGTAAACTGACTAGCTTGTCATAGTTGGTAAAAATAAAGGTTGGTGCTAAAAGAAAAAGTGATAAATAGACTGCATGACTGTATTTAGGCATGGTAACTGGGCATACTCATAAATGCAAGTCTCCTAGGCAAGGTCTATGTTTTCTTAATATCCAAGGAAAGAAGTACTCTTAGGGAAACATAAATTAGTTTGGTAAAGTCATGGGTATTCAATTTAGGAAGTGATCCCAAAAAGACACAAGTACATCTAGTGTGTGTGAGGTAGCACATGTTCAAATTTTGGTCAAAATGGAAATTATTTTCATTACAGTCAAAAGGACTAGGAAAAAGTCATCACAAAATGCATAGTAGATGGGTTTAATTAGACCAATGATGATGTGATGTGGTGGTGGGTGAGGTGGGTAAAGAAGGTAACTCCATGAGTGGGTGTTTGGTTTGGTTTTATTATAAAAAAAATTGGGTGGAAAGGTAATGGAAAAATGCCAAGATCCTAGTTGTTGACGATTAGGGGGCATAGAGGTAATCATCGGTGGTCACCCTAACCATCAATGACTAGGGTGAAAACCCTAAAGTGAAAATAAAAAAAAGTGTCTCTACTTGTCATTATCATTCAATTTAACAATCTAACTTTTGAGCTCTAGCTATTTAGTGCTTTGTGGAAGAGGTTGTTGATGGTGATTGATAGTGATTGGTTATTGGGTTGGATTCTTAAGTGGATCGAGTGGATTGATGAGGATGTAAGGTGGGTACGGTAGGGCACATGGTTAAGTAGTGGGTCCTAGGATTCCTCTTTAATAATGGTTGAGGAATGAGGTAAGGGATGCATGAAATTAGTAGTTTAGTTGTGATTTTGTATTTTAAATGGTTTGGTTGCTTCTTAATTTGTCATTATTTTGGTGGGTGAGTTTGGGTTTGACTTAGGTATTAGAGTTTTGATGGGTTTTTGGTTAAAATTTTGGTTGAATGTTCAAATTTAAAGGGGTAGGTAGGGATAGGAGATAGGTATAAATTTTTATAAATTTCTTTGTGAGTGTGTTTTGGGTGGGGGTAGGGTTGAGATGATCCACTAATACTCATACATAATGACCATCAGTGGTCATCCTAACCATTGATGGTTGATGACCATAGGTAAAATGGTCACCTAACCATTAGTGGTCATCATGACCATTGATGGTCAAGCCAAATGATGAAAAATTTGAAGGTAAAGTATTTTATTTTGATAGTTTTGAATGGTAAGTTAGCTTGGTGATGTTAATGATTGATGTGTAATGGTTTTTGGTTAGGTTATATGTAATTATTAGTAAGGTTATAGAGTAAAAATAAGATAAGTGATATAGACAAGTGGTAGTTGTAATAGGTCAAGTTCATAGACCATAATAATAAAGAGAAATAAGTGTTTATTCTAACAAAACTTGTAGGCATGGGAGCATATTTTGATAAGTGATAAAGTACCATACATTTTCCTAGAGATACATTAAGGGATGACCCTAGTATATTGGGATCATATGGAGGAGGTTAGTCTTGGATTGATGTTTCACTATTAACACATGTTTTAGGATGTGGTGATGATCATATCCCTCATAAAGAGATGCGATCTAGTCATAAACACCTTCCTTCTACCCACTGGTGAGATGATGATATTACCAAAGGATGTTTACATGATCACTTAGTTACTCATACGTAGTATTCTAATTTATCACATTGAGTGTGAGGAGAGAAATGAGTTCTTAGATATACTATATGGAGATGACCATGATATTGTTAGATGGAACACTAGAGGATTTAGATACACTCCATTATATCAGAGGGTGAGGGCTGAGAGTAGACTACTCATGATGATGATGATCATGGCCTCATGTTTCATCATTCCTAATTTTAGTAATGGGAGGTTTCCCTATCTACTATTGGGGGTATTGGTTGAGATGATACTAGGTCATATAGTGTTTGGTTAGTTTCTTGTACTATTAGTCCAAATATATAGGGAGTTATGGGGTTTTAGATCTCATAAGAGATATGGCATCAACATCAAGTTTGTGCTACACTACTTGGCATATGAGCACATCTAAGTTCTATGACCCATGGGGGGAGGGTTATGCCAAAATAGATTTTAGAGTTAACTTTATGAGTTAAAGAGCTATTTTTACCCTCATAGGAGTAGGAGGTGGGGTACATGATATAAATTGGATTAGATGGGCACTAAATGCTTTGGTCATTGGTGACATGATTTGGAGACCCTATGTTAGTTTTCCAAATTGGGTTGGATATAGGAGACATTTACTATCCATATATAACTATAGGTGGATATTTAGTATGAGGGATGGTGAGATAGAGCTCATCTTATTTGATAGGGTGAGGTGATAGTTTGGCCTAGTACAGGGGATTCTAGGTCCATTCTTGAGGTATAGTGGGAGGATGTAGAGCTTCTAATCCTAGAGCCATATATAATATAGGTTTTTCTTGATCATGATGAGTTTCTTTCTAGGGATTAGATAGATGATGTAGACTTTGTGGGTGGGTACCCAACATGGTACTAAGTACTATATGCAGTAATTGATTTTGGGGGTGATAGTGATAGGCCGTTGACAGATGTTGACCTAGTTGGTCAATAGGCATATGTACAAGGGGATACCCTAAATGTATAGATATTTACTTGAAAGAGAGGCCAAGCTCGAGCAATACTAGTCACAACATAGGCTATCATGGTATCACTATAGGGTCAGTTGGAAATGGCATAGGGTTAGGTAGCTATATTTATAGGTGATAGGGACCAAGCTAGAGCTTCACTAGCCTTGGTTACCTAAGAGAGAGACTTATTGAGATAGACTAAAGGAGGATCCATAGTAACTTTAGGACTACTGAGCACTATCCCCATGGCATGGTATCTAACCATAGTAGAGGAGCTATGTTACGACAAGGCCATAGTCCTGAGACATTATCCTAATGAGCCTAGATGGGGAGAATACATAACTAGTTTAGTAAGTGGTACTAGCATAGTGACACCAGGTTAGTGGGTTACTTTTGTAGGTAGATAGGTAGGTACCTTGAGAGGATGGGCAAAAAGAGACAACATTGATCTAGGAGATAGTAGTGCCCTAGGGGCATAGTTATGATATGGTTTATGATATTTTTCTATACATTATTTTTATATCGGCCTATGAGCCTATGTAGTGAGATGTATATTTTGAGAGAGAGAGACATGTATATTGTTGTATACATTATGATGTTATTGATAATATACTTATGATTTATAGACATGTTCCTTGTATATTGCTCATGGTTCATGGTTTACTTTGATATTTATGATGTGATGTTCATATTGATCATTGATGATGTTATATGGATTATGGTTTTGATATGGATATGGTTAGGCTCATGATGACATTAATATGGATTTATATTAGCTATGTATGTGATGATATGTATTTTATATATGATGATGTTTATGAAAATGATTTTCATGGGTGTGATTTCATGTTTGAGATGACCACTAATATGATGATGATTTCAAGCTAAAAGTAAATGAGCATATGCTTCCTCATTTAGATTTAGTCATGTGTTGAAAATGATTTATTGCTTATTTTCTCATGGATGCTATGATTTTTATATGATGATGGATATGTTGATGATGTGTTATTTTGCTTATGATATATGTTGATATGATGTTATGTGGTTATGATTATGGTCATTTTGCTTAAGGTATAGCACATAAAGTAAGTTGAATAACAACACTAGATGTGAGAAAAAGAATATAATCAAGAGACAAATGTCTTAGTGAATATATCAACTAGTCATGATAGGATAAGAAGAGGGCACAATGCTTCTTATTTGGCAAGGAATAATACAAAAGTATAAGATGGATTGGTTTAAGGAACACAATACCTTTGAATGCTTTTTATTAGTGTTCATTAGTTGGTTAAAAGGTAGTTTGATCACATAATGTCAAGTGAGCTCAAATCCCCAAGGGCTTATAGTGTATAAACGGGACATGGATGAAAAATAGAACCTTATTATGAGGATAACATGCCACTTCTAGAGGTTACCAAAGAGTTATTATAAATAAGTCTATGTCATATAAGGTGTATACTAATTGATGAGAGAAGTCTACTCATGAGAGTTGATTATGACTTTCCAAATTATTTTGTTTATGAGAGATAATTATGGCTTTCAAAATTATTTTATTTTTACTTTTGCTTGATAATGGGTCTTTTGATTATTTTGTAGTTACTTGGGAGGGTTTGGGAAGTTGATCGATGTGGGAAACTTCCAATAAATTGCTATGTTGTGATAAATGCTTTACTTAGCCATCCTTCAAGGGAGTGGTCTAAGTTTGTGTGATTTGCTTAATGCCTTTGATATTTGTCCTTTAATGGAGTATTTTACCTTATTTTGAGTAATTTTAATATGTTTCCAATAGATATCCTTTAAGGAAGCAATCTACACATACTAGGAATGACCCATGATTGTTTTTAGTTATGACTTAAATTTTACTTTGTTTGATTTTGCTTGGCATAGACTTTCTTATATAGGCTTAAGGTTTCACCTTTACAAATGCAAAACTAAAATAAAAAGAAGGTTGATTATGTGTAAAGAGGATTATGTGACAATGATCATGAGAATTCATCTTGTAAAAGGTGCATAAATTACCATGAGAATGATGCCATGTGTGGAGCCATAGTACCCATTATTAAATATGAGGCCATGATTATGATGGATAATCACATGATTTAATTTTAATCAGTAGCCCATAAAAATGGAGATGAATATGGTTTTGAAATTAAGGAATGAGATTAAATCAAATAAAAGGTGAGTTTGATTGATCCTCTTTAACAAAAGAAAGGATGCAAATGCAAAGTATTTAAGGGATCAAGTTATTATTTTTGATTAATAGAGGATAACTCGTAAGCTCTTAATCTATATTAATGGGTTATGATATAAGGTACAAGCCAATTAAATGAAAACTTGCCATTCTTGCTTTTCTCCATATTAGTGACATGTTGGATTTCCTTTAAGACAAGGTCTTTGATGTTGAATTATTGTATTATAAGGTGTTTTTTATAGGCACATTTGATTTTATCTTGATAGATATGAAGATGAGTGAGGGTGGTTAAATGATTCTCATAAAGTATCTCAAGCTAGGATAAATGGTGTTGACAATAATCATATTCAAAAATGAGATTTTGAAAATATATATGAAGAGAAGGAATTTGGACCTCAATGGTTAAGATAAACTCTACTCCAAACACAAGAGAGAATGGGGTAGCACCCATAGCAGTTCAAATGATAGTACAATATTCTCATAAGATGAAGGGGATGTGTCAATGTTAATCCTAACCAGATGTATTGACCATTTTAGTGAGCATGTTATTGAGAATTTTGTTAGAGGCCTTGACCTATCCATTAACTTGAGCATGATATGGTGATGAGAAACTAAGATTGATGACAAATTCATCATAAATACCTTGTAATTTTTTTTAAAAAAAGATTTGACATTTTTAATGATAATTTTGTGAGAAATACCAAAATAACATATGATGTGATTATTGATGAATTAAATAATATTTTTAGCTTTGGTCAAGACAAGAGGAATAGCCTCTACCAATTTGGTGAAATATTTGGTCACAGTGATGATAAATGGTGTCATTGTGAATAGTGGGGGTTAATTTCACTAATAAAGTATAGACCTAATTGTGAGAAGGGCCAAAAATCTATGGATATGTAGGGACAATGACTAGGTGCATGATGTAAATTAGTGTGTTGTTGACACTTAACACACTTTTTCACATAATCATAATAACCTTGGTTAAGGGTAGGCTAGTAATAGCTAAGGTAAATGATGTGTTTAGCCATGATTAGTCCACTAAAGTGTCCCCCATAGATCTCATCATGCATTTCCTTGATATCATGAGAGGCTTTGTAACTATATAGGCAAAGAAAGAGGAGACCATCAAAGCCATGTTTGTAAATTATTATGCTTAGTGTGGTATAACATGAGGTACTCTGGATAAATTATCTTTGAGCATTGCTAAAAATACCATAAGTAATGATGGAAAGGTTAAGATAATTGAATGTCTACTAATACTAAAGATCTGGTTGGGTCTCCTCCACATTGAAGATGGTGGGAGAGTTTGGTTTCACATAAGAAGGCTAGGTAAGTATATGGATAATGATAGATATCTTAGATTCAGAGGGTGTAGATTGAATATAAAAGGTGAGGGAAGCCATGGTATTAGCAAACTTGTTGGTAGATCATGGGGTGGATTGGATATGGTAGTATTCAAATGATGTTAAGAGTTCATCAACTAGTTTTTTTACTATTGCAAAACATTATTCTTTCACTACAATATTACATTGATTTGATTGACCACAAGTTGGGAGTCACCAAATATGTTGATCATTTTGACTCCTAAGGATAACGTAATTTTAAGTCCTATCATGAGGGCTTCGTACTCAACCATATTGTTAGTGCATTTGAAATCAAGTTTGAAGGATAAATGAAGAGGTTCACCATGAAGGGGGAGAAGGATGATGCTAGATCCCCCACCATGTTGACACTTTGATATGTCAAAGAACATGGTCACATGTTAGTGATGTCATCCTAAGAGAGGGTCCTGATGGACTCATTAGTAAACTCCAGAAGAATAGGTTGGTTGTTTGCTAATGTTGTTTTGACAAATTGGTCAACAATCACTTTCCCTTTAATTGATTTCTACTAAAGAAACTCAAGGTCAAATTCAACTAAAATCATGATCCACTTGGCCATACATTTCTTTTGGTATGGCTTGGAGTGCATATACTTGAGTGGGTTTCTATTGGTTATGACATAGGTCTTTTGGTTAAAAAGGTAGTGGCAAAGTTTGGTGGCCATGAAGACTAAAGCTAATAAAATTTTCTCAGTATGGGTGTACCAAGTCTTGTATTATAGAAACATGAAACTGATGTAGTAGATGACTTGCTCTTTATGTTGTTCATCTTGATGAGCAAGCATTGCCCCTAGGGAGTGGTCAGTGATAGAGATATAAAGGTAGAAAGGTTGATAATTATTGGGAAGAGTGAGGATAGGTGGAGACAAAAGGTAATTTTTGAGTGAATCAAAGACCTTTTGATAGTTGGTATTCCACTTGAATGAAACATCCTTCTTTAGGAGGTGATGGAAGGGTTAACATTGGTATGTGAGATAAAGTGATGAATGGATTGGAACTTCCCATATAAAGTATAGAGTTGCTTGAGGTTAATTTGAAGAATCATGTCAATGATTGTTTTGATTTTGGTAGGATCAAATTCAATTACATAAAGGGAAATGATGAGTCCAAAGAGATTTCTTGACAAGACCCCAAAAATGTACTTCTTGGGGTTAAGGTAGACATGATAATGGATGAGTCACTTAAAGATGATTTTGAAGATGGTTAAATGATCCTTATGATATTTTTATTTCCTAAGAAAGTCATCCACATAGTCCTTGATGATTTTTTACATAAGGTCATTTAAGATGTAAGTCATATCACATCGATGGGTTGCAGTAGTGTTATTTAGTCCAAAATTCATGAACCTATAATAAAAGCTCACTCATAGGGTGATAAAGGTGTTTTGTGTTGATCTTCATGGATAATTAGGATTTGATTATAACCCAAGAATCTATCCATGAGAGATATGATCCCATGGCCAACTGTAAGATCAACTAGTTGGTAGATACTTGGTAGAGAAAAGTCATCTTTTGGGAAAGAAAGGTTGAGGTCACAAAAATTTACACAAATATGTAGTTCCCATATGGATTTGGTGATATGCATGATGTTTGAGACCCATTGGGGATAGTCAATGGGTTGAATTAAATTGATAGATAGGAGACACTGAAGCTCTTCTTTGATGAGAAGGGCTCCAAGGGTGCATTCATAAAAGTTTCTTTTTAGTGTTCTTGGAATCATGGTTGGTGATCATGTTATGGGTGGCAATGGTAGGGTTAATTTTAGGCATGTCAGCATATGACCAAGTGAAGGCTATGTTGTGGTTTTACAAGAAGGAGGTGAAGTCCTAAAGTTCCTTAGAATTTAGTGATTGGCCAATTTTGATAATGTAGGGGTTCTTTAGAGTTCCCAAGTTTATATACATGATAGATTAATTCAACATGGTTGAATTCTTTAGAGGTAGGGATTTATGGATGGAGGATCTAGTGAACCAAGATAGGTGAGAATGGAGTCATCATCCTGACACTGAATGATATTAATGATAGGAGAGTCATTTCATATCATCTTAGGATGGGTAATGTGGATGGTTATGGTCACCCCATATTTTTGATAAGTTAGGGTTTAGAGGCTGATAATGTTGATGAAAAAAAAGTTAGGTGGGATGATGTCTTCATCCTCACACTTAGGTAGAGAAGCAGATCGTGAAGGGATGTCTTCCTTAATAATGGTAATAGTAGGTGGTTTGGTTTTCTTTATGGGTAGAATAAACCTGAGGCCATGTTTCTCATGAGTACTTTTTGTCTAAATTGAAATCAACTAGTGCAGGCCATGCTCATATCATCTAAGACCAAATCCCTTCCAATCAAACCTATGGATGTATGTCTTGGCAAACTTAGGTTTATCTAAGTAGGAGAAACAAGAAGTGAATGTTTAAGGAAAAAAGGAGGTGGCCAAAGTGGTAAGGGGTTTATCAAGTCCACCATAGATGAAATGGGTTTGATAGTTTTAAGGTCTAAGGGAATAATGGATCTAATATTGGGGTCATACTCATATTGGCTATTAAGTTTCCTATAATCATGGGGTGTAGGGAAGGCATCACGGATCAAGAGGTGATATTCCCAAAATGAAATACATTGGAATGTTGATATCAAGTGGTTTGTGGTTGGGATTTAATCTAAGGGCATTAATGATCTAGTAGATGCCTCATTGGTAGAAAAAGATATAACTCCCTCATTTATGGTTGAGGATTTGTCTTTGGATAATGAGGGTGTACTAGATGGAGGTAGGAGGACATAATTGGATCAGTAAGTCATGTTGCATGATAAAAAGAGACTTGGGTCAACTTGTATAGTGACAACCTAACCTTCATGCTCAAATTTGATGCAATAATGAAGGGTAGAACATACACAACCCATGGAGCATATCTAGGGTCATCCTAGAAAAACATTATACTAAAATTGACCTTTCACTACATAGAAGAGTTTGAGGAATGTGTGAGGACTTAAATGGATATGAAGGACAATAGTTCCTAGAGTAGTGGCCATGGTGTTTTTGAAGGGTCAAAGGTGTTGTTGAAGGATTAGAAGATGACCAAGGTTTTGGATATGACATTATTTGGTAGTTTAAGTTGATCACAGGCATGGGAGGAGATGATATTAATGTTGGACCCCCCATCAATCATGACCCATTTGATGTGGGGTTGGTTGATGTAGGAAATGAGGAAAAGAGGGGGATATGGGTCATTATGATGGATAGAAGGTATTTATAAATCCTTGAAGGTGATAAGGTTATAAATTTGGAGACAACCAACAAAGGTTGATAGAGGTTGAGGGTCTTTAGGTTGGACCTCCATTAATTGCAATGACTCTATCATTACTTGGCAATGACTCTATCATTACTTGGCAATGATGAGGTGAGATAGAAATCAACTTGTATAGGCTCATCTTTACTAAGGTTTAGTGAAGTTCTTTGAGAACCACCCTTCTAATTTATTTTAAGGGGATGGATTGTGAGGTACCCAAGATAAATACCTTGGGTTTAGTTGAAGGTGAAGGTACTTGAATTTGACTTGGTTAAGAGGTGGAAAAAGGGTATGTCCATGGGATGGACACTTTAATCTTCCCCTTATCTTTTTGTTGAGCATGTGATTGAGTGACCACATGGATAATATGGATAGAGGGAAGAGTTAGGGTAGGAGATTGGTTTGGTTCCCCATCACTCTAAAGTGAGGGTGGATGAGTAAGTAGTCATTGGGTAGTGGTTTTTATTTTTTGGATTGGTAGCGGGATCATGGGAGGTTCATTTATTAATAGATCATCCTCATCATGGAGCTGATGGATTATGGTTTGGAGGGATTTTTAGTTCTTCATGTCATGCTCAGGGGTCCTATGATAGGATCATATATGGTGGTTATTATATAGAATTAGTTTTAGGCCAAGAAGATCAAATGGTTTGATAGGAGGCAAGGTAAAGAAAGAGGCTTGTAATAAACTTTGGAAGATAGCTAAATAAGACTCAGTTAGAGGTGGAGAGAGTCTAGAGGCTTTGGCCTTGGTTGGTGAGATGGAAGTATTATTATAAATAGGCTTGGTGGTAGAGGTCTTAGGTAAGGTGGTGTTGTTAATTGATGATTTTGGTTTAGGTAAGGAAGTTGATAAGTGTAGACACTGAAATCGTGTCGACTCCCCTAATCATCCCCCGTTTTATTCTCCCTCGCCTATTTAACCCCTGTCGACCATTTTTCCCATTAGCCTTGACCCTGGCAGCTTGTCAAAATGAGCAAAAGACTAAAGTTAGTCTCTACCCCCATTTTACATCTGCCGACCACGGTCGCCACCCGACCGACGTCGCTGACGTCGGTCACTTATCGGCCGACGTCGGTGGTCCTGTCGACGTTGGTTCTCCTTAGCACTACGTTTTCAATCCAAACGTAGGAACCGTTATTCTGTTACCCATTATCCATTCAGTTCCCAATTAGTTTCCCGATCGGTTATCAAACCGTCCCTGGCCTTCATCCGTAACCTCTTCATTTGATCAACTGGTATGATTCATTCAACAAGGACTCTTGCAATCAATCAACTCTGGCAATCAACCATCTCTTGCATCCAACCAATCTGCATTCACTCTCTCCAGCACAGGTATCCTGCTTCAGTCATTTGGCAACACAACAACAACGTCAATCACATCTCCAACTTCATCTTCAAGCATATAACAGGTAAGTATCTTGCTTTGTGTTTTATTTTTCTCTGGTTATTGTTTTTTATTCACTGCTATCACCCCAGATCTTCAGAGTGTAACCCCGAGACTTGACTTCCTCCTTTACACCTCTGCCTACTATCCCCTGACTACATAGTCTTTTAATTCTGTTCAGACTTCCTGCACAAACCCCAAACAAAACAACAGACCTTTTGCAAACCCCCAGACCCTGTCCAGACTAAACCAGACTCTGTCCTGACTCGACCAGACCCAACCAGACTAGCCCAAACTCTGTCCAGAACTGTTACCCCAATCGATGCCGGTCATTACCCTGACTGACACTGGTACCTTAACCAACGTCAGCACCTTCCCCTGACCGATGTCGGCACAGAGACAGACACCGGCGACTGTGTAGAACAGTTTGCCGCATATCAGGTACGCACTTTGTTATCTATCTTTTATTTTTATATCATTCTGTGTTTTATCTACTTTCATCAAATATTTTGTTTTAAATTAGTGGGTTGATATCCTTCTAGGAAGTCTTTTGTACTTTCGGGGTCAGGCGTTTGCTTGACAACCCACCGTCTCTTCATCTAACATTTTTTTGTGTTTAGTCTATTTTTCTTTACAGGTGTCATTCCTCCACAGCCAAAGAAGAAAACCTTCCAACGTTTGATTTTAGTGTGCACGACTACAATCAGGTATCTTCTAACCTTGACCATTTCTTTTAGTTTCTTAATTTCTTCTTTGAATGTAGAAAGCGATTTAGCATAGAAACATTTTGGCACGCCCGGTGGGACCATAGGTTCTTCCTAGGTTCCTTTTCTTTTCATTCATATAGGTGCATTAGGTTCCTTCCTTTTCACCTCCTTTTGTCTCTTCTTAAACGACATCATAAGCAGGACTAAAAAGAACTTTTCTTTTCTTTCTTGCACTTCTAGACTAGTCAAAACTCATATTCTTCGACTCTTTCTCCATTCGTCTTCATACGAACAAACATTTTGACTTGGGCATTAAAACACTTTGCATTCATTTCTGTTTGCTTGCATCTCTTAGACCACACATAGTAATTAAACCGCATATTGAATTAATCTTGATCACTTGATGTTACACGACCAAACCACTTGCATAAAACAAACATTTTTAACTTACCTGAGATAAGGCTCGACTGGGATTTCATCCCCCAGTGGATACCTTACCCGTCCCGGTGATCTTACTTGGATTTCATCACCAAGGAGAAAGCCCACTCCGTTCTCTGGTGGAGCCTAATCTCTAGGGGAAGTATATTTTGGCTAAGTGAAACCAGCTAACCACTGGAATCGTGAAGTGAGGGGAGCTTACTCCTTAGCACCAAGCCTTGTACGAAACCTAACACAGACTTCTTGAGCACCATAAAAAAATCTGAAACCATCCATAGACTGCTTCTTCTAGGACCCAACTCGAAATCCAATCTTCCTCTACACACATTCTAAGGCATAAGCCACTATAATCCTAATAATTTATTCCTAGGGTTTTAGGATCTGCTTGTGTCTTCATCTCTTTTTTAGTTCTTATCTGCTTGTTTGAGCTTGTGAGGATGTTCTTCCTTGCCTTGAATGGTTCTGACTCGTAGTCAAACCAAGGCCCTTTTTGATCATGCTAGCCGTCAATCACTTCCATCTACTTCGTCCATAACCAGTCCTATAATAGAGTTCCACTCAGAGATTGAAAGAACTCCTACAGGACTGACCCTGACTCAAACTCCCATCATCCTTGAAGGGGACCAAGATTTTGCAAAATTCTTAGACCTCAATGCTGCAGTCCTCCAAAATTATCTCATGAGAAACCCAACGCGAGACCTCTCGGGTGAAGTGACGACGACATCCACACCATTCACCACCCAACCTTTTACGACTCAGCCTTTTGCCTCAACCGTTAACCCGACCATGGCCAATACGCAAAGTTTGGCCTCCTCGTCTATTTTTAGACCAACCTCCATCGGGGTTTCATCGGGGTTTCATTACCTCCTCAACCACCTACAATTCAACCAAGTTCTACATCATACCAGAACTTGATTGTCTCGACCCCACACACTCTTGTGCCCATATATGTAGGAGTGCCTACCTCCTCTTTTGCCCATGCCACCACACAACCTCCTTTGGCAGTATCTAGTTAGCCTATGCCTTCTACCTTCATAACCCAACCACCTTTGGCCTCCACTTCTATCCCTGCGACTAGTCATCCGTACATTGCGCCCTTATTGGTACAACTGACTACATCCTACGCCTCTTCTAGCCTCTTTCAAGCACCTTACAACCTAGGGGGCGCTCTGTCCGCCAATCTGTCAGCAGACATCATCAAGATGCTGATGGATAAAATGTCCAGTCTTGAAGTTTCTATCTCCGGTTCAAGTAATTTCTATTCCTATGACCAAATTTACAATGAGCCCATCCATCCTTTTGTCCCTATCTGACCATACCCCAACCATTGGGAGCTTCCTAAATTCACTCGCTTCCAGAGTAAGGAGGACCCGCAACAACATCTACGAGCATTTAGACATGCCTGTTACCTTATCACCCATGATGATGCGTTACTCCTACGCACGTTTCCTATGTCTCTTTCTAGCCCTGCCCTTGACTGGTATAGCTCTCTTGCCAGACATTCTATCTTTTCATTCATTCAACTCGCCCAATTATTCGTTGACCATTTCTCAATCAATATCACTAAACAAATCTCGATCACAGACCTTTACTCTATTAGGCAATTTGACGATGAATCAATAGTCAATTTTGTCGCCCATTGGAGAGGCTTGATTAACCAGCTCTCCTTCTCCTTGCCTCAACCCGAGTTCATTGAGCTCTTTTCCCGAGCATGTGCCAGTCACATCTCATCCACCTTGCGGGTTCAAACATTCCACACTTTCGACGAGGCCTTCACCATGGCCTAAAAGCTTGAACTCTACACCATTGAAGAAGATAAGGTCAAATTGCGTAACACCAACACAAGAACCAATGACCATTCTTCTTCCAGACCTTCTTCTACCCACTCTCAATCCAAGGGGTTGGCAAACACTGTGATCTTTAGACCATCATCTTCAACAATAACCAACCGACCATCATCTTCAACATTAGACTACATCAATAAACATTTTCAATGTCAATCCATACAGCATCAATTCACTCCAATTGGGGAGTCATATGCCTCTGTCTTGGATAAACTCGTCAAGCAGGGGGTCCTCAATCTCCCTTCAATCTGACCACATCAATTTGACCCCTCAATACCTATCCCTGCATGGTACAGGGAGAACCACTTTTGCAACTATCACCGTGTCAAAGGCCATGACACGGATCACTGTCAAACTTTCAAAAACATCATCCAGGACATGCTAGATAAGGGGGATCTTATCTTGGACAACCTGAATGCACCGCCCAACCAAAACCTCGACATCTTCAAGCAACCCTTTCCTAATCACCCGCCTACTCAAGACAATGTCCAAACCATGATCAATGACCCTTAAGACCATGATATACACACGGTCAACACTATCTTTTCTCTTATCCCTGACCAACTTCTTTCACAGGTGGAAGACCCTTCTTCCCCTATACCTCCTCCACATGGTGAAGAACTTTCTTCTCCTACTTGTCCTCTATCGACTTCTCCCATATTAGAGGACGCTTTGACCACATCAACACTAGCTGCCTCGCCTTCATCCTTCTTATCATCCATAAATGATCATACCTTTTTGACTCCTCAACCACACACAAAAGCCATGACTACTCCGGTGCTCTTTCCTCTTAAAGAGCCCACACCTTCAATCTCTTCTCCATCGAGAGAAGAACCGTCCACATCTAAGTCCAAACCCGCGCAGGCGTCCATCATGCCCAAAGAGATTAAACCTCTTGGTGTTTGCCCCACATCTAATCTCGCCTTGCACAATGGTGGCCCTCAACTCAAACCAAAGAAGGCTACTAAACCACACCGGAGGCCTCCTCCCCCACCTTCATCATTACCTTCAATTATAGGCCCGCATCCATCCACTTTAATAGGGGTGCTTCCTACTCCCATACCTCACAGAGGCAAGTCACCTCCATTACTCTATCAACCCATCAGACTTATATCTCCTCCAAACCATCGACCTATGCCTCTTATGCCTCTCAAACCAAAGTCACCAACCCTCACTGCAACAAGACACTCAGACCCGTTAGCAGGTTCTTATGCCTTGCTATTATGGCAATTATTACAGTCCTCTCGAATCTATCTCCCACCTCTTAAACCATATCAATCTCTCAGACCAAAACCACCTTGGTTTGATGACACTCACATTTGTCCGTATCATCGCACGCCTAGGCACGACACCGAGCATTGTTGTGCCCTCAAGGTTGCCATTCGCCAATGTCTGGGGAATGACACCTTTCTTCTCGACCACATCATCAATAAACCTTCAACACCACCCCACTCATCAACTCTCAGATCAAGACCATCTTGGTTTGACAACTCTAAATTTTGTCACTATCATCACACTCCGGGACATGACACTGAGCGTTGTTATGCTCTTAAGGCTGTCACTCGTCAACACCAAAAAAAGGATTCCCTTCTCATCAAGGATCCTCTTAACCACCCCTCTGAAAAATCATCAACACCAACCCATGTTTCTCAAACCTCGTCACCTAAATCGGGATCTCCACGCCAGACTAGGGTCCCTTCACTGCCTTTAACCCCCTTATTCAAAATCAACACTATCAATTTGACCACTAAACCTCAACCGACCTTAACCAATCCATCAAACATTCTCCCTAGCCACTGGGGGAATTCAACCTTCATCCAAACCTTGACCAATTTTTCAACCCAGTCTCAATCAAATATCAATCACTCCTTTAATCCTAAACCTCGACCAAGTGTCCATCAACCCTACCCTCGACCAAACATTTGACTAGTCTCGACCAATCAACAATCAAATATCAATCAACCAAACATTCAACCCAAACATTTAACTCGACCTCAACCAAACATTCAACCCAACCAAAGACCAAATACCAACCAATCAACCCTTGACCAACCATTGACCAACTATCAAATGACCAGATCTCAACCAAACATTGACCAACCTTTTTATCAAAACATTCAACCAGTCTCGATCAATCAGCAACCATATCAACCAACTTCACATCCAGTCATCAATCACCCCCTGACCAATCTGGAAAGAGGCAAATGGGGCAAGTTTGCTCCTAATTCGCTCTAACCTTTTATTATCACGCACAAGTATGGATCAGGGACTTATCATCTGTCTTCTCTTGATGGATGCCCAGAACCTGAGCCTCTTAATGCGTTGCATCTGCGACCATTCTACTGCTAGTCGAGTACTCATCCACTTGACACTTAACTTGAGCTCGTCCCTTGAGCAATCCCCATCCTCTTAGTCCTAATTCCTTTCAACCCTATTCCTCTTAACAATTCCTATAACCCTTTTATGATGTATGGATGCTTTGTCCTAATGAAAGGGAGCCCTTGACCTTCTATATTCTTATCCATGACTCACATTTCTATAAAAACAAATCAAGATGTCAAAATATCCATGGTCACTATATCAATATCAAATCAAAAGGCAGACTGCTCTCTCGAAGGATAGCTCTACTATCATTGTTGTAATTAATAGACTGCTCCCTCGAAGGACAGCTATTCAAAAGCCCTTATATTAAACACAAATCTAGACCACTCCCTCGAAGGATGGCTATGACTAATCTGGCAATAAAAAACACTATTTTATAAGCTTCCTACATTGATCAGCTTCACAACTGACCACCAAGCCAATGACATCTCTATGCAGGCTTCCCGCATTGATCAGTCTGCACCTCAAAAAAAAAAAAAAAAAAAAATGAGTCATGGACTTGACTTATAGTTGTCTCAAGGTCTCCTATAAAAGGGGCAAAGTTATCTCTGCTCTTAAAATGGGTTACCCTTTTTCCTCCTCCTATCACCTACTCAAGGGACTTCGAGCTCACTTTAATGTCAAAGTGATTCGATTACCGCTCTGACATAACTATGGTCAACGACATCACGCATGAATGGGGCTCTTAATTCTACTAACCCCTCTCTATACTATCTTTTTGGTCCTTGTCAATGAAAGAGCCATATGCTTTTCACTTCTTCTGCACTTTGGTCACATTCACCTTCATCACTTGTCCATCAACTCAACTCAACTCTCTTTTCAGACCACTCCCATAGCCTATTCACCCTAGTTTCTATGGACACCAATACACATGGAAACTATCGACCAGCCGCAATTTATGTTAAGCATAAACCAATACTTGCTGAAGCATAAATTGACTTCAATTCATTTTTAGCATACATCCATCACAAATATGGACAATTGCTAGGGATGAAAGACCTCTTAACCAATGTTGCAGAATACACCATATGGAAAAGGCTACAACATCTTCTTCTCCTCATCATTTCATCATAACCAAGACCAATCTATCAACCATTTTGACCACCTGTCTACTACTCGGACCCTTTGTCTGAACTACATTGGTCTGAGGCCCTATGACTGGGGCTATGTAGGCAGCACTCAGATGACACGACTATCTTCTGGGGTTAGCTCGACCACCCTCATTTGTTCATCTCTCTGATGGACAAACCTTCTTTCCTCCTTTTAACCATAACCTTGCCCTTGACCACGACCAATTCCATCCCTTTGACCCTCCCTCCCTTCTAGGGAGAACTACATTAGCCTGAGGCCCTTCCACAGGGGCTATGTAGGCAGCACTCAGTGGACATGGGGTCTTCTGAGATTAGCTTGGCCACATCTTTTCATCCATTCCTCCCCTCGACCACCAACCATTGGAGATCATGCCTATCTCCTCTGACCTCGACCACTTCCAAGACAATGTTGCCTTGGTTGTTTTCACATGTATGCTACCTCATGATTGGTTAGCAGACTTGTGCGCAGACTTTTTAGACTCTCACAAGTATAGGATCGCAAGTCGATTGATCCACACTACTTGTGACTTTTTCATGTTTCTAGGAGCACTTCCTGAGCACGGGATACCTAGAATGCGATGACCCATTGGAGCTTCAGCTTAGATTGAATAACCCAATCAGTAGATGACTAAATGCTGGGGCCCAGTTATTTCAATTTTGGCACTCCTTGACCCTTGACTTGCGACACTTTCACCCTCACCCTCTTTTTCATCCACTCTTTGTCAAATCAACACTCGATTCCCGATTCCCTTCCCTCACCTCCTACTTTGAGGGGGAATACCTCATCCATAATCAGGGCAATCCGCTTCCTATTTTTGTCTTACAGTTCACTTGAATGACCAACAAGATGAAATCAACCTTATCCATAATTGGGGCAATCACTCCTATTTTTGTCTTGCAGTTCATTCGAACAACCAACAAGATGAAATCAACCTTATCCATAATTGGGGCAATCACTCCTATTTTTGTCTTGCAGTTCATTCAAACAACCAACAAGATGAAATCAACCTTATCCCTCACCTGGGGCAATCACTCCTATTTTTGTCTTGCAGTTCGTCCAGAACAACCAACAAGACAAAAAGGGGCAAATGTAGACACCGAAATTGTGTCGACTCCCCTGATCATCCCCCATTTTATTCTCCCTCGCCTATTTAACCCCTGTCGACCATTTTTCCCATTAGCCTTGACCCTGGTAGCTTGTCAAAATGAGCAAAAGACTAAAGTTAGTCTCTACCCCCATTTTACATCTGCCGACCATGGTTGCCACCCGACCAACGTCACCAACGTCAATCACTTATCAGCCAACGTCGGCGGTCCTGCCAATGTCAGTTCTCCTTAGCACTATGTTTTCGATCTAAACGCAGGAACCGTTATTCTGTTACCTGTTATCCATTCAGTTTCCAATCAGTTTCCCGATCGGTTATCGAACCGTCCTTGGCCTTCATCCGTAACCTCTTCATTCGATCAACTGGTATGATTCATTCAACAAGGACTCTTGCAATCAATCAACTCTGGCAATCAACCATCTCTTACATCCAACCAATCTGCATTCGCTCTCTCCAGTACAAGTATCCTACTTCGGTCATTTGGCAGCACAGTGACAATGTCAATCACGTCTCTAACTTCATCTTCAAGCGTATAACAGGTAAGTATCTTGCTCTGTGTTTTATTTTTCTCTGGTTATTATTTTTTATTCACTACTATCACACCAGATCTTTAGAGTGTAGCCTCGAGACTTGACTTCCTCCTTTACACCTCTGCCTACTATCCCCTAACTACATAGTCTTTTAATTCTGTTTAGACTTCTTGTATAAACCCCAAACAAAACAACAGACCTTTTACAAACCCCTAGACCCTATCCAAACTAAACCAGACTCTGTCCTGACTGGACCAAACCCAACTAGACTAGCCCAAACTCTATCCAGAATTGTTGCCCCGACCGACGCTGGTCATTACCCTGACCGATGCTAGCACCTTAACCGACGTCGGCACCTTCCCCTGACTGACACCTGCACAGAGACCAACACCGGTGACTGTGCAAAATAGTTTGTTGTATATTAGGTATGCACTTTGTTTTCTGTCTTTTATTTTTTTGTCATTCTGTCTTTTATCTACTTTCGTCAAATATTCTATTTTAAATTAGTGGGTTGATATCCTTCTAGGAATTCTTTTGTACTTTCAGGATCAGGTGTTTGCTTGACAACCCACCGTCTCTTTGTCTAACATTTTTTTGTGTTTAGTCTATTTTTCTTTACATGTGTCATTCTTCCATAGCCAAAGAGGAGAACCTTCCAACGTCTGATTTTGGTGCGCACGACTATAATCAGGTATCTTCTAGCCTTGACCATTTCTTTTAGTTTCTTAATTTCTTCTTTGAATGTAGAAAGTGATTTAGCATAGAAATAATAAGTTGGAGGAAAAAGTCTTCAAAGTAGCTAGTTTGGTTATTGATGGCTTGGTACAAAAGGGTGCATCATAAAACAAGAGTGATGGAATGACTAAGAATAGTGGTTGGGTTTTGGTTAAGATGTTTAGCTTCCAAATAAAAATATATGGGTGATACCCCAAGATAGAGGGCAAGGTTGAGGGAGGTATAAGTTTGGCCTTCTCACCTTTTGGTGGTTTTACCTCCTTGGTTGATTTGGTTTGGTGTTTGATTGGTGGGTCTAGTGAGGTTAGATCTAGTTTCAAAGATGGATGATTAAGGCTCTATGTAGGGATGAAACCAAGTTTTTTGGTTGGTTTGTTTGAAGTGAGAGAGGTTGATCTGGGATTTGGTTATGCTGGATGGTTGAGAAATGGTTATGTTGGTAGAGATTTTTATAGGTTTAGTTGATAGATGGCAGGTTGGATGATAGAAGTCATGGTTTGGTATGTCAAAGATGTGGTTGGAGGTTCATGTTTTGTGATGTAAGGGAGATCTAATTGTTTCCAAAAAGAGGTTAGGTCCATGTTAGGTTTGGATACAAATTTCAACCTATGAACTAATCTAGATAATGGTCTATAGATTAGTCTTATTCCCTAGGCAGTAGGTTTAAAAGATAAACCCATAGGTTGAGAAAGGGGAAGGGTGACCTCATCCTTTTCATCAATCAAAGGATACAAGGTTTGTATGGGTGGTTCTTCTATGGGAAGTGTAGATGTGGTGGTTTCCTCCTTGCGAATGATCCCCAAAGGGGAAGTGAATTGTTTAGTAGTTTAGGGAGGAGGTAAAGTGGTGAGGGTTGCTTATTTCAGTATGTCAGTTGAAGTAGGGCTTGATGACTCCACTACCTCAATAATTAAATGATGGGAAAAGGTTAATTCCTTGATTTGGGTCTCTAAAGGAAGAAAAGGTAACTCCACTACCTCAATAATTAGAGAGGGCAAAGACTAGGTAGATTAGGTTCTTCATTAATGACCATGTCATGAACTATATTGATGGTATGGGTGGCATGAGAACACTCAAATTTGTTGTTCTTATTTTTGGTACATGCATTATTAGGAAAATTTTGTCTAAAAATATCAACGGATTGGTTTAGAGGTGCATTGGGGTTATCCAACACAAGGTCCCCCTTGTCAATGAGGGTCTATACAATGTTATTAAAGGTATTACACCTACTAACATCATGCCCCACTAATTGATGGAGAGCACATAGATCATTATCATTATACTAGTTAGGTGTAAGATGAAAAGAATAAAATTATTAAGGGGGTTTTATAGGAGGAATTTGTATGATATTAGATTTCAACAACCTCTCTAAGACTGAAGTATAAGTTTCCCCAATAGGAGTAAATTATTTCTGACTATTTCAATTTTAGTTCCTTGTGTTTTGATTTGAGGGGTTATAAGAGTTTGGTTGTTTGATAGATGGTGGAGGAATATTCTTAAGGATAACCACATTTGTAGTTCCTTTTCTCTTGGTACTGGTGTTGGTTTGGTTGCTTAGTTTAGAGGAAAAGGCCTCATTGGATTTGAAGGTAGAGTTTTTGTTTTTTATCTTTAACTTTCCTTCATTGATGGCTCTATTTTTTATATTACGTTCCATGGTAAAAGATTCATCAAATATTTTGAAGCTCTAAACACATAATATAGAAGATATGTACTTGTAACATACCCAAGCAAAATGTTCCATTAGTTTGGGTTGGGGTAAAAAGAAGGAAAGTTGATTGATTAAGCTCCTCTAATGAGCTATAAAACCAACAATAGATTCATCATCAATTTACCAGATAGAGTGAAGTCAGTGATGGAAAATTTCTTGGAGATGTTTATTGAAAAGTGATCCAAGAAATTTTGGTCCAACTAGGTGAAAGAGAAGAGAGAATGTCTAGTAATGGCACTATACTACTTAAGTGCTAGACTAGTGAGGGATATGGGGAAGGTATGAATAAGAAGAACATCATCATAGGCAATCATGTAACATGAATGAATAAATGTCATAAGGTGTTGTTTGGGGTCCTTAATTTGAAATTTAGAAAACTTGGGAAGTTCCCACTGAGGAGGATAAGGTATGATAAAGACAAATGGGTGAATGGGTTTGTTGTAGATGTAATCATATGATAAGATGTTGTGAGCTCCAAAAATGGATGATTATATAGTTATCATTTTATCCATTAGCATTTTAATCATATCCATTTTGGGTTATGTTCCTAAAAGGTTGTAAGGTGCATATTTTTGTTGTGGTTGGGTGACATATTGATAATTCGTAAGGGGTTGAGGAGTTACCACATATTGATATGTGAACATAGGTGGTTGGGTGGATGCCATGTAGGGATAGGTGGATGTAGGTGGTTGGGTAGTGGGTAGAGTTACATACCTTTGTGGGTTATGGATGTAACCCAAGTTAAGTATGATAGGAACCTATTGAGAGGTTAAAGTGGGTTGGGTAGGAACTGTGGTTGGGTTTGTAACTAAAGGAAAGGTGGTAACCCTTGTACTAATTAATGATAAGGTAAATGGTATAGACACACAAGATTTTGAAGTGGGGTAGTGACTAATGGATTATGGGTAACTAAATTAAGGTTGGTAATTCTATTATTAGGTACTCCCATGGTGAGTGGCGTATAGGTGGTTAATGTTTGGGTTGGTCCTAGGTTATAGGAGTTGTTGGTTGGGGTGGAAGGTGTAAGGATATTGGTAGGTTGAGTGGATTAGTTTTTGATAGTAGTATCAAAGGGATTATTGGTTTATGAATATTCTTGGATAGTTAATAGTTGGTTGGTGACTATGGAAATATAATTTTTCCCCATAAGGTAGGAAGGCATGCCATAAAGTCGGTCCACAGGTGAAACTAAAGTAGGGGTATGGTGAGGCATAGTGTTGAGATAATGTTGAAGGGCCACAAGATTGTTATCTAAGAAGGTGGAAAAGTTTTTATCTCCTTGGGGAACTACCCAAGGGAAATAAGGACTTATTCAAGGGTGAGGAGAGTATTTTGGTTCATATACATACTCCATGGGTGAGGAGGTAAAAGAGGTTGATTTTTTTGGTGATGGGTTTGGTTCTACTAGGTTCTTTCATTGCTAGTGAATTAGAACCCTACAAGATAAGGGATATAAAATACAAAAACAATCGCACCACTCAAGTAGAGAGAAGATAAAAAATGATCAAGGAAATCAAACACACACTAAAAAGTATGTTAAGTCCTAAAGTTATTTTTAGTCTCTCTTTTGGCTTATGCCTGAAGCTTTGTAAGAAATTATATGACTCTACTTGGGTTGATATAATGGGTACTATAAAATAAATCCATGGATGGTTTCAAGTTTTTTATGATCTCAAAAGTATCTGTATTGGAAATTAATATGTGGCTTGGTATTAGAGCATACCCCCTCATTTCACACACCATAGTGATAAGGGTGTCAAGTGCTTAGCTAGTATATACCGATTTCTAGAGTTTATACTCAACTAGAGAGCTTGGTTGGTTTTCCCCTTGGTAATGACCTCAAAGTAGGATCGCTAGAAAAGCGTAAGGTGACCACTAGGTGATGAAATCCAAATTAGGCTTTATGTCAAGTTATTTATATGTGTGACTGATGTAGGTGGTTTAGTTTGTATGTGTGATAAAAGTGATTCTATGATTTAATTGCTTTGATTTAATTTAACTAAGTGAGTTAAACTCACAAGAAACCAATGTATGCAGTTGATTTTAAGATTAAAAAAAAATTATTTTATTTGTGAGCATAGAATAGGGAGAAGAGCATGTAGATGCAAACAAAATAAACCCAAGTAGAGACTCAAGGGTCCCACCAAGCATGCCAAAATGTTCAAATAATTTTAGCTTATATTCTAAGAAAGGAATAAGGAAGAAACTAGATATGGGTATGGTTGAAAAACCTATTTGATTGTTTGTACATTGATTATATGATTTTAGAGAACTCCTCTTTGGCTTAGGAGGAATGACTTACAAATAAGATATTAATAAAGCAAATGGTTGGTTAGGGATAACTAGGTAGATTTCCTAGTGCTAGATAGATCTTGAAAGCAAGAGATCCCTCAGGGGCTATCAATCCATGATTTTGAAACAATTAAGTTTGTAGAATAGAATATAAATTACTTACATCAATAATCAGAAGGTAATAAAATTAAGTACAAGAAATGTTTAATAAATAAATTAATGAAATTGTCTAATTATATCAATAAGCAAGTCAATATTAATGCTAAATAGTTTAGGTATGGTTTATAAAATAGGTTGGGGCTCTGTGATTAGGTCAAGGAAAAGAAAGTTGGAACTAGTTGAAGGTAAGTGGGTGAAAATATCTTTCTATTATTTTCTTCCATAGTGACCATCAATGGTTGAGGTGACTATTAGAAGTTGAGATGATCATCAGTGGTTGAGGCAACCATTGGTAGTTGGATAGACCATCGACGGTCAGTGTGACCATCAATGATTACTGTGTGTTAGATTTGGGTGATAAAAGGTCAGATTGATGGGCTCACAAAAGGTAATTTTGGAAGATTAGTTTATGTTGGGTTGATTTTAAAGTACAAACAAAGTGACTAAATAATTAGAATAAATACTTAACTTGTCGGTGGTTGATTTGATGAATGGTTAATATGGTTGACTCATGGAGTAATTTTGGTAGAGTAGTAGTGCTTGGTTGTTGGTTGATAAATGGCATTAATTTGGCTCTCTATCATGATGGCTAGATCACTAGATTATTAGAATAAGTGACCTACAAACAAACTCTAGATGTAAAATCTCTTTGTAATTATGGATGTAGTCCTTTTTCACCTCTCACTCCTCTATTCTTATAGGCAAGGAAGGAGAGGTGCAATAAAAAATTAACAAGGGGTCTAACTGGATGTCTAATTTTAACTTCAACATGCATGGTCTCATTCATAAATTAGACAATCTAATTATAAAAAATAAGGTGGAGTGAAAGGTTAGTTAAGTTGGTTTAGATAGTAGAACCTCACTGTCAATAGTTAAGGTGACTGTCGATGGTCAAGGTTCAAGGTCAAGTTGAGTTAAAAAGTGGGTTAAGTCATTAGGTCAATCTAACTAGTGTTAGGTAGATTTGTTGGTAGAATTATCTAAGCTAGGCCTAAGGGGTCTTGATGTGGTTTAGGGGTGATTTGACACTCAGAACCATCATGTGCATATTTTTGGTGTCTACACTAACATCTATTTTAATATTATTTATATTGGGATCATGACCAAATTGGATCTGTTAAACCTAACCAAGGGATCTGTTACCACATAACACTAAATGAGAGGGTTCCAATCCTCTAGGAAAATGATACTATGCAATAAGCCTATCTAGGTCTGAGTACATAAAATAAAATAAATCTAGTTATTACCAAATCTTATGGCATAAATGGAGATAGTTAAATAAATATAAATAAATCAAGGGATCATGGTAGGAAAATGGGGGACTAGATCACCTAATGTGGAATATGGAAATAAATTAAGATCTTATCTCTATATTAAGTTTAAGTATTCAGGTAATCTAAGCAAGGATTTATATATTCAACACATATTACTTTATAAAATCTCTATCTATCAAATGAAATAGAAAGAGTTAGGAATACCTACCTTGGTGCAAACCTTTTGAGTTTCAATATCTCCCTTGGATAATGGTGATTTACAAGAGGTTGTTATGTATTTGTAAGGATCACACTATATAAATTGTCTCTAGGATAAAAGATGTGTGCTTTGAATCCAAGCCTTTCCCAAAAGATAATATATCTTCCCTCCAAGTCAAATCCTAAGCAATGGCTTATTCAAATGCAAATTTAAAATAATTACAAAGTATAATGATATGAAAATAAATGTTCCTCTTGATTGGATTCAAATAATAGTTATGTATAACAATAGATAAGACTTAAACTTTCCAAATATTTAATTGATGAGGTCAGCCAACATGCCCTAGTTTCCAACCAACCTAGTTCCTTAACATGCATTTTAACCTTTATAAGAGGGTTGACTTGGGCCAAATTAGTAAGTAAAAGAGGGTGATTATTTAGTTAGGGGTTATTTGAAAGGATAGTTTCATAGGGAAGTGTATAAAAAAGGTTTAAATTAATTATGGAGTTAGATAAGTAGGATTTTTAAAGGGTTGAGGTAATGATCAAGTTGACCAATTAATAATCTTACAAAGCACCAATGATCTACCCACCCATTTCCCAATGCACCCTTTAAGGTGGGCACTTAAAGAGATCAAAACTCGACATGTTATTATAAAATATAAAGTGTTAGTAAATTATAAAATTCAAAAACATTATATGTATACATATACCCCAATCAAATATAATCTAGTGTCACACAATTATAACATGATATGGTACTTCAAGAAATAACATAGAAACACACAATTTTAAGCCAAAAAAATGTAGTAAAATGCAAAAATAAAAATAATCGTAAGGAATTTTTAGAAATAATTGAATGTATCATATAAATATCTTTAATTATTTTTATCACTGAATGGTTTTTTATTGTGTTTTGTAGTATTTATTGTGTAGGGCATTTTAACTTCTTTTAAAAAAAACCTAAGGATACAAGGCTAAAAAGTAAAAATGAACAATTATAGGAAAGTCAAAGTAAATAAAAACCATAAAAAATGAATGGTTCAATTTGAAAATTGGTAAGATGGCATGAAAAAATCTAATTTAGAACCAAAGGACCAAATAAAATGAGAGTAAATCAGGTAACCTAAAATTTTAGGCTACTAAATGATTGAAAGAGCCAATAAATACACCTAATGTAATAAAAGTAAAAATCTAGATCAAACCAAGGACACATGAAGATAAAATAATGTATCCATCATAGATGTAAGAGAAGTAATGATAAATAAACAAATATGGAAAAAAACATGAAATCTAAATAACATTTAAGGAAAGCACCATAAAATATTCACCAAAAAGATTTAAAGCATGAATACGGGCCTCTTGAAGTTCTTCACTGGGAATAATTTTTTGAACATAAATGTATAGTGAAGGTAACTTAGATTTTAGAGGTAAGATGAATTAAAAACAATATACTAAGAAAAATCTTGATACCCAAGTAGCAGTACAAATACTAGTGAGATAAGCCCAATGTACACAATAAAGATTGAGATGCCAGTGAGAACAAGAATTTGATTTGTCTTTTGAAATATTTTATCAAGATTTTTTTAGTGTGTTTTTATTGGCCATTACATTTAGTATGGTAGGTTTTTAATAATTTGTGTGTGATTTGAATTTAGCACATAATTTTTGCATATCATTATTTTTTGAAAGTCCCATCATTGTTAGAAATAATGGTGAGGGAATTCCAAAGTAAGAAATGATTTGATTAAGTATGAATTTATATATAGTGATTCATGTGACATTAATAAGGGGCATAGATCTGAATCACTTAGTAAAATACTCAATGGTTGTGGTGATGAAGACATGACTAACTTGAGAATGAAGTAATTTATTGATGAGATCTAATTCCCACATGGAAAAATTCCATAGAGATTTTTGTGTTTGAAGCTTAACTGAAGGGGAAATAAATAATATCAACATGTAGTTAGTAGGGATTATAATTTTTATCAAATGTGATATCATAAATTTCAATTTTTGGTCAAAAATTATCCCATATGTAGGCTTTTTTGGGTTGTAGTATGTATGCTATAGTATCCACTGCAAATGACCACATGTACTTGTTTGAGAAGAATACTTCATATTGAGTGACATAATGAAGAAAGACTATTTCAACATTATGATAATATAGGCTTCCATGTTTTAATATATAATTACAATCTTGTTTGTGAATTTTGATCTTTTCAAGAGAATAAGTATTAGTAAGATAGATGTGGTGTTCGATAAATTGGATGGTATTATTGTACCATGGGATATTTTAAATGGTGGAATCCTTGATGTGGCATATAAGAGAATTATTTATGGTTAGTAATGAATATTGTGATTTAATTATGTTTATGAGAAATAATGAATCATAAAGAGCCTGATGAGGGTGGAAAAGAGAAGAAAATAAAAAAATTGAATTGGATATGGAATTATGCTCTCATGGAATAGGTTTGATAGCAAACGATTTGAATTCCTTAGCAAAAATGATGGAAATTTAGTTATAGGTGATATTATCTTCATATTTTCAATGACAATCACTATTTAATTAATGAAAAATGAGTCATGAGTAACCTAAACCATGTAGGTAAGGGATGTATAAATTTATTGTGGCTTGCATGCTTAGGATTAGAGATTCATACTCAACCATGTTATTAGTAACATCAAAGGTTAATTACAAATAAAGAGGTATGTATTTTTTATGAGGATAAACTAAGACACATCCTAAACAATCTCTTTGTAGACATTTAACACCATTGAAATGGAGTATCTAATTATCTTCATGTAAGTAAATTATTACTTTAGGTAATTATTTGATGGTGAATTTGGATTTTGGTTTTAGATATTGAAGTGTTTGATTGATCAAGATTATTTATTTTGAGATCAGCTATAAAATTGTGAAAATATATTGAGTAAATTATCTTGATTAAGGCCTTGAATGTATTGGATGTCTTCATCTAGAAGAGTATCTTGAAGATTATTAGTGGTTGTTAGAGAGGAATTAGCAAGTTGATCAGAAATTACTTGGCCTTTAACTGATTTTTTTGTAATGATTTACAAATCAAATTTCATTAAAAGAACCATACAATTTCAAATTTTGCCACTGAGTAATAATTATTTAGATAAAAAGTGACAAAGAGGATCATAATAAATGATGACCTAGGTTGTTTGATAAAGCATGTAGTGGTGAATTTTTCATTACAAAGTAAATGGTGAGATGATAAAATTTGAAACTGGTATAACATATTCATAGTCAATAAGAGCATGACTAATATAATATATGGCATATTCATGACATGTTTCATATTGTTGGTAAAGCATTAACCAACCTAATATGGTGGTAGAGGAAGTGTATAATATGAAAGGTTGATCATTGGAAGGAATTTGAAGATTTTGAGGATGTAGGAGTGATTATTTAATGCTATTGAATGATTTTTAACATGAATCAATCCATTCCAAAGTTATACCTTTATTGATAAGGGAGTTAACTAAATAAATACAGTACGCACTATCAACTATAAATCATCACATTTCACCAAGTTTCCCAAGGTTTGTTCATATGTCTAGAATGGAATTAGGATATGAATTTTAAAAATGGATTTAATTTTAGTAGAATCTACATAAATCCCACATAAAGAGACTAAGAAACCTAATCTGTTTCTAGAGGTGACACCACCAAAACAATTATAAGGATTAAATATAATTTTGTTATAATTAGATGATAAAAAGATTGTAAAGTTTATTTTCATTCTAGTTGGATTTGGTAATAATGTAATATTCATAATCTTCAACTATTTTATGTATGAGATCATGAAATCTATTAGGCATTACACGTTCATGAGTGGAATCCATTTTTTTTAGAGTAGAAGGAATTTTAACATAAAAATAGGTATCACTTTCTATTGTAAACATAGTTTTATGTTGACCTTGTGGACTGATATGAATTTTACTATATCTTAAAAACTATCCACGAAAGAGAACATTTCATATCTAGCAGTGGATTCAATAATGACATCAATTTAGGGTAAAGTAAAATTATATTTTGGACATGCTAAGTTAATATTTTGAAATTATATATAGATGTGAATAAGCATGGTGACTTTATTATGTACAAGAATAATGTTGGAAACCCATTCAAATTAATCCATAGATTTGATGAATTTATCATATAAGAGCTTGATGATATATTTATGACATAAGCTATACATTTTAGGAGGAAATTTACATTGATTTTGATATATGGGTTTCACATCAAGATAGGTAATGATATTATGGACCATAATAATAGGATCAATGTCGGGCATGTCTTCATAAGACCATGTGAAAGACTCATGATATTTATAAAAAAATAGACTAAAGTTATCATGTTCTATAGGATGAAGTTATTTGGAAATTAGAATATGTCAAGGGATAATGGTGGTTTTTGTTGAATCCTTTCTTCCCTTGGGATTAGAAAGGGTAAACCTATGTCATGAAAACTTGAGCTCATGACTTAGAAACCTTAATACATCTCTTGAATTTTAAAATTAATCTAAAAAGGGTACCACTTGTCATCAAGTCAAGGCAACAGGTCTAAGTGATGTGTTATGTCATGGAGTGTCATGGTGGTCATCTTTTCACCATGTATAATCTTGTTTCAAGTGTTTTATTTGTGTTATATATGTGTAAGGGTTCATAACAAGTCTTGGAGTGGTCCTAATGATCTAAACTTACTCATATTGAACATGGCCTAAAGGTTGCAACTCATAGTCTATTGTGAACACATCTAAACATGTTGAGAACCGGCAAGATATGGAAAAGTGAAGGGATTAGAGATAGTATAAAGATAATGTAGTGAATTTGACTTAAGCCTTAGCATGTTTTAATGTTTTATAATAGATATTAAGGTAGACTCTAATTGGATTATCACTTGAGATCATGTACATTGCCTTTAAAAAGGGTGCCATGTCATGAGAATAATGCTATTATGGCCCTAAAGCACTACTAAAACCATAATTATGCCTTAAAGGGTCATCATTATCCCCATAATATAATATTGGAATGGTTTAATATGCAAAAGGGCATCCTTTTACAAGTCAAATGCTTTTATTCACCATTAAAGGGGACCACACATGGGAAAGAATGGATTTTAACCTTCCCTCCACCCATAATCCATATTTTAAATGCATTTTGACCCCTCATTTCCCTACTTATACCCTCCAATAACATTTTAAGATCTGAAAACATGAGGAAATGTAGGAAAGTGGTGTTTTGTAGGTGTTTTCAAGTGTGTATAGATCCATATCATATGGTCATGGTCAAAAAAGGGTAGAGATTTGAAGAGGGAACTTAGTGAAAAAATAATGTAAGAAAATCCATGAGTTTAAAGTCAAAAAAGGTAAAGAATTGACCCCTCCTTTCCATCATCCTCCTTGGAAACCTTAGATAGCCTCTCAAGTTCTTGTTCAAAATGGATAGGAGAAAGAAAATGGTGACCTAAGATCATGGTCAGAGGAAGGTACTCTAATGTTCTTCCAATCCTTGGAATTAGTTTACATAATCATGAACCATGATTTATGAATCAACAATGGTTAAGAATCTAAGTAGTCAAACTAGTCTTCTGGATCTACACATGGTTAATAATAAAATGGTTTCAGTGTGTTTTTGACATTTTGAAGAAAATTGTGATTATGTATGTCTTTTATACGTCCTCAAGGTCATTCCATTTCATAATCCATGAATATTTCACATGTGTGAGTCCATGGGAGAAAGAAACCTCTAGGTTGTCATAAGTTGTAGGCTTCAGGTAATGTTTTCTTGATGATGAAGAAACCAATTATTCAACCTTAAACCATTACTCATTTATATATATATATATATATATAAATGAGTAATGGTTTAAGGTTGAATAATTAGTTTCTTGGAACCATTTAGGGATTTTTGCTTCCTTAATGCAATGGAGGGATAAAATTAAACTTTAAATCCTTTAATATCATTCCTTCAAATGGGATTACTTGTGTAATTGACCTTCACTGTAAATATGAACTAAGTGTTTCATGGTGATGGATATTAAAGATCATTAGAACATTATAGAGCATGCAGAGGTGTTATATTTATGTGTAAAAGTCATTATTTTAGAAGGAATATGCCTTATTATGGATCTTAAGACCAAGAAATCATGAATTAGATTTCCAATGTTTTTATAGACATGTTTAACAAAGTTTAAGTTTCACTAGAAAGGTATAAGGTATTTGTGAAATCTTAGGTTTCAATTTGTCCCTTCATAGGTCTGATTAACCAACTCCAATTATATTAACTTGTTGAGTATATGAATAGGGATGTCTAGGGTCCCCATAGGTGATCTTGACCAAGATTCAACAATCCATATGAAACCTATCAAAGGGTATCTACCGGGTACTGGTCTCATCAAAGTATTTCACCCCATAGTAGGCTCTAATTTCCAAGATTAGAGCTCAATAAGACCCTATGACCATCACCTATAGGTTTAATCCCTTATATATAAGCTTAAGGCATTGAAGTGGGGTAAAAAGTTATACCAAAACATGAAGATCTAATGACACTTTGAGAAAAGGGTTCCATTCAAGTATGGATATTGTTGAGAAGTTATGACCAAGTTCAAAAGGTCAACTCAAGCCCAGCCTTCAAAAGGTTATCCAAAACCACCATATAGCTGAAGCTACATAATGCAAGGATGGGTCATAGGTTATAAGCATGACTATATTAAGGAGAGTAATTGAGATTTATGAGAGATCAAATAGGTATCTAACACAATATAGAATCCCTCCTTTTGCTCATGGGCCTGTAAAAGAGTTCCATTGACAACCACACACCTAGATCACAACCTATAAGAATGTAGATAGTCTAACTCTAACATTGAATATGAGATGACATATGCACATAGAGGAGATAGATCAAATAGGGGGACATGAAATAGAGGATATGTGGTTGAGAGGTAAAGGAAACTAAAAGGGATAGCCAAAACAAGTTGACTTAGGCATCAACAGTGGCCTAGGTGGATCTAATTTTTCCTAGCCAATTGAGACATCTAATTGATGTGAATAACAATGGAAAAAAATGCGTAGATCACCCCATTTTTTTATGGAATTCATCCTCCTCAGGATCCCTAAGGATATGATCAATCTTGAGAGTTTCCTAGTCTAGGATGAACACTCATGACACATAGGCTTATGTGCATGACTGTATAAATGAGATTTAGTAATAGAGATGAGGGAAGTCTAGTCTAAAGGGTGTTACCAAACCATGAGATAATTTTACATGTGATTACAATTCCATAAGTAATATATAATGGGAGAAAAGAATACTTAGTTTGCAGTGGAATAACTGAATCAAATACTTAGGCTAGGTAATGATGCTCAAGGTAGACCTACAAAATAAAGGGATAGAGATTGTGGTTTGGGAAGCTAAGGAAAAGTGAAAAAGGTGGAAATTATATAGGTAAGGGTTTTATAATAACATTAAATCCACCAATACACCTATAGGTGACTCAAGGTATTGAAACTTAGTTTAAGCCTATTAGGCCTAAAGCCCTCCTTGAACCATCAACACCCCATTTCTATCTTGGTGGTAGAATCAACCCCTCATGGTATACCTAAGGTCATAAAGAGGTGTCTAGTGATGATACAGGTCTGAAAAAGGTGTTATAGGTAGAGGAAAGTAGGGCAGTGGTTATTTTGGTGTTGTTATCCCTCTTAAACTCCACTACTCTAGTCTTCCATTTTTAACTACCAACTCTAATGTTCATATATCACATGACAAGATGAGTAGGGAATAGTTATATTAGAGGGATTTGGGTAACCCTATGCAATTATTATCCATGAAATAAAGAGTTGCATTCAGGAGTTTAACTCTATGAACAATCCCTAAGACTATCAACCCACACTGAATGTTGATCAAAGAATCAAGGACTGCCAACTTTCACTCACAACTCACCATATAAAGTGCATGGAACCAAGATACATTTTAGAGTTTTTAAGGGTTATATGGGCTCAACATTGATGGAAATAAGTTTTATATTTAAGGCATGTTCTCTATAAACCATCGTTAAGATGGTAGGCCACTAAAACCCTTCTTAAGCCCTAATAAAGACCCCATGAATGAATTATGCCCTAAAAATATTTAAACTAAGGTATTTGACTCTATAAATGGTCTTGATATTCTCTTCAAGTCTCATGAGAACCCAAATGGTCCACTAGTTGGAATGTGTAGATTGCATGTTATACAAAATATGCTTAAATAAAATAACTTCAAGACTATGTGTAAATAATTGAAGAAAGTACAAATTTTTTTCATATGTTTGAATGGCATAATATGTCAATAAGTTGATAAGAGTGAAAAATTATCACCTAAAATGGTCTCCACATCTAACGACCACCTACAGACATGCCTATGTGCCTAAGTAGAACATTGTGTATACATAAAGAAGTATATGGTTGACCCAAGTCAACATTAATGATCTAAAATATCTAATAAATGTATTTCATACCCTACTTAGTGGTAAATTTACCTCATAACTCCATTTCAAAAACAAACCCCATGAACCCTATCATTATGCTTGTTGGCCTAATGTCCTTCTCAAGGCATGACTAATTGAAGACTAAAATTAGAAGATAATAAGGGTTAAATGAGACCTTAGATTAGAATTTAAGTATAATTAAATGAGTTTCATATGTGCAAGAGGTTTTTCTTGTAGAGGAAAGCTCAATAGTGGCCATTTTTGGCCTAAAACCACCTTGAGAGTGTGTAGAAGATATGAGAGTCACCCAAAGATCACCTTCTTGTGATCAAAACTATATGGAAGATTTGAATGGAATATTGATAATATGGGTAAGGTTTATGGGCCTTATACACTAGAATTTAGTTTTATTAGTTCATAGGTTGAAGTCCTAACCTTTATGAATTATCATTATGAGTTCAAAACCTTGTGAACCTCTCTAATCACTTAATAGAGACTTGATGGAGGATATATTGATAAATTTACACTTAGATGCATTGAGTTATCTTGGAAGACACCTAAAAATCATAGTTCACTTTAAGTAGGTCCTATTCTGACATTGGTCTGTATGAATAGTTGTATAAATCCATTAGAAACACTATTTTAACAAGATTTAGTGGTGAATTTAAGGTTTAGAGTTATTGAAGAGTTGAATATCATGGAGGAGGGTATTTTAAAGTGTATTTAAAATTTTTAGATCATAAAATACTCTCATTTTATCCTATAAATGCTCCTATAGGTCTAAGCTAAAGAGCTAGGCAAGAAATGCTAGTGAGAGGTGACCTAGTCTCCTAATTAAACAAGAGTTTTAGGATTTAACTATTAAGAAGGCACAAATCATGGTTTAATGTTATTATAATAACCTGAAATATTATCACTTGTCCATATTTTAAGGTTATATTCAAACCCATCATCATCCAAGCAACTAACACTTAGTGACTAGGCCTAATTACCTAGTAGGCTTATTTGGTCAATAAGAGAAGATGAGTATTGGAATAAAGGGATGATGAGGAAGTAAATTCAAGTATGAAACCATTTTAACTACATCATGAATGTTATTAGAAACTTTTCATATCCATAATTGAAGTTGGGGTGGTTTTTCAAGCCCTATAGACATGTAAAAGAGAGATGGGTTACTTAATGTTTTATGGAGGCTAATTAGAGCATAATTACCCTTTGTAACTTATAAAATCAGATGGATTTAACCATTTTATTTTGAAAATGTTGAGTATGAATTCAACCATGATTTAAGGAGCCTCCACCAGGCCATTTTCTACACCATACTCATTGAAGGACATCAACTAGCTAAAAACAGCATAGAGAGATCATGGAACTATTATGGATGTTGTAACTATTTTTTGAGTAAATAAGGGCCATCATGAACTCTCCTCCACACTTCCACACTAGTTTTTATTCTTTCAACCTCTCCATTATTCTATAAATTGAGGCTAGAATGTCATTATATGCATCCCTTAACTAGGTTTGATTAAATTTTGCCCAAATTATATATTTCAAACATTTTTAATCAATAAGGACTATTTAAAACTTCATTAATATATTATTGTGTCAAAGTGTTGGTGAATATGTTTGAAGTGAAATTTGGTTGGCAATGCCTTAAAATAGACCTCTCATTCATAAAATTCAATTTACATCCATCTAACATAACATTCATATAAATTACTAATTCTTAGGATTCTATTGGAAAACATGTTTCAATCACTAGTCCTTATTTGATTCACAAAGTGTTGTTGAAGAATCAGTTAGAGTGGACAAAATATGTTGGTACATCACCTCCCCTTAGCTTAGATTTTGTTTTATTCATCATCTTTAATATATTTTCATCACTAATTTAGTATCTTTAGGAATTGAGATATAACTAATTCACCAAGGGATATAACCCCAAAACTAGAGGTTCACCTCATTAAGTCACCCACACCTATATGTTATCCAATTGTATCAGTTGGATGAGGTAAGCTTGAAACACCACCTCCTCAATGGGTGTAATCCAGATTGAGAATAGTTTTCAACATGCCTTATGGGACTAGGATTCAAGTGATTTAGATAATACACTTGTAGAATTTGATGATATCAAGCACTTTAGTGGTATATTTATAGGTAAATTTCATGCCAAAAGTGGTCACAAGGTATTCATTAAAAGGTAAGAAAGTTGAGTTCATTGAATTATCTTTGGATTTTACTAGGTGAAATAGGTACCCTAGGTCCAATCCTAATCCTACACCCCACAATTCTCCTAATCATACTCAATAAATCAATTATATAACCCCTACACCTCTAATATGTAGGCTTAAGAACCAAGATTTTATGCTATTCAATGGTGGTATCTGTAGATACCATAACTCTACAAACTGTAGTTCTAAATGTTAAAACACCCCTAAACCACCTTAAGACCCCTTTGAGACCAATTTATCCCTTTGAACCCTAACAAAGCCTAACCATGGTCTGTTTGACCACCTAGTGAAACCCACCATTTTACCCCACTTAAAATTTTACACTTGATCATCGATAGTTAGAGTGACCACCGACAATCACCTTGACCACTGATAGTTATGTCCCTTCCCAATCTAAACAAACATAACACTAAATACATATAGATAACATGGAAAATTTTAATATGTTCACCTTACCCATTACTAAAACATCATGATGTATCAAAAATAATAGCCTAACCTCCTATTGAACCTTCTACCTCTATCTCTCCTTGCCTATAAAAGGAAGGGAGTAGGAGGTGAATAGGGATCCATAATCAAACATTCTAGCACATAGGTAATCAAGATATCAACCAACAGGTCTTCTTTCCATTAATTCAATAACTAAAATAGAGACCTCAACCTCTACCAAAATTATTCTTTAGTCAAAGTACCATTACTCTACCAAAATTTCTCTCGAATTAGCCATCAAAAATCAAGCAACAAACTAGGTATATTTTGTATTTTAGGTTTTATTTGTTTGGTTTCTGACTTCCCTGCCTGAATCATAACTTTTTGTATCTTATCTCCTAAACCCCCAAACCTTAAATAGATCCTAAACCACTTATTAACTCATTTTTATCCTTTTCTCAAACTCATTTATAACCCATAGGAACCACCAATGGTCACCCCAATTGTCAATGCTCACCTTCAACCACTGACGGTAACCCAACTGCTGATGGTCAGCTTAACCATCGATGGTCACCCTAACTACCAATGATCACTATGGTAAGAAATAATATAATCTTATTTCCACCTACTTACTCCCAACCAAATTATACTTTCTATGTCCCTACCTATTCCCAGAGACCTTACCCATGTTTGGAACCCAACCTAACCTATTTAGCATTAATATTGACTTGTTATTTGCTTAATTAATCTATAATACTTTATCAAGCATTTATCTCTTCTTGTATTTCCTTTCAATATTTTTTATCATTTTTTCATCTTCATTTCTTCCAACTTAACTATTTTAAGAGGTTGGATTGACAATCTCCTAGTAAGCTCATGCTTCTTAGATCTAGATCACACTAGGCAATACACCTTGCTACCTGTCTAACAACCCCCTTACATGAGCACTTTCTTATCTATAGGTCATTCTTCCCAAGACAAAAAGTATCTCTTCATGATCATCTAGATCATGTGTATGAAATATAATAGGTTTTTCAACCATACCCTTATTACTAGTTTCGTACTTATTCTTTCTTAAGAAATGAACTAAAATTAAGAGAAACATTATGGAATGCCTGGTGGGACCTAGTATCATCTAGGTGCCCTTTTCTTCCTTATTATATGCTCATATAAATAAATAAAAATTTATTTTAGGTTACAATAAATCTTACATACATTTATTGCTTACATATTTAGCTTATTTAGTTAAATTAAAAGCAAAGTAATCAATTGTAGCTTCAAATATTTATCACACACCATACCAAACCACTTAAATTAATCAAAACATCAAAAAAATTGACATAAAGCCTGACTAGGGTTTCATATCCTAGTAGATCACCTTCACCCCTTTGGTTATCCTACTTGGAGGTCATTACCAAGAAGAGAACAAAAACATAGCTCTCTAGTTAAGTCTAAAATCTAAAAATTGATATATAGTGGCTAAGCACTTGACACCCTTATCATTACGGTGTGTGAAGTGAGGGGGTAGGCCCCAATACCAAACCACATATTGATTTCCAATACAAATCCTTTTGATATCTTTGAACACATGAAACTAACTATAGACTTCTTTTCTATACTTGTTATACAAACCAAAGTTCTTCTTCACACTTTCTAACTAAGGCATAAGCCAAAAGTGAGATAAAATATATCCTAGGATTTTAGACAACTCTAGTATATGTTTGATTTATTTAAGATCTTTTTCTTTTATTTGGTTTGTGTTTAAGTTGTGAGATATTCTTTATTCCTCTCAATTTCTCATATGGTTTTAACTAGACAACAGTTGAGAAATCAAACCAACTAAGAGCCACCTTCCTCTTCTTCATCCTCCATGGAGTATACCTCAGATGTTGAGGGTTATCCCCATCCTTCTACCCCCTACCATTCCTTAGATAGTTTCCCAAGGTAATTCATATTTCACCAATTTCATTGAAAATAATCCCATGGCCCTCTAATATTACCTCAACACCTTATCTCACCACACCATTGCTTCGGTTCCTCCCAATGATCCACCTTATGTGATGCCTCCTCATATTATGGTTGCCATTACCTCTACCTAACCTATGACCACTCAAGAATCTTCCTCCACCAATAATCCACCTACTATCTCCACCTAAACTCAATCAAACTACCCAAAAAATAACCAAACACCACCTACACCAACCAACAACTCCTCTAACATAGGGATAAATTTAACTTTAGTTACCATTACTCCATCTACTATGTGGATATCATCTACCCATATTACCATTATTACCCTTATCACTACCTACCTACCAATATCAACCCCAATTAAAAATGTGGTGCTTTCTATACCTTCCATCCTTCCACCTATTAGTACCAGAGTTACCACTCATCCCCAACTAATTAACCCATTTGTACCTCTAACCCAATCCATATCAATTCCACAATCTACCAATCCATCTATACCTCCAAACCAACCCACATCAACTCAACTAATACCTATGAAACCATACCCTTGCTATATTCATAATCTACAAGGATACATATCTCCATATTATACCCAAACTCTTATGTTCATTAACCCTTATGTGGCATCATCCCAACCCTTAGTGACCACATACCAACATATGACATATTCTCAACATTCTACCAGTTATCCATACATTACATCCATCCAACCCCAACAAAACCTACCACATACTTATGCAAATACCCAACCCCAAATATATTTGGTAAAAATGTTGATGGACAAAATGACCAACCTAGAGTCATCTATCTCAGGGGCTCATAGCCTCTTATGACCAAATATATAATGAACCTATTAAACCATCTATCCTTATCCAACCTTACCCTCCTCAATGGGAATTACCCGAAGTTTCTAAATTCCAAAGAAAAAAGGACCCCCAATAGCACCTAAGAGCATTTAGGCATTCTTGTTACTTAATTTACTATGACAATGCTCTTTTACTCCACACCTTCCCTATGTCTTTATCTATAAAAACATTATATTGGTATAATGATCTCACTAAACACTCCATATTTTCATTTTCCCAACTTTCCTAAAACTTTTTAGATAATTTTTTGATTAAAATATCTAATAAGGTATCCATTACTGACATTTACTCCATTAGGTAATTTCATGATGAATCAATTGTCGATTTTGTAGATTGATGGAGAGGTCCTATCAACTAGCCCTCTTTCTCCTTATTCCAACCTAATTTGATTGAAATTTTCACATGGGCTTGTGCCAAACATATCACCCCCACTCTATAGGTTCAAACTTTCAAACCTTTGACAAGGCTTTCACCATGGCACACAAACTAGAAATCAGAGTCATCAATGAGGGGAAGTTGAAACTAAGAAATAAAAACTCTAACTTTAAATCCAACAACCCTTCCCCATAAAAAACCACCAACCCATCCAACTACCCGAATACCAAACCAAAGATAGTCACAAACTCAATTGTCCTTAGAACTACTCCACTTTTGATTGCCAACCAAACTAACTCTTCTAACCCCTCCCATCAACAAACTCAAAATTAAAACCAGGCCACCCCAAAATAATAAACTCTATTAGGAAATTCATATGCTTCAATTTTGGACATGTTACTCAAATCCAACATCCTATATCTTCCTCCTATCAAACATCCTCTACAATTTGATGTTTCTCACCTTATGCCCACTTGGTATAATGAGAATGATCTATGTTCTTTCCACCATGTCATTAGACATGACATTCATACGTGTAACACCTTCACAACCATTATCCAAAACTTGATTGATAAGGGATAACTCACATTGGACAATCCCAATGCACCTTTAAATTAGTCACTTGACATCTTTTGACAATCTTTTCCTCATCATGCCCCTTCTACCAACCATGATGATAACAAACCAGAATCTTCTCATGTTCATGAAGTCCATATGGTTAATGTTATTAGAAATAAACCTATCATTGAGGAAACTACTACCTCAACCACCTTTTCCTCCACTCCACCTATTGAAGTGATGGAATCACCCTCCATTCCTTTGGATGCCCAAACAAAGGAAACAACTACCTCCTTTTTTCCACTTGATGAGATAACAGACTTACCCACCACTCCTTTGATATAAATACCAAAGGAGGAAAGCATTATCATCACACCTTCCTCCACCACCGTGGAATCACCCTCTCTCTCTTTGGAAACCATTCCATTAGAAGAGATCACCTTATCTACTCCTTCTATGGGGGAACCATCTTCCCAAATCCTGAAACCTTTCATTAATGACAATGATGAAGAAACCATTCACTCACCTCAACCTATGGGCATAGTTTTTGAATCCTATGCCCAAGGAACCAAACCAATTTACAAACCCTTATCTAGACTAGTCCAAAATCTAGAATTCTCTTCTCAACTTGATTTGGATTGAGCCACCTTTTTACACCATCTTGGGCTCTCCTATCAAAACAAGCATGAGCCTTTAACCTCAATTTCATCCACCATTGAACCTATCATCACCTAAATACCTTCATCAAAAACCTCTCCCTCCAAAACCATGGAGGAACCATCCAAACCATCTTCATCCAAAATTATCAAATCACCTTATACCTCTTTAATCAAACCTATCAATAACCTAGGGATACTTCCTACTCCTATCCTTACCCACCCATATTTGAATCTAGACTTAACCCCATCTAGTCCACCAAAGAAAACCTTAACCACACTAGCTAAGAAGGTGTAACCACCATAACTCCCACCTATAAATAGAACCATACCATCCCCTTCTCTCTTACCTTTCATCTTGGGACCCCATCATTCCTCCATCCTAAAAACCCATCCTTCTACCAAGAAGGCAAATCCTCCTAAAACTACCCCAACAAAACTTCCTCCTTTTATTATTCCTTTAATTACCCATTCCAAATCATCAACCTCCCCATCATTTTTATAAAAAATATGAACCTCCACCTACCCACCTATCACCAAACCTTCATCATCTCAATAATCCACCTCCAAATATTTTACCTCTAAAAATTCCACCTCAAAACCACCCAAAACCAAAAAACCCAGACCAAACCCACCTACCAAAAACATTCTACCACCCACAACCCTTATGATGAAGCTTAATTCTAAGAAGGCTCCCACCCCCAAAACTAAAATCCTGTCACCTTCAACACCTTTGCTCAGATATTATTCAACCATTTTGAAAAGGTTGTTACAAAATTATTCCTTAAACCTACCATCTATCAGACCCTTTGACCCTTCAAGTCCCAAAACATCTTACTTTGATGATAGTTTAATTTTCTCATACCATAGGACACTTAGACACAACATGGAAAACTACAAATCTCTCCAAGCACTTATCCATAGCTTATGGGATGAGGATGATATATTATCATATGAACCTCTTTTAATCCCATTATCAACCTAACCACCAAATGAACCTATTTGACACTTAACCACTCCCACATTCTCACCCATGAGTGAGGAGGAATTGTAGAAACCTTATAACTCAACACTCCCCCTCATCTACACCATCCATATGGTTACCTGATATTAGGACCAACAAAAGGATAAGGGGAAGGACAAAGTGTCTATTCCATGGACATATCCTTCCACCCCTAAACCTCTCAACTAAAATCAAACATCTTCACCTTTACCTTCACATTTACCTTCACCAAAACCTTAAATATCCATTTTGGGTGCCTCTCCCTCTAACCCTCCTAAATCTATCGAGTGAGTAGTTATGAAATAGCTTCACCAGACCCTGATGAAGATGAGTCTATATAAACTAATCAATACCTCACCCCATCACTACTAAACACTGATAGAGGCCCTAAAATATATATAGGTCTAACTTTAAGACCCTTAACCTCATATATCCTTTGTCAAAGTTTTTTGAATTTCCACCCTCATCACTTTTAATTATTTGTAAATACCTTCTATTCATCCTAAAGATCTTGATCCTCCTCTCTTCATCATTACATACATCAATAAAATCTACATCAAAAGGGTGATGATTGATGGAGGAGATAGTATTAACATTATCTCCTCTCATGCTTATGACCAACTTTAGTTTCCAAAGAATATCATGTTAGAAACCTTAGTGGTCTTTTATTCCTTTAATGATAATATGGCCATAACCTTGGAAATAGTTATCTTCCACATTCTCTTAGGACCTCACATTCTTCTAAATCTCTTCCACATCATAGAAGGTGAGCTATAATACAATATCTTACTAGGGTGCCCTTGGATTTGAGCCATGAGTTGTGTCCCATCCACCTTGCATCGATGTGTCAAAGTTAAACATGAGGGTCAAGTCATCAACATACAAGTTGACCCTAGTCCTTTCACCTCTTGAAATATGACATATGGACCTAATGACATTCTTTTTCCTTATTCATCCACATAACCACCAACTAATAAAAACTCTAGCCCTACCATCGATGAAGATTCAACTAGCTCATTTATCCCTTTTTATTAGATCCCCATAGAGGACCCCTTGGAACCTATGTTCCAACATCTCTCACTAGGAGAGTATCATCTTTTAGCATTGGATGCCTTCCCTACTACTCAAGATTATGGTAACCTTGACCATGATCCTAATTATGATCCCAATATAGAAAACATCATTCCTTTTGGGTTACCCAATAGCCAAAATAATTCAATCTATAGGAGACTCGATCATCTATTTCTTGTTCCCTCCACCATCTCTTCTAAATAGCCATTTACCTCTAATTTTTCCTATTTGGACAAACTAGAATTTTCCAAATTGTACCTTCATAGGTGCATCTAGAAGGGATTTAGCCTTGGCCATTATAAACATGGACCCCATGAGTTACTTTTGATCAAAACCCATAAACCTTGTGAGCTATTTGGCCTTGGGTTCATACCACCAAAATAGCCCACCAATTCACCCAAACCCATCACCATGATTGATTAATATGTCCCATCCTCACCAACCCCACCTATTTCAAAGTTTGAGGATTTTTAAATCATCCCTCGTAACTTTTTTAATTCAATACTATTAGTTTGGGCCCCCTAACCTATCAAAATGGTGGATAAACTAAAACCTTTCCTCTGATTCATCCTAAAATGGTTGAAAATGATTCTCCTACCATCCACACCATCTAATTTTAGGATGATGATTCCATTCTCACCTATCTTGGTGCATGGGATTATTATATCCACAAATTCCTTCCTCTTAAAAACTAAACCATGTTAAATGAATCCACTATTAATGTCAACTTGGGTGCTCACAATAACCCATGTATTATGAAGATTGGTCAATCCTTAAATTATTTGGAGTAATAGTATTACCCCTTCTTCCTTCATGACCACAACATAAAATTTTATTTGTCTTATCAAGATATGCTTGAGATATATCCTTCTATTACTCTCCAAAACATTTTCATCTATCTTGATGCTAAGCCTATTAGGCAAAAGATTCACAATATGCACCCTCGTATCATCCTTATAGTCAAAGAAGATCTTCAATGCCTCTTATTTATCAATTTCGTTCAACCCATTGACTATACCCTATGGGTTTCTAATATTTTCCCCATCACCAAACCCATAAGGGGACTTCACCTCTGTATTGACTTCAATGACCTCAACCTTGATTGTCCAAAATATGACTTCCATTTTCCTAGCATAGACCAACTTATTGATCTTACAGTTAACCATGAGTTGTTATCCCTCATGGACAATTTGTCAAGATATAATCATATCTTGATCACCCTCAAGGATTAGAATAAGAATTTTTCATAACCTCATGGGGAACCTTCTATTATAAGGTCATGCCATTTGGTTTAAGGAACACTGAATCAATCTACCAGCATGTGATGACCTACATATTCCATGATCTCATCCACAAAATCATATAAGATTATGTATATGATCTCCTTAGCAAATCCAATTATTACAAGGATCATCTCAATGTCCTCAAAATTATCTTTAAGCACCTAATCCATTTCCATATTTGACTCAACCCAAAGAAATGTGTTTTTGGGGTCCTATTTAGAAAGCATCTTGGATTTATCATCTATCTCCAAGGAATCAAAGTAGACCCTACCAAAGTCTAAATAATCCTCAACATGCCACCTCTAAACCATCTAAAGCAACTATGTAGCCTGTACGGGAAGCTATAATCCATCTGTCACTTCACATCATAGTTATCAAATATATGCCAACCTTTACACCATCTTCTCAAGAAATATACATATTTTAATTATACTAGGGACCACCAGTAAGCCTTTGATTCACTCAAAGAGAACCTCATTTCTCCACCCATTCTTACCCCTCCTAAAGAGGACCAACCCTTCTATCTTTATATATCTGCCAATGACCACTCTTTAGGGGAAATTCTTGCTCACCATGATGAATAAAATAAAGAGAAAGATGTATACTATATAATTTGAACACTTATAGAGTATGAGACTCGATATACCCATACCAAGAAAGTTTTCCTCACCTTAGTCTTTTTGGCTACCAAACTTTGTCATTACCTCCTCAATAAAAAAACCTACATCATCACTAACATCGACCCACTCAAGCACATGCACTCTAAACCATACCAAAACTAGTTTATGGCTAAGTGGCTCATGCTTCTAGCTAAGTTTGACCTTGAGTTCTTCTAGCATAAGTTGATTAAGGGGAAAATCATCATCAATCAATTGGTTGAGGCTTCCTTTCCAAAAAACTAACCACTTCTTCTTGAATTTTTGGATGAGTCAATCACAACTCTTTCTCAATATGACATCACCTAAGAAATTACCATGTTCTTCAATGGCTCAAAGTGTCAGTGAGGTAGGGTTGTTGAAGTTGTTCTCATTACCATCAGCCATGAACCTCTTCCTTTTTCCTTCAAACTTGATTTCAAGTATACCAACAATATGGTTGGGTATGAAGCCCTAGTAATAGACCTCCAAACTACTCTATCCTTGGGATTTAAGATGATTAGTGCCTTTGGTGATTCCCAACTTATGGTTAACCAGGTTAATGGATCCTACCAATGTAATAATGAAGTCTTAAAAAATTATATATAGCTAGTAGATGTACTCTTAGCATCATCTGATCATTACCATATCCAATCTATTCCATGATCTACTAACAATTTCATAGATACAATGGTTTCCATTTCTTCCTAGATCCCATATCAACCTTCCAACTCTAAGTTTTTTTTATCACCATTCATCAATTTATCACACCCTCTTATATCCAATTTATCCTCCTTACCATATGTAATGTGGAGGAAACTCCACTATACATTTGGTATGAGCAAACCTTTGACTACATCAGCCTCAACATCATTCCTCCCAACCTACCTAGGAATGCCTAAATAAACTTTGTTTAGAGTACCTCTCATTATACCATACTAGGGAGAATCCTTTACAAATATGGTTTTTATGGCTTCCTTATATGTTGCCTAAGTAATCATGAAACTTCCCATGCTATCAAGGAAATTAATGATGGAATCTATGGGGGGCACTTTAGTGGTTTAGCTATTTCCAAATGTATCCTTCACCATGGCTACTATTGGCTCACCCAAAACCAAGACTATTTTGATTATGTAAAGAAGTGTGTTAAATGTCAAAAAAATTCCAATTTACATCATGCAATGACCTATGGCCTTCAAGTATCCAATGACTTTTGGACCTTCTCCTAATGGGGACTAAATCTCATTAGAGAAATCAATCCTCATTCTTCATAGCAACACCATTCCATCATCACCACCATTGAGCATTTCACTAAGTGAGTGAAGGCTATTCATCTCATTTCAACCAAAGAAGAAAAGATTTTAAACTTCATCAATCATTATATCATCTATTATTTTAGTGTTCCCCATAAGATCATCACTGATAATGGAAAATATTTGAAAAATAATCAAGTCCAAGGTCTTTGTGATGCATTTGGCATCAAGTTAAGATTTTACTCACCTTATTGTCTATAAGAAAATGTATAGGTGGAAGCCTCTAACAAAACCCTAAAAAAGATGTGAACTAAAGTGGTCATTGATTTTGGTTGAGATTATAACTTACACATTGCTTTCACATTATGGGCCTATCACACTAGAATTAAAACCTCTATGGGTGCTACCCCTTTTTCTATAGTTTTTAGAGTAGAGGTGGTCTTGCCTATTTAAGTTTAGATTTCTTCTCTTCACATTTAATTGTAATAAATAATTTATAAAAGCCACTATCATCAAGAGCATCTAACATGACTTAAACTACTTGATGAACATTGCCTAGCAGTGCTTAACCACCTTTGTGTCTAGCAAGAGAGAATTAAGTTCACCTATAATAAGCACATGAAATAATGAGATTTAAACATTAGAGACCTCATCCTAAATGAAAATAAACATTTAACCAATATGGAGAAAATTAAGTGAGGCCAGCTTAATTTCAATTGGCTTGGACCCTACATCATAAACCATAAGTATGGATTAGGAGCTTATCATTTGTCCTCTCTTGAAGTCAAACTAGAACATGAGCCTATTAACACTTTGAATCTACATCCTTTCTTTTATTAAATATGGATCAAACTCACATTTTATTTAACCTAAAATCATCCCTTGATTTACAATATTTTCACCTTCACATCATCCCCTTAAATAAAATCGATTAGAACATAGAACCATGTGATTAATTGTCATAGTCATAACCTAATTATAAGTATGGGTACTGTGGCTCTACCCATGGCATGGTTCTCATGGATACTTTTCATCCATAATAAAATGGAATCCCATGTTCATTGTCTCTCAAAACCACCCCTTTTACCTATCATTAACCTTCTTTCGCTCTAGGTTTTACCCTCATAAAGGTTAATCTCTAAGCTTAAATTAACTCATCCATGTCAAACCTAAAAATAAAACAATTTAGAATATCTAAATATTACTTGGGTCACATATCTCTAGGATACACATATCTCTAGCATGCAAACTACTCCATTGAAGGACAAATACCCAAAATATAAATTACTTAAAAGATAGAATGCTCCCTTAAATGACAATTACTAAATGAACAAGCCCAAACTTGGATCACTCCCTTGAAGGAGGGCTACGTCAATTTTGTTACAATAATCATTTGAAGCTTCCTATATTGATCAACTTCACAAACCTATCATAACAAAGCAATAAAAGACCCTATATCAAAATTAAAACAAGTTATCTTGAAAAAACTACAATCAACTTTCATATATAACATTAGTATACTTATCACATCGATCAATATAAACCTTGCATTAAAACATGGACTTATCAATTATGTTTCTTAGGTCACCTATATAAGGGGAAAACCAACCCCCAAAAGTTTACACTACCCTTCACCTCACAACTCATCTATCTCCCTTATGTACCATATATAAATCAAGGGATTTATGAGCTTACTTGACATAATGTGATCAAGACACCTTTTTATCAACCAACACATGCTAATGTGAAGCATTTAAAGGGCTTATGTTCCTTAAGCCAATCTAAATTTGGTTTTTTTAGTCATTACCAAGGAAGAAGCGTCATGCATTTTTATTATCCTCTCATAATTGGTTCATGTATTCACATAGATGTGTGTCAAATGATTTTCATCTCTTCTCCCACATCTAGTTTTTGTATCTAACTTACTTTATGTTCTATCATAAGAAAATAACTATAAATTACAAAATTCACATCATTATGAAATCATATCCATAACCATAATAAACCACATCAAATAACTACATGATAATAAATATAAACACTAAACATCACCACATCATACATCCATAGTCATAAACCACATCAACACAATAAACCACATCACATATCCACAAACATCACATCACCATAAATATTGTAACCATATATATACTAATAACCATTTATCCTAAACATCATATCCATGTATAAAACAAAGCATCACATCATCATAAATAACATCAACTATAAAAATCATCCATAATCATCACATGCCTAGGCTAGTGAGTTTAAATATCATAAGCATGATTATAATAAACATAAACATAAAATCCATGAAACATGAACCATAAAATAACATCTATATATTATTATCACATCATATACATTAGGTCTCATCAACATAAAATAGTACTTGTAATAATGTGCATATCTCTCTCTTTTTCAATAATATACATCTCACTAAATCAACTTATAGTTTGGTATTAAAATCTTACACATATATACATATCATATCATAAAAATTATGCCCCTAATATACCTCTACAACTTTTTGCCTACCCCCTAAGGTGAATACATGTCCACCCACTAAAATGGCCCATTAACCAAGGGTTGTTATACCTGAACCACCTGCCAAGGTGGCTCTGTACTTACCCCATCAGGGTTCCTATAGATACTTTGTCAAAACTATGGCCTCATAATATCACAACTCCTAAACTATGGCCAAGTACTATGTCATAAGGATGTTACTTGGTGGTCTTACTAGTACTATAACTATTCTTCCTCTCTATATTAGAGCATCCCTCTCATGGATCACCAAGCCTAGTGAAATCCTAGGCTAGTCCCTCTCCCCCATCATAGTGGAAACTTGACCCTGTAATATGGCCACCTACCTCTATAAAGCTATGATCTATGCATATTCAATGGATATAATTTCTCTTGCTTATCCATTAGGGGAACTTCCCTATACTTGTACCTATGGACCCCACCATCTAAATCCATGTCCATGGGATTCTTGTCCCCATTATCCCATCCAAAATGTATAGCTACATAGATGGCCTGATACGATGCCACATAGCCATTAACAAAATTGGCATCATCAATATCTAATCTAATGGGTAGGTCCTCACAATCAAGAACCATCTCCACTAACTATGGCATTAGAAACAAAAACTTGAAATTCTCCCACTTGTTCCTCAAGAATGAACCTAAAATCCACTCTACTAGGTCAAAATACCTATGAACTCTATCAAAATGGATGATCTTAGTCTCACTCTCCCTCCTAAAAATACACCTATAGCTTTGCATTTACAAAATGTGTTGATTATAATAGACCTACCTTAAAAATATGACATACAACCTCCAAACTACATCTCCAACCACTAAGGTCTCTAGTGCCCCTTGAACCAATAAATATCCCTCACATCTCTTCTAGTTCTTATGAGTGCATAACCACTCCACTACATAAACCCCACCCTAAAGTTCATCTAGGCATATCCCTATCATGGAAACCTCATTAGTCTCAAAACTTGGATATGCTCATAGGCCTAATAATGAAGCACAAACCATACATTGATACCATATCTCTTATGCACTCTAAACCCACATAACTCCTTGTATATATGTACCAAAAAAATAGGTGCCCACCCAAAAACTATCCAACCAAGCAACATCTCCACCAAAACTCCTAGTAGTAGATAAGGAACCCTCTCACTACTCAAATCTGGTAATGTAAAGTAGGAGACTACCATCATCATCAATCTCTTAACATCTCTATCCCTCTAATATAATATCCTATAACTAAAGCCACCAATGTGCCACTAGGTAAAGGCCTGATCCTCACCATATAAGAGCTCCATATGACCATCTTTCTCTTCACTCTTAATATGATATATTGACCCCCCCACATGGGTAGCCATGTAATTTTATGTACATCCTCTAGTAGGATTGTCATATCACCTATCAGTAGGAGAAAAGTGTTCATGGTTGGATCCCATCTCTTGATGAGGGCCATGATCATCATCATATCTTAGGGTACATGCTAGAAGTTCATCATTATACCAAGGCCAACCTCTTCCATATACATGTAGTTACCATCTATCATCCCATCATGGATTTATGTAAAGATCTAAGGAACCCAATCTTACATCTAGATCTGATCTTGTACCTAAAAAAATCATTAGATAGCACACTTTATTTTATATTAACTAATTTGACCATGGATTTCACCCCATTTTTACCTCATTTCACCTACCTAATAAACACCTACATTTTTCTATCTTAACTACATTACCATATCTTTAGTCCTACCCTAAACCCAAATTACCCACATTCTAAATGCTAAAAACACTAACCTTAACCATTTTATCACAAAAATCTTAACTTATTACCTTTAACCTTTTATCAACATACCCTTGACCCTTTATTTGATCATCAATTGTCACTCTGACCACTGATGGTTAGTTGGCCATTTGGCCTATGATCTTTGATCATCAATAGTTGACTATAACCATAAACAATTAGGTATGACTACTAATGGTCACTATGTGTGATTGCTAATGACAAAACCCTAACCAAACCCACTCAACTAACCCATATCTAACACCTAATTACCCTAATTTTGTTCTCTACCCTATCCCAAACCTACATACCTCCCCAATTTTGAATTTTGCCCACTATCTTTAACAATAAAAAAACCTAAAAACCTAGGGAAATAACTAAGCACCTTCCCTAAATAAAAAACAAACTGACAAAATTCAACTCATAAATGACAAAATAAACCTAACCTATCAATTTAAAGTAGCACCTACCTCATTTCTTGATCATCATCAAGGAGGAATCCTATCTCTTACCACTCAACCACATCCTCATCTACCCTACATCTTTGGTCCCATGTTAGTTCAACACAAACTACAATCAACTAATTTATAATTGTGCCCACCTCATCGGTATTCTAACATAAAATGCCAAAGTTACTAAGGGCATAGGAGTCAAGAGAGTCAAAAACAAAAACTAAAATAAACTTATCTTTTTCAATTTTTATCCTTCATGGTTTTAGGGTTTCCCCTTGACTGTCGATGATCAAGGTGACCATTGACAATCATGTTTAGGACCCCTAACCATCGATGATTAGGCTGTCCTTTTTTTACACTTTTAGAACCAACACCATAGTGCCACATTTTTAGAGATTAACCTTTTCCATAAAACCAAAACCAACTTTTGGAGAGCACCCTCTCCAACAAACCAACTACCCAACCATGGCTACCTTGATGTTGGCCATTTTGGCCCAAACTATCACATATTTTATGATGACCTTAACTTAGTCCTTTTGACCATATTGACCAACATTTCCATATTGAAAATTTGAATTTGCACTACCTAGTACACACTAGACCATTTGTGTTTTCCCAAGAGCACTTCCTACCTCAGATACCCATAGAAACACCAACCCCATTTAGGAGACTTGATAGGAATAAGTTGATTAGTTATGCTTAGCATTGTGGCCAAGTTACCCTATCACCAACCCTTCTATAAAAAACCTTATTTTTACCAACCATGAAAACTTAGTCCTTGTATGATCTTGATCATCACACTTAGTTACATTTTTATGCACATGTTTGTGCTTTGAATGCCCAACCTTTTTGTCACCAACCTCTTGACACAATAAATTGATCATCAAACCCACACTCAATTTGATTTTCACCTCATCAACTCATAATTTGAGGGGGAAAACCTCCTCCCATGCTTGGGGAAACCACACATTTGAATCATAATCCATTTTTTATATCTTGCTAACACAAAATACAAAACAAAAGTGGTAAAATGTAGACATTAAAATTCTACACACTGTAGTTTTGAATGTTGATACACCCCTAGACTACCTTAGGACCCCTTTGGGACTAATTTGACCCTTAAAACCCTAACTAAGCCTAACCAAGGTCAGTTTTACCACCTATTTAAACCCACCCTTTTACCCTACTTAACTTTTGACACTTGACCATTGACGGTTAGAATCACCATAGATGGTCAAACTAACCACTAATGGTCAAGTCCCTTTCCCATCTAAACAAACATAACACCAAATATGTATAAGATAACATGACAAAATTTAATATTTTTGCCTTACCCATTGATAACACATCATGATGCATCAAAATCAGTAGCCTAACCTCTTATGGAACCTTCTACCTCCATCTCTCCTTACCTATAAAAAGAGGGGAGTAGGAGGTGAATAGGGATCTATAATCAAATATTATAGCATATAGGTAATAAATTTATCAACCAACAAGTATTCCTTACAATAATTCAATAACTACAATAGAGAACCAAACCTCTATCAAAATTTCTCTTGAGGCAAAGTAACGTTACTCTACCAAAATTTCTCTAAGATTATTCATTAGCAATCAAACAATAAACTAGGTACATTTTATGTTTTAAGTTTTGTTTGTTAGGTAACTTCCTTACCTAAATCATAAATTTATGTATCTTATCTCCTAAACCCCTAAACCTTAACTAGATCGCAAATCACTTACTAACCCATTATGAAATCTTTTCTTAAACTCCTTCATAACTCATAGGAACCACCAATGGTCACCCCAACCACTGATGATCACCTTTAATTTTTTATGGTCACCTAACCATAGATGGTCATCTTGACCACTGATGGTCACTCTAACCACTGATAGTCATTATGGTAAGAAATAATAGTAGGTCATTTTTACCTACTTACTTCTAACTAAATTATACCTTTTGTGTCCCTACTTGTTGCTCAAGACTTTACCCATTTTTAAAACCCAAACTGACCTATTTAGCATTAGTATGGACCTGATATTTACTTAATTAGTTTATTTTACTTTATCAACAATTTATCTCTTCTTGTATTTCCTTTCATTATTTTTAATCATTTGATGTAAGTAATTTATCTTCATTTCTTCCAACTTAACTATTTTAAGAGTGTGGATTAACAACCTCCTAATAAGCTCATGCTTGTTAGATCTAGTTCATGCTAGGCAATCCACCTTTCTACCCATATAGAAACCCCTTTACATTATTTATTTGTTATCTATATGTCATTCTTCCTAAGATAAAGAGGATCTCTTCATGATCATCTAGATCATGCATGCACAATCTAATAGGTTTTTCAACCATACCCTTATTACTAGTTTTTTACTTATTCATTCCTAAGAAATGAACTAAAATTGAGAGAAATAGTATCTTCCTAAAATTAAACAAATTTTATGATATCCATATTAATACACTTAAGATACTTATATAATTCACACAATAAAACTCTACCACTCCTATTGAACACATTGTAGATATGGCCAACCTCTACTTAGTTCACAATATGACCTAAAAAATGTGGCAATGAGGTTATTAGCTACTTATATGATAGGTAAGGCAATTAAATGGTATAGGGTTATAACACCTACTTCCATCAAAAATTGGGATGATTTTGGGGAACACCTATGTAAGCTTTTTAAGGATAAAAGTGACCACTTATCTCTAGTGGAATGACACACCACAATCAAAAGGGCTCCCCAAGATTTTATGGTAGAATTCAACTATAGGTTTAAGAAGAAATTGGATAGGTTTCCAAAATTAGTTAAAACCCCCCTAGATATGCCTTTTTATACTATTTAATATCCCTCAATTCTGATTTGGTAGTCATGATACCGTTCATGGGAGGAAACACACTACCTGATGCTTTTGAAGTGGCAATAAGGGTAGAAAATTGTATAATACAAGTAGACAGTCTTACCCTAAGACCCCTCATGCATTTTTTACTATATATACAACTTAATATACATACCACTTTCCCCCTATCATCACCAACAAATCATGATCAGGAAAATGCTAATTAGGTAAATAGGTTGGGTAAGATTGAAGGACTAATCTAGGCACAAAGTAATAAGATAATGGTCTTAAAGAAGAAGTAAATTCCATCTCATAGACCTTACCAATCACCTTATCAATACCATTATCATCCTTATCAATTCAAAAATCCTTCATATCATCCTAATCCACAAGGTTAAGGGTATATCACTCAACTAAGGCCTTACAATAGATTCAATCTCAATTCTGATAGCACTTCTAGAGCACTAGTTCCAACTCAAAATAACTATGATCAAGAAGGTTAGTAGTCCACATAATGGGGGAAATCACATGAGATATCAGTTAATCCAAATGGATATGCTTTTTGAGCCCCTTTTATGTAGCAAAATTAGGCTCCTCTAATGCAATATAGTCAACCTCCTACACATCTTAAAGAAGCTCATTTTATGCAATATGGAGACATTCCTTTCATGAATCAATTTGAGATGTCAAAATGACAAGGCACAAGTGGGATAAAGACACAATAAGAGACCACTTTTGTTAACTTCTAATAAGGAGAACATTATTTTGAATAGTGTACAACCAATGAACTTGGGGTGTAACCAAGGTGGATACTCGCATTATAGCCCATACAAGGGTTAAAAGGAGAGCAGTGGGTGATGATATAGAAGTTGGGAGAATAGATCCTCTATCATATCAGTAATATCAAGATGCTACTAGAAAAAATTAAACCCCTAAAAATCCACTAATTTAGAAGCTTCAATATGGGAAAGGGTTGAGTTACAAATGTCTCTTCCTACCTCAATTTACCCAAGCTCTAAATAGTATTATTATCCCTAAGTTGTAATCAAAGGCTACCAGCTGTCATATCAGTATTATGGAATATATAAAGAATGAACATGTTACCATTCCTATGTGGGACACCTTTATCATTCTAGGATAAAAATATATCCTCTAAGAAAAGTTGTCCAAACTCCACATCTTAGACAAGTATGCAAAAAAGGTGAGTGCAGTCTTGACCAACATAATCAGCCTAATGAGCCCCAACTAGATAAGGTAAATAATCCCCCTCCATTTTATCTTTATATCATCATAGGAGACTACCTTTTACACAATTTTATGATATATAATAAGGCTAGTGTATATTTCATGCCTAAGTCTATAACAAACATATTGGGGTTAAAGTATGAACCTGATTATAAGGGAATCTTATAATTAGATGGGTCCCTTACTAAGATAATTGACATACTCAAAGACCTAAAAATTATCTTTTATACTTGTACTAATTATATTATATTCTAATATGTTGTGGTAATTTACCTCCTTCCTTACTTTTCCTTATGTTTGTCTAGGGATTTCACTACCAAGATAGGAGGCTATATATCTTATAACTAGTCTTTTATGATCTTTAGGACTAGGTATGGATGAAGGTCACCATAAGATCTAAACCTATTTATGAGTTCCATTTATATCCCTACATGCCTAATTGTTCTAATGTTAATTGAACTATCATATATGAATATGAGCACCCAATGATCATGAGCCAATTAAACCACTTAAAGATATATCAAATTTACTTTTTAATGAATGGGGGGGGAATATAACTATGGATATGATCCATATAAGATCATTTAATAATTATGTTTTGGATATATTGTATGCATGAGTAAGAGGTTTTCATACCAACTCTTATTAACCCAAGCTAATACCATGATCGAGTGTGGAGATTGATCTTTTATGGCTCTATGTGTAAGAATGAGTGGGGCAGGTGTAATGCTTGTATCTCCTTCTAAGAAAAGATACTTCTTTGCCATGAGGTTAGAATTCATTTGAACATGAAACATAACAAAGTATGAGGCCCTCATTCATAGGCTATAATGGGTAAGAAAGATGGGTATTAAGTTCCTACAAGACATGGGATATAGTGATTTAGTAGTGCATCAAGTGAGAGGGAAGAATTCAATAAAGAATCCACTCATCAAGGCATATAAATATAGGGTTTGGGACCTCTTATAATAATTTTATTCCCTTGACATCCACTCAATCCCAAGAGAATCTAATTAATATGCAAACCAATTAATAGTCATAGGAGCACATTATGACATTCCTAAGTGGGGTCAAGGACATGAAATATCAATCTTAAATCAATGTAATGTGTATAAATTTAGTCCTTGATAATGGGGTAAGATGGTAGGTCTTTGAAAATGACAATCATATAGCATGTTTCTTTTATCAAGAGGTAGAATTTTGCTCAATAAACTAAGGTATATTGCAATAGTAGTATGGTGATTAGATTATCTAATTGAGAACAAACAAAATACATAAGGTATTATCAACCTTGGAAAATATATTAAATGAGGATGATTAGTTAAAAAAGGATAAGTTTGGCATATCAACCAAGGAGGATCACTATGAGAAGGTCACTATCTTCAAGGATAGGCTACTCAAACTAGGTGAAGTGAACATAAAGGATGAGAAGGAAGCCTTCATAGAGTTATGTCAAGAATTTGTAGACATATTTGCTTGTGATTATAATTATTTGAAGGGGTTTGACCCTATTTTATACCATCATATTATATAATTTGAGGAAATTACTAAGCCTATGAGACAAAATCAAAGACTGGTCAACCCCAAGATTTAATTCCTCATGAAGAAAGAGTTAGCCAAGCTCATTAAGTCCAACATCATATTCCACATCAAACACTCTTCATGGGTGGCTAATATTGTACCTATAAGGAAGAAGAATGGGGATATAAGGTTATGTATATAATTTATTAATATCAACAAGGTTTCATTGAGAGATCACTACCCCTTGCTATCCATGGAGTATATTCTCAAAAAGGTTGTAGGTTCACAATTTTTCTCCTTCATTGATGTATAGTCAAGGTATAGACACCTAATTCCACCCAAAACTAGTTCCTAACCAAACTTTAGATTGATTCCTACCAAACATTGTAAATTAATCCTATGAATTACTAAACATCACAATTCTAGTTGTGTATCATTAATCAATTCTAAAAATCATGTCGAGGCATCCCTATTTGGGACACTAGCCTATATGAAATAATAACCTCTCATGGATTCACCCCTAATCACATTATGACATAAAAATATCAGTTTGGCCTATGAGCCCATTAGGTGGGGCACTTTATCAAATATTAAAAGATAAAAAATGCTAATAAAAATAAATTATCTAATTAAAAAAGATTAAATGCCTAGTTGAATTATCCATTTGTAATTAATGAATATATAGAAATGGAATTTTCACAAATCAAAATATCAAGCCTTTTCATCATTGCCTTTATGAGTTGTCAAGTTCTTCTAAAATATATGAAAATATCTAATTTAAGATCCATTCCTAGTAATTGAAAAGCATAATTACATGACAAACATTAACTCAATTGGAGTTAGTCGTAACTCAGCTAGGGCTAGTTTGAACCCATTCCATGTTTAAACTCAACCTTAACTCACCTTGGTTAAGAGTTAATTATTGAGGATATAAATATAAGGCCATACCCCTTTATTTTATAAATGTGGATATTATAGAGTTATTATGTAATATTTTCCCCATAAGATTCATGCAAGTAATGTTACCATGCCCGAATCTTAAGCCAAACAACCAAGCCAAGGTGTCAAGGAGAGAAGGAGAAAAGAAAGATTCATTTTCAAAGACTTATTTTTGGAAAAACCAAGGAAGTCACTTCAACAAGCCATCTTGGAACTACAAGGAAGGTAAAGGAATGATTTCCTTTATGTTTTAGTTATATTTCTATTATAGTTTTATTATATATGCTTTGCCTAGTGTCTAGGCTAGAAGTGTAAGTGTTAATGTGTTATTTTTATTTTGTTCTATTTGAATAAAAACATAATAACCTCCATTTTTTAATTCCTTGTTCACATAATGGCATGCTCGATGGGACAAAGCATCCCATAAACCATCTAAATATGCATGTAAATCATATTTTGATGATTTTTTTGCTTGTTTTTTTAGGTCTAAATTTCATGTTTTTATCTTCTAACTTAAATGGAATAATAACCATTAAGAGTGGAAAAATCATTGTACAACATGGTATAATCTATCTATAGAATGGCAAAATTTCTCTAGAAAAAGGTGGAATCACTTTGTAGAATGCCAGGATCACTTTGAAAAATGGTGGGATCACTCTAAAAAATGGTAGGATAATTCAAAATGGTGGGATCACTTTGAATAATGGTAATATTAACCTGTATATCGGTAATATCTCTAGGCCCCAAAGTGGCCAATTTCTATGGTTTCATTTGGGTAATACAGAATCCATTTTCTATTCTTTTTTTTAAACCATGTGGCTTCTCCTAGATTTTAAAAAAATATATATTATTTTTCCTTTAAGTTGCATAATTTTTTTTTTCAAAATATAGAAAACACCCTAACACTTTTTTCAAGACCCAAAGGCCAAAATAAGACATTTAAAACATTCTAAGTTGCAAATTTCACATTTCAAATTGGTGTTTTAAAAATATTTTTTCTTAACTCATTTTTTGTTTTTAAAATTTTTAAACAACAAAGGATAAGGGGATAAAATTTCACAACACATTTAATTTTGATGAAATAAAATGAAATATCACATTAGTTAAATACTCTTAAGATTTTTATTTTTCTTACTTTTTTGTTGAAGTGTTTGTTTAAATAAAAATGAGTGACATGTGTATGCTCTCCCCCCGTCTCCTTTAGGAATCTTGGGTGATAAAAAATGCTCATTCTTTGCCTTTGTCACTTTGGTCCAAAACCATATAAATAAATTTTCTAAAGCCCTCCCAAAATCCACATGATATGGGTGACCTTAAAATGACCCTAAAGTCCTTCACTTGTCTTTGATTTTCATGTATTTTATGTTATGAGCAGGAGTTCATCACCTCCTCATAAGTTCTCTAAGGAAGAATTACCCTAAGAATTCATCTCACATCATAATTTTAACTCCACTCCATGATAGGGTATATAAATTAAGGGTGAAAAACTAGGATTCTTTTTTTGAGTGATTAAAACAAACTCCATTTATGTTACTCAGCCTCAGAACATAAGGGTAACTTGAACATCACACTACATCAAGTAATTAATAGATGTAGTGGTTTTGAAAAGGACAAGATATTTTTAAAACAATTCAGTTGACATGGATCCAAATGACATGATTTCATCTCTAGTGTTAGCCACACTTGGGACCATCTAGAAATGAGTGAAAATTGATAGTTTACATAAACCTCATTTGCCACAGATATACTGCTGATGTAGGGTGAGTAGCTTGAAGTTCCATGTCATATTACAGACTATTAAGAGAAGAGGATGCTTAAGAACCCTAATTTTTCATGTGCTTTATATTTTTGGATTAATAATTAAAATCCTCTCAGGAGTAAGTATATTTATAAAATTTGACAATACTATGCAACCTTGTCAATTTTAGGATTTAGGACATTACACTTAGGTTTTTTTGTCATTTTATATTTTATTGCATGGTTTTGGGTCTATATATTTATTTTTCATACCACTTATAAAATTATTCTTGTTTATACATCATTATTTTGTTTGAATAGGTATTACACTATCCATTTGACACCATACCTTTGATTTAGTTATTTATCAAACCTTTTCATGTGTGTGTCACTTTATTGAAAGGGGAATCATTACACTACCCAAATAATTCCAAGTTTTTTTCCTCTAACTATTGAAAAAAATAATTTATCATATATTTAGTGCATGATAACATTTTTATGTTTCTTGATTCATTTCAAAAACTTATTACCTTATGTCTAATTCCAATTTCAAAGCCACATGTGACTTTTCGATTTATTCTAGTAAATTCATGCCATTCATTTTTGTCTAGCTTATTGTCTATTTTAAATAAGCCTATTATTCTAAGTTGAGTTAAAAAAGTACCTTGACAAGTTTAGATCCAAATATTGATTGGTTTATATCTAGGCATTGTGTAACTTTTCCTTAGAAATTATTCATTTCACTTTTGGGTTGTGTAAATTAGATTAATTATTTATTCAATTTGAAAAGTATTTTTGTGCTTAAATTTGGATAAGTAGTTTACCTTCTTTATGCCTAATGTTTCATGTCTTTTTCCAAATGACAAATTTCATGTTGAAATCCTAATACCTAGTTTGTGTCAAAGTGTTTAAAATTTGTTAGATTAACTCTCTTGCCTTTTAGACCTTGTTTTGTTTAAAGTCTAACTTTTGTGCCTTTTTCCAAAAGACCTATAAATACCTATTTTGATCTTAGATTTTGTGACTTGTTTTCCAAAAGATCTATCAAATTTTATTTGTTTAGACCTAACTTAGACTTGTTTGAAACACTTTGTACCTAAGTTTGACATTCTAATTTTTATTCATCCACTTGAACTTATGTGCAAGACATTTGAAATTAGGATATTTTAGATAAAGTTTTATCATGAACCATTTTAGAGATATAACTCCATTCCTTAGACCAAGTTAGATCATCTTTGGACCATTTATCATTTGGACCTTATTTTTTAGAGTTATAAGAATTCTATCCCTTTTTATGAAATGTTCATCATTGATTTGGATATGTTTTATTACACTCATGGTAGATCCATGAGCAATCCAAGTTATAATAATGTGGTTACACAATATGAATTTTTTCAAGACCCTTATGGTGATGATTTAGTTTGTGAGATGGATCCTTATCCCCATTATAATACTCAATCTTGAGAATAAATCTAATATCCTCAAATGTAGTATGCAGTGATACCTTCTTTGTGCCAATTAATATACCAAGTCCACCATAGCAATTCTAATGGTACCTAATCCCCTAACTATACCATTAACCTTCCTTTAGCTCAAGATAGAAACCAAAATCCAATCTGCTCTACCATTACCATTCTAGGACCTCATCCTTTAGCTTGTAATACATTCAAGCTTTATAATGTCTTACCATTACCATTTTATGACCTTGTCCTTTGGATTATCATAGTGGCCAAACTTCACAATTACCTATCATTACCATTTTAAGACCTTATCTTTTGGCTCATGATAGAAACCAAGCTTCAAAATACCTATCATTACGATTCTAGGACCTTGTCCTTTGGCTTGTGATATCAACCAAAATTCACAACACCCTAATGTTACCATTCTAGGACCTCATCATTTGGCTTGAGATAGAAACCAATATTCACAATACCCTACCATTACCATTACAAGACCTTCCAAATATGTATCTCATTATCCCAACAAAGTTGTGCTATCACAACTCCATGAGTCACAATTATCATCCTAGATTGATAACCCATATTTGATGATCCTATTTACAAGAGATCATTATCCAACCATCAATCACCCTTCCTTAATTACCAACCTTCCCTTACTTTAGAAAATTGATTCTAGCCTTTGAGCCATAATAGAACTGAACAATACGTCTCCAATAGAGATAACCATTCAAAGACCAAGATGTATTCAAAACTAGTATTTTACAACTAATTATATGCCAAGGCCAAAATAACTAACAAATCCATGATATTTTTGTTGAAACACCTATTTATGATGAGTCAACCTATGATGAATCACCTTTTGATACTATACCTATTATTGAGGAGTCTCAGTATGACAATAAAGTCTTAGTTGAGTCACTTCTTAATGATTATAACCACCTTTAGGAAAATCATTATCTTGACCATTGTCATATTTTAAAAATCCCCCCTTTGAAAAATTAGTCTCTATGGAGTTATCTCTTAACCTTTTTCCATTTTTGAGGAGTCTCACTTTGATAAATAAGTCTCTATGGAGCCCATTATGCCATCACATGTCGTTACTTATCCAATATCAAAGGTTAAACAAGACATCATTATACTAGCATCCACACTAGATGAAGAATCAACATTGAAGTTATGTTTTATTATTAAACCAACATTAGATTTAGCATTAGAACTAGAATCAACATCAATATCGACATCAGATTCAAATTACCTTGATTTAGACTCAACTTAAAAATTAGAATACATCCATGGTTGTTACACTATTGTTTATGCATGCCTTGCAGATCAATTTGAATATTATTTGTGATCCTTTCATGGTTTTTGAGGATGATTACTTCATCATCAACACAATTTTTCCTAGTATCTTCTTGAGGATTTTGTTTCCTCTTTCCAATCCATTACCATTCCACATGCCATTATCACCAACCAATATATCCATTATATTGACATTCCACCTCCCATACGTCTTGATTATGACTGATAGAATCACACCTCATTAAATTTTATCCATGGTGACATATCATGTTGAATAATATTAGGGGACCAAGACCATATTCGTGTAGAAGAATAAAAATATCCCAATGATTCATTTTCAAAAGTGTTAGGGGGAAATCAATGTCCAAACTCAACATATTCTAGTGAAACCTTATTTGATGCCCTAAAAGGCAATCAAAGTCAAAATTCAAAGCTCCTTAGTGAAAACTTCTTAGAGCCATTATGGGACAATCAAGACAACTTCATTGGTGAAAACCTCTTTAAGGTGAAAATAGTTGAGCACAACATTTTTTTACTACTTGATGAAGACATTATTAAAGATAACATTAATACAGATCCCAATATATAACATAATTAGATGGTAGATACTCTTAGGTCCAAACAATAAATTTTTTTGATGGTCCTATTGAGATCTTATTAATAAGTCTTTGGCCCTACCACATCCATTGTTATGTCAAATACAAAATCAAAAATATTGTGTGTGCCTAAAAATCCCAATATTTATTTATTTCCCAAATATTCTCCATTCCATTATGATTCACCTTTTCATCACCAAATCAAACCTATTAGCCATTGCTTATCTGTATTTACCATTCCTAGCCACACTTTCCTTTATATAAGCTATAAAGACATCTTGTCTCAATGTTTGAAGGAAACAAAATCAATCACCAATGAAGTTCAAACAAAAATTATTGGAGTCCAAATATATAGTAATGTTTTAATAGATAAACTATTAAAAAGAGGTGTGGTCTATCAACTTAAATAATTGACTATTATAGTTTTATCATATGTTGATTAGGACATGCATCTCCATATCAATAAGAACAATAGAAACATATACCTTACCAAAAATATTTACCTTGTAATTTTTATTTTTCATTTACCTTACCATTTTCATTTGCAAACCACCCTGTCATTGTTTCATACCTTACCATTTACCTTACCTTACCACTTGGGGATAACCCTATTACCATTATAATATCATCAACCTTCTTTGTTACATACCCTATACCATTATACCATACCATCACTATTGACCAAACTTGTTTTTAACCACCCTACCTACCACTTTAGGCCTTGATTTGATTGGTTCTTATAATACCTTATGCAAAGAGATTCCAATCTAGTTTCATTGGTTCAAAATTCTATGTTCAAATAGTAGTATATGAAAGTAGTATGATAGTGGATATAAATATTACATGTTTTATTTATGCTTAACTTATGCCACTAATTCTAACCACCATTGGAAAAATTAGTATTCCACCTTGTGTTACTACTTATAATGACCTATGGGAAAATTAGTATCACTAACCTATGACATTGTTTCCTAATTCTAACTACCTATGGGAAAGCTAGGAACAACACCTTTACCATGCATTGTCACATAACCTTGCCATTACTATTATTATTTGCCTTTATATTTAGCCTAAATTCATGAACTTGTTATTACTTGATTAGATCTCACTACTTTTATGTGGGTATAACTACAGTAACTTGAGTTCCTAATGGGACTATGTAGGCTATGTTTGATTCATGTTGTAGTCAACTTCATTCACCACCTAAGCCAATGTTATCTTAATTTTGTGAGAAACATAAGCCAATGCTCTCACCATTTTTCAAGTGTTATCTTGTCAAACTCTAATGATTTTAGATACCTCAAAATTCCAGAAACATTTGGAAACATTTAAAAATATTAAAAATTAGAAAACTTGGCTTACAATCTCCTTGAGAGATATAAAGCCTCAAAATCCAAAAAATATTTTTCATGTTTAAACCTAGTCAGTCATCTTCAATCTTCCCTACTAGGGCAAATCCATTATTCATTCTAATCCATTCTACTACCATTGTGGGTGTGACCTTCCCTTTGCATCAAACCTTGCTTTAAGATACTACCTATTTATCATTCCATTGAGCCCTCACATGTCAATATTGAGTTGGTTGATAACATGATGCTTTACATTGCATTTATTTTTAGGCTTTTGTTTGTTTTTTTCTTAGCTAGATATTTATTTGTTTGTTTGATTTTGTTATTGTGCCTTGACTCAGTCTATACATGCTCACTAGGTGATTCCTTGCACATTATTATTGAGTCTATCCATTTTAATACATAAACATTATCATCATGGTTTTTATCATTAGTGCATTGACTTTGATTGTCTATTAGATTAAGAGTTAGTTATTATGCATATTTTTTCTACATTATCATGGTGTTTTATATCATGATGTATGCTATCATGTGCTACAGTAAAAATCAACTCAATAAATATTATAAGCAATAGATCCTCATAAAATTCTCCTTGGTAACCTTGGTAAATCCTCCCACCCTCCTTGATCAAATCAACCCTTTGACCATTCTAGTTATATCAATGCTACTAATGAAAAGTATCTATGCATTGGCAAGTATAATCAAATAATTCACATTGATAAATTCTTATTCTTCTATTCTTCATTCTAGTTTCTCCCACTTTTGGGTGAAATATATTGGCATGAGGTCTAATTTGATTACGTAGGCAATGCTTGGATACATTATGTATCTCGAGTCAACTTGGCCACATTTATTATTCCAATCATCTTTTTCATCGCTTTGCACATCCTCATGTGCCTAGTTATTTTTGGAGTCTTCAGTCATTAGATCATCACATCTAAATTTGCACCTATTCATATTAAATATATATAATAGATTATATCATTGAGTTATCCTTGCCAATCTACCCTATTTAGGCATAAATAAAAAAATCATTATTCAATATAGGTCATTTTAATGATTATAACTACCTATGGTTAAATAATTCTTTTGACTCATTTACCCTAATAAGGCATATGCCTATGCCACTCATTATAACTGCCTTTATACAAATTAGTAATTTTTAAATCAATACATATAATCATTATCTCAATTGGATTAATCTCACCCATGGGTTAATTTCATTATTTTTCTTGCTTCTTTTTGAGGGACCATCTATCAATCATATCTGTTAGACACACCCTTAAGGGGGCATCATTACATGCTTCCCAAACATTATTTGGAGCTTCTTCTTCAATCACTTTCTTATTTCCTTCTTAATGGCCTTTTTATTTTTTAATAAGATGTTACTATTCCTATATATTTTAATGCCTTCCCAAATAGGGGCAAACTATAGACACCCAATTGTGGTCACAACTAGCTTCTAACCAAAATTTAGACTGATTCCTATCAAATATTGAAATTTAATCCTAGAAATCACTTAAAATCTCAATTTTATTTATGCATCATTCATCAATGCTCATAATCATGTTGAGGCATACCTATTTGGAATACTATCCTATACATAACAATAACCTCTCATGGATTCACCCCCAATCACCTTGTGACATAACAACTTCTATTTTGGCCTATGAACCCATTAAGTGGGGCACTTGATCAAATATTAAAATATAAAAAACGATAATCAAAATGAATGATCTAATTAAATAATATTAAATGCCTAGTTGAATTATCCATTTACAATTAATGAATATCTAAAAATAAAAATTCTAAAAATCAAAATATCAAGCCTTCATGAGTTGTGAAGCTCTTCTAAAATATCCCTAAATATCTACTTTGAGAACCATGCCTAGTAATTAAAAATCACAATTACATGAAAACTATTAACTCAATTGGGGTTAGTCTCAACTCACCTAGGGCTAATTTGAATCCATTCCATGTTTAAACTCAACCACCTTTGGTGAGAGTTAATTCTTAAGGCTATAAATATAAGGCCAAACCCCTTCATTTCTAATCTTGGATATTTTATAGTTTTTATGCAATATTTTCTCCATAAGACTCATGCAAGTAATGTTACCATGCCCAAATTTTAAGCCAAGCAACCAAACCAATGTGCCAAGGAGAGAAGCAAAAAATAAATCTTCAATGTAAAATAATTATTCATGTATAAAAATAGAGAAAACCACTTCAACAAGACATCTTAGAGATACAAGGAAGGTTAAAAAACTATTTTCTTTATTTTTTAGTTATATTTCCATTATAGTTTTGTTATATATTCTCTCCTTAGTGTCTAGGATAGGAGTGTAAATGTTAGTGTGTTATTTTGATTTTGTTTTATTGGACTAACAACATACTAACCTACATTATTGGATTACTTATTCACACAAGGTACAATCAAGTGTTAGTGAAGAAGGAAGACCAATACAAGACTATCTTCACAACCAAGTGGGGCACTTATGCTTACAAGAAGATGACCTTTGGGATGTCCAATGTAGGGGACACCTTCCAAAGGGAAATGTATGTATACTTCTAAGGACTCATAAATGACATGGTTCTCATCTACCTTGATGATATCATAGTCTTTTTTAAAGGTGCCAAAGATCATATGACACATGTAAGACTAGTTTTTTATAGGTGTAGGCAGTATGGGGTATCCTTGAATCCCAAAAAATGTATTTTTGTAGTCCAAAAGGGAAGACTTATAGGTCACATTATGTAAAAATAAGTAATTTATATGTATATTGTGAGGATAAGTGAAATCCTTGCTCTATCACTACCCAAACACAAGAAGGGATTGTAGAGTTTTTTAGGAAAAATCAACTTCATTAGGAGGTTTATCTCTGGGTTTGTAGAATTGGTAAGGCCTCTAACCTTCATGCTCAAGAAAGATAAGGATTTTACATGGACTAAGGAAGGGAAAAGAATATTTGAAGCCAAAAAATAGGCCATTGACCAAGTACCCACCATCCTTAACTCTGATTTCTCAAGGGACTTATTCTTATATGCCTTCTCAACTAATGATACTATTTCTACCATGCTTATGCAATAAAATAATGAAGGTCTTCATTAGCCCATAGCCTTATTTAGTCAAACATTGGAGGGATATAAAGAGAAATATACATTTGTGGAAAATCATGTACTTGTAGTCATGAGAGGTCTCAAAAAAACTAGGCACAAGGTTTCTAATAATAATATCTATGTCATGGTGGTTCACCCTAGCATTATAGACTTAATTATCAACCAAGATTTGAGTGAAAATAGAGTAGGATGGGTAACCAAATGCATGGAATATGAAAAATAAGTGAAGGTCACCAAGTTGGTAAGGGGTATAATACTATGTGAAAACTTGGTATAAAATGTGAAGGAGGACAAAGAAGTGGTTTTGGTAATGTAAAGTGATCAACAAGAAACTGGACCTACATCTCCTTTTGGCTGGACTCAAGACATGATGAGATTACTTCAAATATGAGAATGTCTTATGGGGCTAAATAGGAAAAGAAGAAGATAATATAGAATGAAATCAATCCCTTAAGTATTTATTTATGGAGTGGTTTTCAAAAAGGATCTTGATGGAATACTCTTGAGGTGTGTAGAAACTAATCAAGTTGATAATATCATAGACTAGTTTCATGATGGGCCTGCATGAGGGAATTTTGTAGCCAAGAATAAAACAACAAGGATCATAAGAGTATGATGCTTTTATCCAAGTTTGTTCAAGGAATCCCATGTTTGGGTTAGGATGTGCCAAAAGTGTGCTATGTTCATATAAAAGTAAAGAATATTTGCCTTGCCCCTCAAACCTATCCAAGTGGAGTAGAATTTTATGTAGTGGGGCCTATATTTGTAGGTATGATTCACCCTTCATCTAGTATAGGACATAAGTGGGTCCTGACTACTATAGATTATATTACTAGGTGGGTGGAGGTAGTATCACTTAAGGAAGAAAATGAGAACCTAGTTTTGGAGTTCTATGATAGCCTAGTAACTAGATTTGGGATCCTTTCCACCATTATAATAGATAATTCAATAACCTTCAGTAGTGGAAGGGTGAGTGAATGGGCCCTTAACCATGTCATCTACCTCATTACTTCCTCCAACTACTACCCACATGGCAATGGACTTGTATATTCCACCAACAAGAATCTAATTAGGATCACAAAAAGTATGTATGATAATCAAAGGGGGTGGTATACCAAGCTAAAGATAACCTTATGGATAGATATGATCACTCTTAAGAGGGATACTAGTCATTAACCATACCTTATTATCTATGGAAATGAGGAAAGGTTTCCCATATCACTTGAACTACCATCCTTGAAGCTCACACATCAACTTGAATTCATGGAGAGTGATGACATAGAGGTAAAGATGAATGAATGAAGAGAGATAGAAGAGACAAGAGATGATGATATGCATACCATGTAGTCCCATCAAGATCAGGTCAAGAGGTTATTTTACAAGAGAGATTTTTCTAACACCTTCCAAATGAGAGATATTGTGCTTAAGTGGAATGAAGACAGGCCTAAACTAGGTAAGCACTCAAATTTTGATAGTCTTTAGAGTGGACCATACCTTATTACTAGATCCAAAGAGCCCAATATTTTCTAATTATCCAATTTAAATGGTGAGGAACTCCTTATCCATGTTAATGGGGTGTTCCTTAAGTATTATTACTAGTGAGTACATACTACCTTTATACATATTAGTTTAGCTTTCATTCTTCCAAGTGTTATGGTACATGCATTATTAGATGCTTGGTTGTGTTCTTATTTCTTAATGTTGTATGTCTTGCTTATGTTCTTGTTGATTTTTTACTATGTGTATTTATTGTGTTCCATTTATGTCTTATTTTGTGTCTTTTAGAGATGTTAAAGTCCTTAATGTCTGAAAGGGTTATGAAGTAACAACCTAGTTAGAGAAGTCTCTCATCTAACCCATGAATGTTATGCAAGATATTTTGGGTCCTCTTGACCAGTAGTCAGGTTAACCCTTTAGATTCACCAATGATGTTGACTCTTTTCTTCCATTAGGATTAGAAAGGGTTAACCTATGTCATGAACACCTAATATCATGCCTTAATGGCATTTTTATGTCTCTTAAAGTGTTAGGTCAATTCAAAAATGGGACCACTTGTCATCAAGTCAAGGTAGTAGGTCCAAGTGATGTGTTATGTCAAGGAGTATCATGGTGGGTCTCTTTTCACTCTATTTAAGCTTGTATCAAGTTTTATCTTTGTGTTAGATATGTATAAGGGTTCATAATAAGTCTTAAAGTAGTCCTAATGATCTAAACTTACTCATATTGAAGATGAACCAAAGGTTACAGCTCATGGCTTATTGTGAACACATCTAAACATGTTGATAAATTGAAATATATGGTAAAGTCAAGGGATTTGTAGACACTAAAAAAAATACTAGATGTCAAAATGACTTAGGATACCTTAGGGACCACCTAACCCTTCTTGACCCACTAACCAACAAATCATACCTTGAGTCTAGTTAGCTACTAAGATAACTAAAATTAGTAACTTACTAACATAACCTTAACCCATCCCTTTTAACTCACCTTGACCTCTTTTCCTTCAGATACTCAACCACTAATGATCAACTTGACTATTGATGGTTAAGATAACCATTGAGGGCAAGGTCTTCCTCATTTTTACACAAAAAATAGCTATGTAATATAACACAGAGCAATTAAATATGTCCACCTTACCCATTTCTAATGAATTCCCAACCATTAAAATTAGCAAGCCAACCTACTAAGGAACCTTCTATCCTCCATCTCTCTTTGCCTATAAAAAGAGGAGAGTATGAGGTGAAATGGATCCATCAAGACAAGAATTTTTGCACATAGGTATTCAATCTCTCCAACTAGTCATGTTTTAGTAATTTAGCAAAAATAACAGATATCTTAACCTCTATCAAAATTGATCTCGAGGTAAAATACCATTACTCTGTCAAAATTTATCTAGCCATAACAATCAACCATCAAGCCATAGGTATAGTTTGTGTTTTAGTTTTTTTTTGTTTTTGACTTCTAATATTGAATCAGATCTACTCCACCTAGTCTTGATTAGATAGGGATTTGGTTAAGGATCACGTGTGTATAACAACCAATTTCTTCTACTGCACCCTTGTTACTAGTTTCTTATCTTCTTCCAAAATTAAGAAATAATAAAAAATTAAGAGAAATAGGATTATATCTGGTATAAAGAGAATGTGGTAACCTTATCTTAAGCTTTAACATGTTTTAAGGTTTTATAGTAGATATTAATGAGGCCTCTGATTGAATTATCACTTGATATCATGTACATTGCCTTCAAAAAGGGTGTATAGTATTGAGAATAATGTTATTTGATGCCCAAAACACCTCCAAAACCATAAATGTGCATTCAAGGATTTCCATTATCCCCATAATGCAATATTGGAATGGTTTCATATGTAAAAGGGTGTCATTTTATAAGTAAAATGTTTCTATTCACCACTAAAGGGGCCCACACATGGGAAAGAATGTATTTTCACCTTCCTTCCACACGTAATCATTATTTTGAATAAATTTTAACCCCTCATTTCCCTCATCCTACCCACCAATAAAATTTATAGATCTGAAAACCTAACAAGATGTTAGAAAGTGGTGTTTTATAGGTGTTTTCAAGCATGTATGGATGTGTACAAGATAGTCATGGTAAAAAAAGGAAAGGTATCTATAGAGGGAACTCAATGTGAACATCATGTAAGAGAATCCATGAACTTCAAGTCAAAAAATGTAAAACACCAACGCCTCCTTTCCATCATCCACTTGGATAGCCTCTCAAGTTCTTGTTTAGTACATATAATAGAGAGAAAATAGTGAACTAAGATTTTGTCCAAAGGAAGGTGGTCTAATGACCTTATAATCCTTGGAATTAGTTTTTATATTGATGAAACATGATTTTTTAATAATGGTTAAAAACCTAAGTAGTCAAACTAGTCTTCTACATCTACACAGGGTTAATATTAGAATAGTTTTAGTTCATTTTTCACTTGTTTTAAGAAAATGGTGATTTTATATGTTTTATTCCATGGGATAAAGAAACTTCTAGGTTGTCACAAGTTACAAGATGCAGGTAATGTTTTCTTGATGATGAAGAACCTTCAATGCTTATATCTAAAAATGAGTAGTTGTTTAAGGTTAAATATTGGGTTTCTTGGAATCATTCAGGTCTTCTTTCCTCCTTAATGAAATGGAATGACTAAATGAACCTTCAAATCCTTATGGATCATGCCTTAAAATGGGATACATGTGTGGTTGACCTTTAGTGTAAATATGAACTAAATGTTTCATGGTGATGGATATTAAAGATCATTAGAACATTATAGAGCATGTAAAGTTATTATATTCATGTGGAAGAGTCCCTATTTCAAAAGTAACATGCCTAATTATGTATTTTAAGACCAAGAAATCATAAACTATCCTCCTAATTCTTTTAAATAACTATTTAACAAAGTTTAAGTTTCATTAGAAGGGTTTAAGGTATTTATGAAATCCTAGGTTTTAGTTTGTCCCTTTATATGTTTGATTAACTAACTCTAAATGGCTTACCTTGTTGAGCATATGAATGGTGGTATCTAGTGTCCCCATAAGTGATATTGAATAAGAGTCAGTAGTCAATATAAAACCTCTCAAATGGTATCTATTGGGTAATGGTCTCATTAATATATTTCACCCCATAGCAGGCTCTAATTTCCAAGCTTAAAACTCCATAAGACCCTATGACCATCACCTATAGGTTGAAGCCATTATACCCAAGCTTAAGGAATGAAGATAGGGTCAAAATTTATACCAAAATATGAAGATACAATGAGACTATGAGAAAAGGGTTCCATTTAGGTATGGATATTGTTGATAAGTTATGACCAAGTTTAAAAGGTCAACTCAAGCCCAACCTTCAAAAGGTTTTCTAAAAACACCATATAGTTGAACTTACACAATGTAAGAATGGGTAATAGGTTATAAATATGATTATATTAAATAGATTCATTGAGATTCAAGAGAGGAAAAATATGTGTCTAACATATTATAGAATCCCTTCTTTTACTTATGGGCCAGTAAAATAGTTCCATTGATAGTCACACACCTAGATCACCACCTACAAATTGCAAATAGTCTACCTCCAACATTGAATATGAGATGTTATATGCACATGGAGGAGAAAAAATAGTTAGAGGTGAAGGACATAGAGGCTATGGTTTAGAGGTAAAGGAAACTAGAATGGATATCTAAATCAAGTTGACTCAAGAATGAATAGTGGCCTAAGTGCATCTAATTATGTATAGCAAGTTAGGATGTCTAACTAATGTGAATAAAAATGGAAAATAATGCTCAGATCACCCCCATTATTTATGGAATTCATAATCCTTAGTATTTATAAGGGTATGATAAGGCTTGAGAGATACCTGGTCTGGGTTAAACACACATGACATATAGGCATGTGTACATGACTATATAAATGAGATTTAATAGTAGAGTTGAGGGAAGTCTAGTACAAAGGGTGTTACCAAACCATGAGATCATGTTACATGATATTCTAATTGCATCAACACTATATAAGGAGAGAAAAGAATACCCATGTCTCCAATGGAATAATTAACTCAAACACTCAAGGCAGGTAATGATGATCAAGGCAAACCTAAAAAAGAGAGGGACATAGATGGTAGTTTGGGTAGCTAAGGAAAAGTGAAAAGGTGTAAATTAGATAGGTAAGGATTCTAGTTTAACATTAAATAAACCAATACACCTATAAGTGACTCAAGGTCTTGAAACTCAGTCTAAGCCTATAAGGCATAAAACCCTCCTTGAACCCTTAAGACCCCATGTTTATCTTGGTGATAGACTCAAGCCCCCATTATAGGCCTAAGGTCATGAAGAGGTGAATAGTGATGATACAGGTCCTAAAAAAGGTGTTCTATGTAGAGGAAGGTAGGGAAGTGGTTATTTTAGTCTTATTACCCCTATCTAACTCCATGACTCTAGTCTACCATTTTGACCTACTAACTCTTATGGTCATATCTCACATGATAGGATGAATAGGGACACTAATTTTAGGGGGAGTTAGAGACCCTTATGTGCTTATTATACATGATAGAAAGAGTTTCATTCATGAGCTCAACCCTATAAAAAATACCTAACACTATCAACCCACATCATTGAATGCTTAGCAAAAAATCAAGGACTATTAAATTTCACTCAAAACACACCATACAAAATACGTAGGAATAGGATCTATTTGGGAGTTTTGAAGGGGTCTATGGGCTCAACACCATGGCAATAATTTTTAGATTTAAGTCTTATACTCTATGAACCATCATTAAAATGGTAGGCCACTAAAATCCTTCTTAAACCTTGATAAAGACCCTATGAATGAATTATGCCCTAAAAATATTTAAAATGAGGTATTTGACTCTAGAAATAGTATTGATAGTTTCCTTAGGTCCCTTGAACACCCAAATGGTATATTAGTTGGTAGGTGTAGACTGTATGTTATACAAATCAAGCCTAAATATAACTGTTTCAAGATTATGTGTAGAGAATTGAAGAAAGTATACATGTTTTTCATATTTATGAAGGGTATAAGATGTCAAGAAGTTGAAAATACTGTAAAATAATCACTTACAGTGATCTTTACACCTAATAAAAACCTACAAACATGTCAACGTTCCTAGGTAGAGGATTATGTGTACATGAAGACTAAGTATGTGTCTTAAGCAAGACAACATCAATGATCTAAAGGATCTAAGAGATGGATTCCATACCCTCAAGAGTGTCCAAGTGACCTCATAACTCCATTTTAAAGACAAAACCCATGAACCCTGTCATTAGGTATGTTGGCCTAATGTCCTTCTTTAGGCATGGCTACTTGAAGATTAAAAGTATAAGATAAGAAGGGTTAAATTAGACCTTATACTAGAATATAAGTAAACTTCAAGGATTTTCATATGTGAAAGAGGCATTTTTTTACAAAGAAAAGCTTAATATTGGCCATTTTTGGCCTAAAACCACTTTGAAAGTGTACATAAGATAAGATAGTCACCTGAAGAACACCTTCTTCTACTCATAAATATATGGAGGATATACATGGAGTCCTAAGCACATGGGTAAAGTTAAGCAACCTTTTCCAATAGATATAGTGGTATTAGTTCATAGGTTAAAGGCCTAACCTTTGTGAATTATCATTTAGAGTTCAAACCCCTCTAAGCCTCCATAAAACCCTAATAAAGACCCAATGGAGGAGATATTTCTAAATTTTCACTCAAATATATTTAATTGTCTTGAGATACATGTGAAACTCATATTGGACTCTGACTACATCCTATTCATGACATTGGTCTATATAGATAGTTATATGGATCCATTAGAAACACTATTTTAGCAAGATTTGGTACTGAATTTAAGGTGAAAAGTTATATGAAGAGGTTTATATCATGGATGAGGGTATTGTCAAATCTATTTTACCTTTTTAGATTAAAAAATACTCTTGTTTCATCCTAAAAATTCTCCTTTAGGTCTAAGTTAAAGAGCCAGTCCAAAAATGGTAGTGAGAGGTGACCTAGTCACCTAATTAAACAAGAGTTATAATTTTGCATAGATGGGAAGGAAAATATCATGGTGTAATAAGATTTTACATACTTGAAACATTATCATTCATCCATCTTTAAATGTTTTATTTAATCCCCATGGTCATCAAAGTAGATAACACTAAGTGACTAGGTTGAGTTGCCTAGTAGTCCTATTTAGTCAATAAGAAAAGATGAGTATTGACATAAAGGTATGCTAAGGAAGAAAATTAAAGTAATGAAACAATTATAAGTACCTAATTAAGTAAATGAAACACTTTTCATATCCATTATTGAAGATGGGGTAGTTTTGTAAGCCCTATTGACATGTAAAAGAGAGATGGTTTACTTAATGCTCCATGGAGGATAATTAGAGGATAATGCACCTTTGTAACTATTAAAATTAAAAGGAGTTGAATAGGTTGGCATGCTAATGATAAGTATGGATTAAACCAAAATTGAATGAGCCTCCACTTGACCATTTTCTATGCCATACTAATTAAAGGACATCAACTAGCCAAAGCAATACATGGAGAGATTAGGGGACTATTATGGATGTTATAACTATTTTTTGAGTGAATGAGGGTCATAATTACCTCTTATACTCACTTATATTCTAGTTTATCTTATCTAACCCTCTCCATCATTCTGTAAATTAAGGCTACAATGACATTATATATATCCCTTGGCTAAGTATGATGAAACTTTTCCCAAATTATATCTTTCAAACATTTTGAATCAACAATAAGGATTGTTTCATATTTCCTTATTATCTTAGTGTTTTATGTGATTATTGATATGTAAAAGTTTTGAAGTTTTATTCCCATTTTTAGGTCCTTTTCCTCACCTAATTTCTAGGATATTGTAATATGTAGGTCATACAATGTTTCAAAGTGTTGATGACTATGTTTGAAGTGCAATCTGGTTGGTAGTGCCTTAAAATATACCTCCCATCCATTACCTTCAATTTTAAACCATCTAACATAACCTTAATATAAATTAAAAATGCTTAGGATCCCCTTGGAAAACATGTTTCAGTCACTAGTCCTTATTTAATTCACAAAGTATTGTTGAAAAACTAGTTAGAGCAGACAAAATATGTTGGTGCATTACATCCCCTTATCTTAAGTTTTTTTTATGCATCATCTTCTATCTCTTTTCATCACTAATCTATTAGTTTTATGAATTGATCTATAGTTAATTCACCAGGGGAGGTAGCCCCAAAACTAGAGGTTTACCTCATCAACTAGGTCACCCACACCTAGAGGTGATCCCATTGTATCATCTAGATGAGGTAGGCTTGAAATAAGACTACCTCAAGGGATGAAATCCATAATGATAATAGTTCCATAATTAGTTACAATAGTATCTTCAATAAGCATGGCATTTGTGTATTATATATAATAATGAGCATGAGGGTGTGAAGAAACATGATTTGTTTTAGGATTGATAGGAGTAATAAAACTGTTGAATCAGGGAGTCTATTTCTAAAATTACCTATTTTATTGTGTTGGAATGGAATTTTAGGTTCATAATCATGGATTAGTCTAGGATAGCTTTTTTAATAGGGAACATGGGTAAAGGTCCATAATATTCATCATCCACTTCAAGATCTAGAATTTAATTTCCATGACTATTGATCTTAGAAGTTACTTATTAAATGGATGTAGTGTGTTGATCTAAATTAATTTTAAGACTAGATATATGATATTATTCAATAAAATAGTGTATCAAGGTAGTGGGATAAGCATTACCATCGATGGTGATTAAAGTATGTATACTAGGCAAAAGAACTAATTTGTTCTATAAGATTGATTGGAGGTAATGTATCTTAACTTAATAGATCGATACATATAGTAAAATTAGGGATTGTAGTTGAGATAATAATATATTAGTTAATTTATTGGATGACCCAGTGAGTATATAGCGAAGGTGCATTAATATATGGTACGTAGCCTTCTAGTTTTGATTCACTATCAGAGGATATGTGAATGACATTAACATCACAATTGAAGGCATGTATTTTTTATAATGTATTTTGATAAGTAGGACATATAAATCTCATGAATGAGCTTATGAAGTAATCTAGGTATCATGATAAGATGGAGATATAGCACATGTATCTACTTCAATATGAACTTATATAGTGGACTTATCTATATTACTAAAGGTGTGAGGATATATGGCTAAAAGTTATTGAAATAGTTTGGCCACTCCATACTCATTAAAAATGAAATCATACTATGTGGAAGAGGCCTCATGTGCATTTAATGGTGGATGGTTATTTATTGTATCATTTATTAAGGTAATGGTTCTCTCTCTTCAAATAAGATAAGTAGGGATCTATTTTGTGATATAGGGAGGTAATAGAGTAGTATTGAAAATGTTTTTAAATTCATTATTCATCATAATCTGAATCTATGAGAGTTACATTTAGATTAGAATAAATATTAAAAAAAAATATAAGAGTAGGAATATTAATGTGATCAATAGTATAAATGTAATATTTAGTTTTGGGATTTAGAAGTTGGATACTAAATGGATTAGGATCAACCTTATATTTGTAATTCTTCTCATTATGTATGAATTTGATGTAGTGGATTATAAAATATGTAATATCTCTCATATGAAGAGTTAATGTACAACCTAAGATCATGTTTTAAGATAAGGGAAGATAAGGGAACATGATCATGGTGTGGATTATCTTGGGTCTAATGGTAATATGGACCTAATGCATCCAAGTGGTTTATGATTAGTTTATTAAATTCACGACACAAGGCTAGTTTTTTTTAGATTTTATTTGAAATATCCTATTTTTTGAATTAACGAAATATATCTAATATTTATACCTTATCATTAATCAACTAAGACTTTTATAATCATATTGTTATTGATGTTGATTTCGATAAAGAGAAATGACTCATCTACTCTAAAGAAAATTTAATCATTTATTACATATTCTTATATAAATTATATGGAGGGTTCAGTAAACATAATTGTGTTGATAACATGAACTCTGATGGGTTGAGGATCATCAAAAAATATTTTGGATTAATTGGATGAGATTTTTTTTGTCTTGTATTTGTTTCATAAGAAACTTGTGATGATAAGGATGCATTATTACTAATTCCATGAGGGAAAGTTTTCAAGGCATAAAATTGAGTTCATCTATGAAATTCCAATGAGTTTTAGAAAAAGAGTGAGTATGAGGCTCAGGTTAAATAGGTAAGGTACCTTTTGGATGTTTATAAGGGTACACTAGTAGATATGGATCATCACTAGTAGAAGGTTTAGAAGATGTAGGTTGAGATGTGGTATTATATTTAAGTATCTTATCATTAATAGATAGTAGTTTTGGTTTGGTAATATGATATTCATGAGTAGGTTTATGATGAGAATTGAATTTAGCTATGTTTACATGTTGAGAATTGGTATAAGACTGATCATAATCAACATAAATGGCACAAACATCTTCATTAGAGTGTTTTATATTGGGATATGAGGAAGTTTGTGGGATTTTGAAGTTGGAGGTTTGGAAAAGTTTATCTTTTGAGAAACTTTAAGATAATTAGGATGATGTATTTTGATCATGGCATCATGATTAAAGGCATCTCCTAACATTAAATTAACTTCAAATTTTATAATCCCATGACATGTCTCATAAGAAGGAACCAAAAAAATTATTAGGGTTATACCATGGTGGTGAGGTATTATTCTTATAAATGAAAGGTTTAGATTGAGATAAATATTCATTTTTGACATCATCAAGGGTGAGTGGGAAGGAAGTTGAGTATCTACTTTGACTAATCCCATTTTTATTGGAAGGGATTTAGATTGAGAATTTGTGTTATTGATTATGTTATTATAAGTTTATAAATATTACTTAATTGATATATGTGATGGTTCAATTTGATTCATGAGGAAATCTTTTCATTTAGCTTGATCAAGAGCCTTTTCTAAAGTTTGAGGATAAAATATTCAAACTTTGTATTTAAGATAAGGTTTTAAGGTAGTAATAAATAATTTAAATATATCGTCATCACACATGTTATGATCAACTTTGTAGTGAGATATTTCCATATTTTGATAAAAACCTGAGAAAATTCATTAGGTAATTGTTTATCATTGATAAATTGACAAAGATCATTTTTAGGAAGATCATTTTATTTAAATTCTATAACTAGATCATTTTCAAGATCCTCTAGTTTCCATATGGAGTGTTGGGAAAGTTGATTATACCATTTTAAATCATCTACCATAAGGGTTTTGATAATAATTTTAGTGGTAGTAAAAGAATTAGTTTATACCAATCCTTATAGAGATTACCAAATTATTTAAGGAAGATAGTAAGGTCTTTAGTTCCATCATACTTAATTGTTGGATATATATTTCCAATATTTATAGATATGATGAATGAAGTTAAAGGTTAATTTTGGAGATGTTGAATGATTTTTTTATGCATGATATGTTGAGGGATGTTATTATCATTTGAATATATAAGAGGAGGATTTTTTATTTTTATTTTTAGCATGATAATAGGGGTTTTACTTTCCATTTTTAAGATATGGTTTTTCATTTGGAGCATCTAAGAATTATTAGTGATTTGTACAACATTCATTTTTTGAACCATTTGTGTTGGGATTTTATTTGTATTTATATGTGTATAAGGTGGAATGTGTATACACATAATATTTTTAAACTTTATCAATTACTAATGCTTTCTCTCTTGCAGGAACTCATCGAGTCTCAATCTCTTTAAGTGCATGCCTTAAAGGGTGCACTGGGAAAGGGGTGGGAATACCATTGATGATTCAAAATATTGTTGTCCCTTATACAAATAATTATAATTAACACAAACATATCTTATACATTTCCCTAAGATTTGACACCTCCCTTAAGCACTCCTTCAATTAATTCACTAGCTAAAACAACCCCTATCTAAGGCAAAAACTCTTTTGACATTTATCAATCAATGTCATCTTTGGTCAACCATGTCTTAAAATATATTATCACATTACAGGGCTCTATCTACCTTAGCTAACCTAGTTTGAGACCTAACTTGCTTTTATTAATTAATAATATAGGGTCAATTGGGCAGACACTATCAGCTAAAATTTTAGAAGAGTTTAAGGTTAGATTTAGCCATATATACACATTGTTTTCACCATTTATAGATATAAGAATAATATCATATATTATTCATATGCTTATCCACCACTCTTATTTAGGAACATTGCTCAAGGTTTCAATATTTCACTTGGAGATACAGATCTTGTCTTGTGGAAAATTATTTTAGATGCATAGATAAGTCATGTATCTTAGAGATAACCTATCCTTTTTATCCTTACATACCACAAAAAACATCTTATGAATCACCTTATCCAAGGGAGAGATTAAGGATTAATGAGTTCATATAAGTTAAGTATTCTTAACTCTTTCTCCTCCTTGTTAAAGTAGATAGATTTGTAGTTGTTAGATTATATGATTATTTATCCATGAATTAGTGACATTATGTGGTAAGTGACCCCTTACTTAGGTCTAGTAGATACATCTTTGTCATCAGCTCAATTTTTTAAATGTACCAATGAGCATAAGGGTAAGTGTGATTTATCCTCTTTGAGCTAGGATTGATGTGTAGATCAACTTCATTTTCCCTTGAATATATTCTAGTGAACTTAACATGAATTTAACCCTTGTATTTTTTCTTTCACATGATAATTTATTATCATCTTTTATATTTTAATTTATATAATACTTTTTCAAACCTATGAATACATTCTAATAGTTTTGTGCATAGGTTTAACACACAATCTCTCCAAATCGGCAATGTTTTCTCTATATAGGTGTTGTCCAATACTAACTAGATTGATCAATTTGATAATTTTATTTTTCAACCACAAGTTTGTAGACTTTTTCGACCCAATTTACAATATTAGTAGAATATAAAAATCATCATTTGAGTAATACAACATAAAATTAAAAAAAAAAAAGCATCTTCATAAATTATCAAGGTTCATTCTTACCTTATTTATAATTTTTTTTTCCCTTTATATTCCTATTTTCATAATTTATAGTCTATAAAATTTAAACCCTATAGTGAATTGGTTCAAATAGCTCAACATAGTTATGTAGCTTACTTTCTCTCTAGAAGACTCAATCCACCTATTCAACTATGTTCTTTTGGATCTTACTTTTACAAATGGAAGTAACCCTATCAATTATGTTATGTAATGATTGCATATGGTGTCACCTAAACTATATCTATACTTTTTGAAAATAAAGGAATTAACCTATCTTGTTAGTAATTAATTCACTTTTCATTTTTATTACTTGTTTACTTAGATTAACAAACATAGACTAAATAAGAGGTTTTTAATTTACCAATTTAGTCAAACTATTTTTATATTTTTCACACACTTTAAAATAACTTAACACTAAAAATTATTAAACATTTTCTTCCCAAGGTCTACCCAAGGTCTACCTACTTAGATTTCATCACCATGGGGGAAGCCAACTTAGTTTTCTAGCCAAGTATAAACACATGGTTAATGGTATATATTGGCAAAGCACCCAACACCCTTATCACTATGAGATTATGAAGTGAGGGGGTAATCCCCAATACTAAACAATTACCATCAGCAATATAGATCATTTGCAACATAAACTACCTAAAACTATTCATATATTTCTTTTCAAGTTCCTCATTATAGCCAACTCCCTATCACATTAATTTAAAAATTTATTATAACTTAACAACATTAAAAAATAACCACTTAGCTTATTTTTAGTATAATTTTTGTGTTGTGTGCTAAAATTAGATAAATCCCATTGATATAATTGCTTGTGTGTTCAATTATATTTTATTATCTATTACATTGGAAAAAAAATTCCCTATCTTCAAAACATTGTTTCCCTTGTCGACTTAGTCCCTTACATGATGTTTGTTCTATTTATATTTAGTAAATAGTATACCTTTTGGACTATGTATCTTTTTATCTTGTTCAATTTCTTCATTTATAGTACACTATCAACCTATATGACTATGTCCTTTATACCCTATTCTATTTATTATCTTATAAGACACTGTCAATTGGTTTGACTCTGTATCTTAGCAATTAATCCTCTTTTCTATCAAGTTTTTTAACTCTTTCCTTAATCATGGATTTATTATTTGATGATAACATAGAATTAAATCAAACATGATGGTTTTTACCAACCCTAATAGGTTCCCTAAGACACAACTTGTGGCACCCACCATGGATGAAAGCAATGTCCATGTTTCCACTCATAGTACCAACTATGGGACTCCTAACCATTCATCCTCAATACACAACCCTTTGTTATCATTATAAGATGATCATGACTTAGAGTAAATAATTAAAATGCTATTTTTTATCAATGACTTTGCTAAACATAGGGTAAAAGATCCTTCAACCATCTATAATCTCATGATTGGTCCTCATATAGAAGAGCCTAATTTTCCCTCCCCTAATTTTTCTCAAGGATTTGGGGGAACCATTTTCTTTGAATCTCAAAATTTTTATTATATTATATCTCCTTCACACACCATTATATCATCTTCTATGTCTTATTTAACCTCCATGCCATGTATCTATACCAACATGGTAGGTTCAAACTTTAGTGGGACTCTTCAAAATACCCATCCCATCAACCATGCTACTAGTGCATCATTTGATACCAATGCTTCTCATGGTACTAGTGCTTCTTTTGATAACAATGCTACTCATGCCTGTAGTGCATCACATGTTACTATTTCATCCCATACTAATAACACAACTCAAGCTATTAATATTAACATTAATAAGTAAAATTCCATGTCCACTAATCAAAATGTTTCCCAAACTAACCAACTCCTTTTAAGAACACTTAATTAAATGCATACCTTCGAAACTAATTAAGCCAATTAGATTATGCAGATTCCAAATCATCTCATTCATCTCCAAAACTAACCTTAATAGGTTTCATTTGGATTGTAACATCCAAATTCCTCCCCACCCCCTATAGATTCCCATGGTAACCTTATCCAATAACCACCAATCATCAACAAAACCATTAAACATATACAATACAAACCTTTGGTACCTCAAATTGATAAAATTTCCATAAGAGGTATCACACCCACCATCACCTATAATGGATATACCAATCCCACTTTGAATTTAAAAACATTTGGTAACCTTTATAAAAATTGAGTTAAGATTAACACCTTGATTTCTACCAAATTATTAGCTAAAACACTCTAAGGAGAAGCTTTGGATTAGTACAATCAATTAAAAACCCATGCTATCACTAGTCTCAAAGAGTCAGTCAACTCAATAATACAAGAATTTCAAACAAGTGATCTTTCTAAGAATAATTGCCCACATTATAAATTCCAACAACTTGAAATTCAAACAACATGAGCCTTCATCAAATTATGGAAAAACATGTCTATCGAATGTGAGCATAATATTGGAATGTTAGTGTTGTTATGAGGGATAGTCTCAATATTAGTGATGAGAGGGTTTTTTATAAGATGTTTTCCTATGGGAGGGTTCCTTATGCTGGTATTAATTTCTCCAATGGTTAAGTAAGTTTATATAAATTACCATTTAGGTTAGGATAATCTATATCATCATCTTGCATGACATGAACAATTTTGCAATCGATTAGTCTAGATGAGAGCTAGGAGTAGTTACACCATGAAGAGATATCCTCTTAAGTGGATAATATAGGTAATAAAAAAGCACCCATATACACTTGAAATGGGTTGAGGATATCAAAAAATATACTAATAGGTGATTTAATGATGTTAATTACTATGGGAAGAGAAATATCAAGTTGGAAGGTTGAAAGATAAAAATGTAGTTAAAATGAACTAAGTCATCTAGGAGTAATGGGATTAACTAGGTTGATTTAGTGGATTACATCAGTATTGAAATTTTGAATTAAGTTATTCAAGGCCTATATGGTCTACCTTATTGATCTAATTCAATTTTAGGATATCTAGAAAAGTAGTTAAAAATTAGATTGGGCTAGATAGGGCTTATAGGGTTGACCAAGTTGATCTAGTCGAATGCACATATAAAGAAGATTTGAACTAAGTTGTCCAAGACCTATAGTCTGACTAGGTATATATATTAAGACTTAAGGAAATTTGTAAAAGTAGATAAAATTTAGAGTAGGTCAGCCATGACCTACAAGGTCAAACAAGTCAATTTAGTCTAATTTGGGGAAGTTGGAGAAGTTTGGTGACCAAATAGGCTGGGCTATTAGAATGAGTTACAAATGTAGAAATAAATAGAGTCTAAAAAATTATTAAGTCAATTTTGTTGACATATTTATATAGGAAAAAAATAGATAGGATATTGAAAGCTTACTAAGTTGAGTTGGTTGCCTTAGTTGTATATATAGGAAAAGATAGAGTTTTGAAACCTACTAAGTTGAGCTAGTTGAGTTAGTTGTATAGGTGGGGAAAATATAGATAAAATAATTCAAGTTGGTCAAATTATTTGAATTTGGAAATAAATTAAATATTAATTTGAATAAAATACATAAGACTATGTTGAGTTTGGTTGACTAAATATGTTCACACACAATCAACTAGGTCGATGTTGGTCAATCTAGTTGAAACATATAGTACAACACTATATTAATGTTGGTAAATATATTATAAAACACAATAGAGAATACCAATAAGAAAAAAATGTAATTTTATAACTATTAGTGCCAACTAATTGTCTAAAAAGATGATCAATAAATTATACTAAAAGGATTAATTGATTCATAGGCTTTTAAAGATACTTTCTTGTCTATTGGATAATGATAGCCAAATGTTTTAGATACCTAAATATGGAATAAATAAAATTCCCTTATCCCACCAAACTTAGTTTCAATGGTAAGATAAAAGTAAATTTTCAACTTAAACTACTAACTAATGCACCACACAATCAAATTGATGGTTGGATTTCTAAGGTTCAATTCAAAGGAAAATCTTAGGCATTTCCAAAACACTATGGGGTATGTGGAAATTTAATATTTTGTTTAGATCTATATTATGGATATGAGTATTTGGTAAATACCCATATGCCATGCTATATTTAAACTATAGACAAGGATAGTAAATAGAGTATCATATAACCCTTCATGATAATAACTAAGTTGTTTAAAATGTGTTAGCATGTTGTTTCTATAGAAATCAAGATAAAATGAAAATAAAGGAAAACATAAAATGTCAAAAACCAATTTGAATTTTTACAAAGTAAATAAATAGGTAATCAAATATCTTTTTAAGAAACTATGAGATCAAATTGCCTTGCTTATGCTGAAAAAGAAACACACAATATAAGGTTGGGTAGAGCAATCTAGTTGAAAATAAAATAAAACACAATTGAGTAAGCCAAATATTTATGTTATTAAAATAGGTTGAAAACAAACAAAATCAACTAGTTCAACTTAGTTTGTTTACTAGAGAAGATATCCACATAACTAACTCAACCATATTGACTTAGTTGACTATGTGATACTATTTTGTAGAATTGGAAAAACTGGTAAAATAGAGTAAAAATTAAAAAGTTAAATGATTTTTATGAAATACAAAAATGAAAAATTAAGGTAATTGACAAAAATGGAAGTGTGTATATTTTTAGAGTGAGCCTATGAAATATAACTAGGTTGTCTAGGTCAACTTAATTGGTTGATTGATAATGCTAAAGATTTGACTTTTGATTATATTGTCCAAGCTTGCTTGAGTCCTATAGAGGAAAAAATATGAAAAACATAGAAGATAAATAAGGATGAACATGTTGAATTGATTTATAGAAAGATAAAAATTAGAAATAATGAAATGAAACTAGGTTAGCCAACATGGTCTAGTTTGATAAAAAATTAAAAAGTAAAGACAAACAAAATTACCTAGGTCAACTAGCTTGAGTTAGTTGATTGTTATCACATATGATTGCACCTATCTTGATTTTTTAGCTTGTTGTGTAAGTACCTAATGATACAATGGAAAAAAATCCAAAGCCATGGGACCTTAGCAATTTAAGGTTAATCTCTGGAGAAGGTTGGCTTCCTTTCACTAAATCTAATACAAACTGATAAAATACCAATTTTGTGGAAATCTTGTTCTTTAGTCATTTTTGGATCCTAAACTAGGGTTTTAATGAGAAAAGGGTTGAAGAATTAAAATTTGTAGAAAATTAAAAAATATGGTGATTACACCAAATATTGTATAGTGGATCTAGATGCTTACTTCACAAACACAATTGAGCAAAAAATATATTGAATTTTTTAAAAGCAAAAACTCATGCAAATTTCAAAATCATAGGCAAAATTTTAGTTATTTTTTAGAAAAGGAAAAAGGATATTTATTCCAAAAAATATTATCAAGAGGGTAAAATACCACATATGAATTTTCTTGAGATTGAAATAAAAGACAAAGATTCCATAGAAAATCAAATAACTTTGCACAACATAGAGAATCCAAAGATAAGAAAGGCAAAAATTCAAATTTATTTCTCTGCAAAGGTTACAAATTGTAGTGAATACATTCAAAATTCATAAATATATAACTAACAACAAAAAGATAAATTGGGTCATGGGGTCTACCCATTTTCATACAAAATATGTCATTAAAGATATGTAGTTGTTGAAACTTGAACACTTAGTTCAGAAAAATTATGTAGATCTAAAAATCTTCATGCAAAAAGAGGTGATCTATTCTATTTCTAGCATCTTGGACTTATGGAATAGCTAGAACATAGCATGCATGAGCTAGGCATGATCTTGGGCATATCATGGCATGGCTAGAACCAAAAATCTCAGTGCAAGGCTTCTCCATCTGACGATGACTAAAAATAGCTCTCCATGTAATAAGTAGCACCAAAATATAACTTGCATTTTATAGAAAAAAGATAACATTGAAATAAATTTCAAGTTTCTTTCCATGCAAAACCTAAAGTGAGACTTTTACAACATCTAAGTCTTTATCACTTTTACAAAAAAAAAAATCGTGAAATTTATACTTCATGATTTTACACCTTTTTAACAATTCAAATTAATCAAAATAGAAAGTGTGATTTGTACTTGTTTTTTTTTCAACTTCCACATTCAAAAAATATAAAGTGTAATAATATGTCATTCTCTTTCTCAAAAGAGTTATAAAAAATAAAGATATACTTTTTCAATTACAATTTAAAATGTCTTTTAAATGAAATTACACATGATAGTAATGTTTTAAAATATTCAAAAGGAGAGGAAAATTTAATCTATGTCCAGAATCTCCTCAACTTTCTTATCATTATATGCTTGTAGCTTCTCTATGTATGTATCAAAGGCCTTAAATATTTTATGTATTCACTTTGCATCTAGCTCGTAAGAATAAATTTTGGAGTCTAAAAAATTTTATTATACATCAAATTAATCTATTCTAAAGGTTATTATTCCATTAATTTTAGTTCTAATCTCATCAATTACTTTCTCATACTCTATAAACATGTGAATGGAACTTAAGACAAAGACTATGTCTTTCACAGACTCCTTAACAATTACATTAAAATGATTTTAAACATGTTCTACCTAAAGGATATTGTTAGCATCATCCATTGGTCATCATGAAAATAAGTTCATCATGAAATCAATCTTGTATTTCACATCAATATCCTTTTCATGAGCCTCCTTGGTTCACTCCATAGGCTTTGTTAGTACCCTTATCAAAAATTAAGTGACCCTATGTAGTTCCTTGTGTTCAACATCATCCTTCAGTTATTTATCATAAATGAGGTTATTTATGTCAATTTATTTTATGGATATTAATTTAATATAATACATATTTAAGATATAAATTTATCCTTCATAGCTTTTGATCTGTTCCTTCAAAATTTCTTTCCTCTCCATGATGACTCCATAATGCTCCATCATGACTGCAAGAATTGTGTTACCTTTCATGATCAATTCCTCAAAAAATTATTTTGTATCCCTTCCCATGTGAGTAATATATCATACATAATCAATTTTAACTTGATCTATAATGATTGGATACACTACTTGCAATTGTTGTGATGTTTCACCAAGCTTTATGGACTAGTTGAGTGCTTCGGTCAACTAATCAATCTTTTTTTTAGCTCATCCTTGGTGGCTTTATCATGATCAATTATTTGAAAGAGATAGTTTATACCTCTACACATCATTATTGATTCCCACTCGTGTCTATTAAATAAGGTGTATATGAGAAACCTGATCTGCCACAAGATCCTCTTTTGATTTGTCTGGTAGGGGAACTATAATCTCAACATATCTCTCTCCCTTATCATTAGTGAATGTTCTTAAGATGGTCCTAAGAATGAATTTTTATTTATTCTTGAATTATGACATGATAAAGTCTAAATTTATAGGATAAATCATTATTTTCCACTTCTTACTCACTAATTATGCTAATCAACTAAGGGTAGCCTTTTTTTGAATTGACACGGTCACCAAGGAATCTGTAGCTAATGTAGCTATACTAACTAATACTGTGTCTAAGGAATCTCTTGGGAAGATGATACTAGTGGTTTCTCAAGAGGTACCTATGATTTTCCACCCTTGAAAATAGTTTATAAACCAATATCTACACCAAGTTTCTAGGTTGCTCTAACCTCAACTGATGGCATGGATGAAATAGTGAAAATGGGGGAAGTGGAGGAAAAAAAAGCAACTATGCCTACTAAGGGAGTAGAGGATGGAGTACACATATGAGTTTTGAATTAGGAACTGATGGAAGGGTGCAATCCAATGTACTAAATGTGTCAATTATGTGTGTAGGACCACTTAGGGTTGGTGATGTGAAAATAGTGGATTGAGATGAACAAGAAATAGTACTTACCCCAGGGTTTGAGATAGCCTATGGAATCATAGTCAAGATGAATAACTCCATGGAAATGTACTATTAGGTGGTGTTAGGAATTAATCTTGATGAAAAGGAAGGAATTTTAAATGGAATGGAAAGTGGGAGTGGATCAAATGGAGAAGTTGAAGTGGGAAGATGAGAAAGTGAAGTGGAAACTTGAACTTCCACTCTAAGGGGACCCTAAGTGTCCACTTGAATTATTTGTGTTGATTTCAATTAGCTTATTGAGGTGAGTAGAGTGGTAGATGAAGTGGGGATAAGTGGAGGGCTTGACACTAGAGGTGAAAGAGTTGAAACTTGTGGAGTAATGGGAATCTGAGATGATTAAGGAGTAGAGATAGCTAGTGGAGGTGTTGAAACCTCCTATATAATAAGTGTAGGAGAAGGGGGAGTAGTGGAAATGAAATTCAATGATATGGGATATGAATTTGTAGATCCCTATGCTATTGAGATTGTGTCTTCTATTGAAATATTAATAGGTTCATTTGTAGCTTCTCCCTATCTACTGGATTTCCCTTTTCTTGCCTTTGTCTTTGTCTTTTTATTATTCTTAGGTTCCTATAAAGGTTCCCTAGGTCCCTCCTTTAATGAAGCAATAACTTATACCTTAAGCCTCAAAAGCTTTTCCTTAACCCCTATGGTTTCTCTTGTGATTTAAACTCCCTTGATCCTTAGCCAATTGAGAGTTTTATTGATCACCAGGGTTGTTCTATCAAATAGTGAGAAAGATTTAATAACTTACCACCTTATTAGTGGTAAAGGTTTGGCAATGATGTATGTGAGGTATATGTGGTCTAATCTAGACTTTTCATACACCAAGTCATTAGATATTAGTGCCAAATCATAGTCATTTCTTTATTATACATGCATACTAGAATAGTCCCTCATTCCGACCATTTATTCATCATTATAGTTTTCTTAGAAATCCTCATAATATGGCACATGTTTATATGTCACTAATTATAATGCAGTAGTGACCTTACTGCATAAATCAAAGTAAGGTCTAGAATTTAGAGTCCTCGATGTTACTAGGCACATCTCTACCTCTATGTTTTTAGCATTCAAAAGAGATTGGCATGTGTAATGGAAAATATAAATAGGTAAATGTATCCTTACCTTATGTCTATCAAAAAATAGCTTATGTGTATCCAATAACTACCTAACCAACTCCAATAATACATATTTATCACTTAAAAATTGGTGAAGTGTGTAAAGACAACCATTGAATCCAACTACCTAGATGTAGGAGTAGGTGGGGAACTGTATGAAGAAGGAACCCCATTTGGTAATCTAATCTTTTTTCATTTGAAAAAATCTTGTTTTCCCAATATCTTGATTAAACATGATGGTGTTGTAAATGAAAGATCATTAACTGTCCTAAATAATTGTCTACTAGCCTATAGAGTGAGGTTAGGGTAGTAGTTATATACTTTAGCTATTTTTTCAATAATTGTATTAAGGCCCAAGAAAAATATTCCTTTGGATAGGATATAGACAACATATGATCTCATATAATTTTTTTTGTCATTTTCACCTCCATCAAATATTTATGAAGGGAATCACTTAGTAACTAGGCCCAATGTATCTTCTATTTTTTCTCTCTAATGATCTATATATACTAGTACATCTAATTATGATAACACTTGGGATTGGGATTACCAGTGACTTTGTGCAATAGTGCTATGATATCTCCCACCTCCTCTATAAAATTAGACCTAAATATAGTCTTGGCCAATCTAGAGGAGGTATGTTTGGGAGTCTTGAGCCATTATTTTTTAATTATATTTTGACATCCATATTTCTTTTCCTCATAAAATTATGTATATGTTTTTGGTGTTATATCCAAATAACTCTCAAACTCATGGATGGTAAACACTATGTCGATGAAGTAGGAATCAAGATATATAACTTTATCCTCTTTCTCAATAAAGAATTATCTCTTATTAGGGTCATAATGTTGATCCATTATGAGGATCAACTAAAGAATTTAAATATAAAGAGGAAAGGCTACGACATATGGTAAACAAGAGCCATAAATACTCTAGATCCAATCACTTTTAAAATCTACACCTATCCTAGCCCAAAAATCTCCTAAGTCAGTATGACCTAAATCTATATCTATTACCTCTACCATATTGAATTATAAGTAAGAAGTTGCTCTGGGGCCCCTAGATTTGAACTTCATTTCATTAGGATGGATGGAAACTAAATTTACTACTTCCAAAAAATTAAATGTGAAAATTGGTATAAATTGCAAGTGTTTGGAGCACTTGTGTCCTCTGACAAAAATTGGAGGTACTCAAATCATGTCTAATGTTTGTGTTGATTTGATCCAAAACTTGAAAGTCTTGGTTGAATAATTTTTCAAGAACACATAAATAATAATTCTATCTCTGAGAAGAGATGTTTTATTACTCAAAATTGTAGATATAACATATGCCTATCTCGGGGAAGAGATGTCTGATTTCCATTTTAGGTTACATCTTAATTTATACACATTTTTAAGGTATGAGGAGGATGTGGAAGGTTACCAATATTGAGGGAGATTAAGTGGTTTGATTTCCATTATTTACAACAATATAAAATTTGAGGAATTACTATTTTTATAAACTTCTTATTTTTAGATTGCACTACTAAAATCAAAATTTGGGGCACTTCTATTGGGTTTTCAAGGGTCAAAACCCATTGATAAAATATCATGTCATCTCACCAAATTCTACTAATTATTAACTTTCCAACATTTCAAATGGGGAGTAAAACAAAACTATGGTGCAAAAGTTATGGCTCCTAAAATTTCTACCACCAATTGCGGTAGAACCATTACCCAAATTGTCACCTAAAATGTTTCTTGGATCATTCCTCCCTCCTTGAGAAGCAATGGTCCCCATTTCATCAATATTTATCATAAAGTGTGGTATTTTTGTTTTTATTTTATTCTCGATGCATACTTGGAATGTACTATGCTTTATAGAGCTATGCTTTATGGAGTTGTGCTTTATGGAGTTACACAGGGCCTGATTGTTCACCATTTCTATCTAACCATCAGTATTTCAGTGCAAGTCCATTGAACTTCCTTAGCCTGGTATCTATTTTATTCTATTGTTTTTTAGTTTGTGTATTTAGGGTTGAAACATTGACCTTTTGAATTTTTATTGAATGACCACCATGAGAATGAATTTATTGGCACTAATCAGGGAGATAAATGTAGAAGGTGGTACCTCTAGTACCCTATAACACCATGTTCTAATAGTGAGGGTGATCATTCAGGTTTTTGATTCATAAATGGCATGTTGATCATACATGAAGGGCTAACCAAGGAGTACATCACAAATATCTATATTGACCACATCACACAAGACCTCATCTTGGAAAGGTTTTATTACATATGAGAGAAGACATTGGTGGGTGAAATGGAGGTTTCTCCCTAGACTCAACTGTCTAATACTATATGGCTTTGAGTGAGGCTTTAGAGATAGATTTAGGATTTTCAAAACATTAGTAGAGATTAAATTCTTTTAACTCCCACTATCAAGAATGAAATACAAAGGCTTACCTTTCACCCATAAATTAGAGTGAAACAACCTTTCCTTGTCATCTACCCTCTCCTTATGGGTATGTGATGAATCAACAATGGCATCAGGCTCAACATCTAAAATATTTTCTTCACCCTCTTCAACTATAGGGTGTGTATGAGGTAGAGTAGTAGATGTTGAGGATTATGAATCAAAAAGAAGGGAATTGATGGCTCGGCATTCTTCTTTAGAGTGAGTTCTAGATTTATGGTAATCACACCATTTCCTAGTCTTTCCTTCTTTTTGCTTCCAATTTTGGCCTCATGTTTGACCTTCTTTATCACTTTTCCATTTTGAAGGCTGACTCTTTGTATTCATTCTTCCATACTTCTATTCAATCTACACCATGAACTTGTACACCTCATTAAGGGTTTCCAAATTAAAGAGTTCCATTTCCCCTATATATACCATTGTATTCCACCATGATATTTGAGAACCTTATGTTTCTCACTTTCCAAGATTCCCAATCTCGTAGATAGAAAATGAAAAATGTTAGTGTAATCTTGAATAGACTATTCCTTACCTTGGCAAAATTGTTGCCTCTCTATATACATATCATCATTTGCTCCAATGGGGTAGTATTATTCCTTTAAATCTTATATGAAATCATCCTAGGTAGGTTCTACCTCAAGGCCAATATCATCCATACTGAATCTCTTCTTTTACACATCCCATCAATTTTTTATAGGCAATGATGCTTTCAAAAAAGTAAAAGTGATCTTCTCTTTATCGGTTAATTTATTTATAGAAAAATAGGATGACAATTGATCCAACCAGTTTTATTCTGCATCAACATTGATTTTGCCTTCCAATGTAAGGATATCAAAATTCACCTAAACCTTGAAGGGTGTTGGGGCACTAAAAATATGTGGGGTTGTAGATGAGGAGATAGAATTTCCCATCAAGAGTTATTAGAGAATTTAGGCAAATTGTTATCACATATATGCTTGCTACTTCTGGAGGGTTTCATTCACCATTTCCTTTAAATTATTAGATGTCTCAATTTTATCCATCATTTAAGGTCATTTGGAATGAACAGGTGGATAGTCTATTGGATCTTGTATTTTCCACCCAAGCTTCCTATAGTCTAACCTCATCCTCAGGATCATACACTCTTAATACAAACCACTCTAATACCACTAATCAAAAACATGAAAGTCTCAGTTGAAGAATATTTCAAGAACACACAAATAATAATGCTATCTCTGAGAAGAGATGTTTTATTTCTCAAAATTGTAGATACAACATATGCTTATCTCTAGGAAGAGATGTCTAATTTCCATTTTAGGTTATAGATTCATTTATACACATTTTTAAGGTAGGAAGAGGATGTTTAAGGTCACCAATATTGAAGTATATTAAGTGGTTTGACTTCCATGATTTACAACAATACAAAATTTGAGGAATTATTATTTTTAGAAACATATTATTTTTAGACTACACTACTAAAATTAAAATTTGGGGCACTTACATTGGGTTTTAGAGGGTCAAAACCCATCAATAAAATATCATATCATCTCACCATGTTATACTCATTCTTATATTTAGAATTGTTCAAATGGGGAGTCAAACAGAGCTATGGTGCAAAAGTTATGGCTCCCAGAAGTTCAACCACCAATTAGGGTAGAACCGTCACCCAAATTGTCACCTGAAATGTTGCTCAAATCATGCTAAAGGGATAAAACAGAGGTGGGATGTGTTTGAGACACATACAATTTCCATGGTGTAATGTAATTTTGTGAGGGTCAAGGGTGCTAGAGGCACAATAAATCTATGGAAGAAGTGGGAGGTGCTCGGACCACATCTACTCTCTGTGGTGCTAAAATTCTTCCAGGCTTATCAAGTGTTTAAGTTAGGTTTAGTGTTTGTGAGGAAATTGGGGGAATCTATATGGAATATTCATTGTTTTTCATTTTTTATGTATATGTTTGGGAATATTTTGTTTGAGGAATATCTCACTTTGAATGCAAAATATTTGAAGGGAAAACTAGGGTTATCTTATGGGAATGATCCTTGATTGATATATGCAAGATTTAGAAATGGAAAAAACCTTAGAAAAATCCTAGAACTACCCTTACTTAACTTATTAACCTAGGACTACAATTGAATATAAAAGTGACTAATTCATCATCATCTAAACATAAGAAAACCTAAAATGACACTTTAAAGGAAAAATGATGAAAACTATGCAAAATCATGGAACTTTTTGAAAATAATTTAAAAAATGGGAACTATGATGAAAAATAAGGGGAATACCATGTAAATTAAGTAGGTGATGTGGATATGTATTTGTATTAATGGTGTAGGTGCTAGGTTTGATGTGCCTTGAGGTTCAAAGTCATGGTGTAAGTGGTTATCAGAGTTCGAGGACGTACTTCAAATTTTTTTAAATGATAAATAATATATAAAAAGAGATATATTTTATAGGAAAAATATAAATTAATTGTATTCATGGTGCTTGGTGGTGGAAGTTGGACCTACTTGAAGAGGTCCACTCTATACAAAAAGGTTGGTCTTAGTAGGAGGCGGGACTCAACATGCACTTTGCATGTTAAAAATGTTCAATGTGTACCTCAGGTTCTACATTTTGTAGAAAGTGATTTGATTGGTTGGCATAAGTTATAACTACTTGAAATAGATCCAATTTCTATAAATGAGATTGTATACTTTGGTAGAAGGTGCAACCCATAGGGCACTTTGCACATTTGGAATGTACAAAGTGCACTCAAGGTTACACATCCCACGATGTTATGAATTGATAAGTTTTGGTGGAACATGGAGACCATGGTTCACTTTTCACATTTACAAATTTAAAATGTGCACCCAAGGTTTTAGGTCCTGTAGAAAGGGGTATTAAAGTCTTGGTAGGATCGAGAGCCTGTCATGCACTTTACACATTATGAAAATATATAAAGTGCATGCCAAGCTCTAGATTCCACTAGATGGTTGCAAGGTGGGATATGGATCCTACCATGTATTTTTCACATTCAAGAATGTACAAGGTGTATGGTGAATTTTGGATTCCATAGTTTTGGGTTTTGGTGCTTTGTGGGATCCCAAACTTGTGAAGCAATTTTCATAAGTGAAAATTGCATCTAGAGTCCCAAATTCCATAATTTAGGGAAAGATGGGTTTTTTTAAGGATTCAAGGATTTTTCATAAAACATAAATGGGGTCTCCTTTGAGGTGTTATGTAATGATATTTTTGGGACAAAAATATCAATATTTTTGGTGACCTTTATGAAATGATTGCCTACTAATCATTTTCACTCTAGTAGTCTTTCAAGACATTGGGCATGGAGTCAAATTTTCTCTAAAAAACTCTAACCTAGGAAAGAAAAAATTAGGATTTTCATAGACAAAATAAATTAAAAAAATAGACAAACAAAAAATAGGAAAAAAGTAACCAACCTAAGGAAACAACTCCTAATGAGTCTGACCTATGTAAAAGCACTTATTAAAAAAACATAACAAACCTTATTATATACAAAATTTTAACCTTTTCAAAATAAGTTCTTTACCTCAAAATCAAGCTTTGAGGTATATCTTATTAACTAGGATTGGCATTTCTACTCCATCAAGCTTGGAGAGATAGAATGCATTAGCTCCTTTGCACTGATTGATGATATGTACCACTCCATATTGCATCAAATTTAGTGGGCTTGCCTAGTTTTGATTTATCTACATACCACTTAAGGACCATGTTTCCTTCATTGAAACTTATTATAGTTGCCTTTTTATCAAAAGTCTTATTGGTTTGTGCTTGATTTGGTTGTAAGACTTTCATTGATTGATGCCAAATTTATTCAAGCTCTATGAGTTTTTCTAGTCTCACAGTCATCTCATCACTATTGATTAGGTCTAATTGGTGATTGAGATTGAAATATGGAAGTTTAATTTATAGTGGTAATCATAGTTCTCTTCCATATACAAACAAAAAATGTGAATTATCGATGGCTCTCTTAGGTGTAATTCTATCAACCCATAGTGTTGATTTGAGTTTTGTATGCCATGTCCTCTGGTTATCCTCCATTATTTGTTTGATAATTATAATTAGGTTCTTATTAGTGTACTTAGATAGGAAATTAATCTAGGGGTAATAATTTGAATAATTTCTCAAGTATATAATATTCTTGACAGTGCATTCACTGACCTTAGTGCCCATAATGCCTTAGCATTATTTGATATTATGTTGTGAGGAATACCAAATCTTGAAACTATGTCATCCATGAATTAGAGAATAGATGTTTTAGTGGAATACCTTAGAACAACCACTTCAATCCATCATGTAAAATAATCCATTGCTGTGAGAACCCATTTATTACCTATGCTTGATGGTGGATTGATCATGCCAATGAAATCCAATCCCCATTGGGTAAATGGTTGGTCCACTTAAAGTGGTTTGAGAGGGAGTGCATCTAGTCTTTGCTTACTAGTGAAGTAAACACACTTTTCACAATTTATTAACCATTTATGGGAATCCTTAAATAATTTAGGCCAATATTAGCCTCTTCTCATTACCTTTATGGCCTTAGTATTTGAGAAAAATGTCCTCCTAATGGTCCATCATGAAATTTCTTAAGCACTTTGGGGGCTTGCTCATGATCAATACATCTTAACAAGATTCCATTCATGTCATTTAAAAATAAAATTCCATCAATAAGAAAATATGGAATTTATTTGACTCTTTTCTTTGACTACTAGAATTCATAGGGGTATTTTCCAGTCTGTAGGAAATGAGTCATGTCTTGAATCAAGATGTTAAAAGGAGGTGGATTGTCTATCTAAGGTATATCTTGAGCTTACGCCATGTTAGATACTAGTTTTATAGTCTTGATGTTGGCATCCAATTTTTCACATAATCCTTTTCCTCTTACTAGATTCATGATTATGATATCCACATCATACTCCATGACCTTGGTGATCAATCCTACTCTTTTTTTGTTTATCTCCATACTTAACAAAAATTCATTGATGCTTTGATAACTCACCATTAGATGTATTTTATTGTTGGAGAGAATATGTCTAAATTTATTGAGTGTTATGATTATCGTATATATCTACTTCTCTACAAAACTATAATTTTCTTCATAACCTTTCAAAGATTGGCTGAAGAAAGATATCAACTACTCCAAATCTTCTTGATTATGCTGAGTTAGAATTGATAAGATACTTGATGCCTAGGTAGATTAACTAGGGTAAGGGCTTGGGATATGGCCTATTTTATGGCCTTTAAGATCTCTTTTCCTTCATTCATCCAACTAAAAGAGTCCCATTCTTTAGCATTGTAGTAAAGGGTTTTACTAAAAAGGTGAAATTCAACATGACTCTTTTCATAAAGTTGATCTTCCCAATAAAGCTTTGTAGCCCTTTTTGTGACTTAGTAGTGCTAATGAAGATATAGATCTAATTCATTTAGGTTCTATTATAAGACCTTATTTTGACACTGTGTCCCATTAGCTTCCCCTCGTGTACTTGATCACACATTTCTTAGGGTTAAGGGAAATTGCAAATTCTCTACACCTTTAAAAAATATTTCTTAGGTGGTCTAGATATACATCAACATGCTTTGAGTATACTATAATATCATCTAGCTATACTAGAATTATATTATTTATCAAACCTTTAAATGTTATATACATGGCTCTTTGAAATGTTGTGCCTACGTTTTTTAGACCAAATGGCATTTTTATGTATGAGTATGTGCCTTATTTATTGGTGAAGTCAGTTTTAAATTGATTTATTTCTTATACCAAGATTTGGTTATAACCCAAATAACCCTCTAGAAGATGGAATATTTTATATTTTGACACCATTTATAGAATTTGTTCTATAGGGGGAAGAGGATAGTGATCTTTAGATGATGCTTTGTTTAGGTCCCTAAAGTGCACACACAATCGGATTTCACCATTTTTATTTTTGATAGGAACCAGAATTGCTAAACAAGATGAGTGTACGATCAAAAATATTATATTAGCCTCTATCAACATAGAGATCTTATTTTTCATTAAGGGTTCAATATTAGGATTCATGGGTCTCTATTTTTGCCTGACAGGTTTTGTATTTAGATCCAGTTTATGGTGTGTTGTGCTAAACTTGGATCAAATCCTCTTAAGGCATGATAACTCCAAGTGAAGTTATCATCAAACTCTTAACATAATTTAACAAAATCATGATTTTTTAAAATATTGCATACCTTTCCTATCTTAAGAGATTTGCCTTCTAAGATTATGGGTTCACAATCTTCTTCATAGAATGTAATGTTCTTCTTTTCACATTTTAGCTGGTCATCCAAATTGAAGATGTTTTCTAGTGTAATAAGACCCATAGCTAGCTTATTAAATTTTTACTAAATAATTTGATCATCATAATGGTCTTGTATCCTTGGTTGATTCCTCTCTAAAAACTCAGCCTCTTCTCTCCAAAAATTTACAATCTTATTATCATTGTCAAAGACTTTCCAATTAGTTGCATTATTAAGGATAAAAGGCCTTATGATCATCCTCACATTCTAGTTACTCTTCTTCTTTATTTTGATTGGTAGGTTATAATAGGACCCAATTGAGGGTATGCAGTTAGTATATTTATTTTGTGCCCTTGGTACTACTTGAATGTTTAAAGTAGTGAAATCTTTTAATATGTCCCAAACCTTATGTTTGTAAGACCTTAGTAAATTGTTTTTGGTTACATTTTTTATCTAACTTAGTGAATAATGATCTTACTATCACCAAATATCTAAAAAATCTTGATTCCTCTATCTTTGGCCAAATGGAGCCCTTAAATGAAGGCTTCATATTTAACTACATTGTTATTACAATTGAATTGATGTTTGAATGAGTAGAAGTAGCTCTCTTTCTATGAATAAATCAATGCAATACCCACACTTGAACCATTTCTACTTCTTGAGCCATCAAAATATAATTACCACATCCCTTTAATATCTTTGGTTGGTTTGACTAAATTTAGGATAATTACATCTTTCTCATGAATGCAATATGTCCCTAACCCTATTTCCTATACATATTCATAAGGATCAAATTTATGGGTTGATCCCTACTCATCCAAATGAGTGTTTGGAATTTCCTCTATAGGTGTTGTGTTATCTTGATCTATTTCTTCCTCTTCTTGATCTTGCAATGTATAATTCATTTCTATGGGAGGAATATGATTGAATGGTTTTATATGATCTTTTATAATTATCTCAGCTCTTATTATTACTCTAGTTCCATATATTTTTCTAAGTAGCATGTGAGACCAACTTGTAGATAGATATCCTCCCATCGTTGTAGTGAAATCTCTTGAAATACAAATGGAAAATTATGGGGAATATCTATGACTAAAATATCTTGAGTAATTGATAGGCTTGGGGAAGCATGAATAGTGAAGTTTAGTCCCTTTATAGTTCCTACTATATAGATATCAATCCCATATAGTTTCATTACTCCCTTATTAACAAATGTCTATTTTACTCCCAAAGCATCATCTATTTTCTTGGGAATTATTGAACTAATAGCCCCTTAATCTACCATGCAATTGTGTACTAGATGCTTCCCTATTATAAGCAAAAGATAAAAGGGAGGAGGCTTACCATTTTTCTCATTTTATTATTAGCTTGAGAATGACATAGATTTATTATAGGTGTAGGCCCTTTGGTTGTAACCTTTTTCGATATCTAGAAATTCTTTAGAGCCTCCTATAGTAAGTCCCTTTGTGATAGTATAAATAGGGTTTCCCACATAGTGACGTTCAGGTTAGTCTTCTTTATTTTATCAACTATGCTAAAAGGGATATTACCAACCTTTTCTAGTGCTTCTATAGGGGTTGAATATTATTTTATAAGATTTGGAGTGGGCACTTTCACTTTGAACTAGCTCATAAGTACAAAGGGCAGACTTTAAATTATGTCTCTTTATTGGTTCTACTATATCTTTAGAAGTTGAAGCTTGCTCTACCCTAGGGGTCTGATCAGCTTCTATTAATATTTTATTAGAACATGTATTATTTGGTATAGGACCTCAACTATCAAAAAGTGCTTCATCTTGGCTTATCCCACTGAAACCATCCTCCTACTAGTTTATAAAAGTTGTTTCACTTTGAGCAGGTTCTTGTGTGTTTGATTATTCAAAATAGATTCTTCCTATTGTGCTTTCATATTTAATATACATTACACCATCAAAGCTTGACTAATTACACCATTGGGATAAGTGTTATAATTATGGGGCTGATTACAAGGATAACACCACTTGTACTCTTGAGCCAAATTATTTTGATTAGGGACAATGGCTTTGGAATATCCTAGAATTAGTAAAGCATGGGTGTTTGGAGGTATTAACTATGAATTTTGTCCTTATTGATGGTTTTTACCTTGTTATGGATGCTTATTCCCTTGGTATACAGGTTTAGATGGTTGAAAAGGTTTATAGTTCTGAGATTGCTACTTTTTCATCACCACTAACTCATTTAAAAACTCTTGAGTAATAATTTGACCTCATATAGATCATCTATAGGTACAAGAGTCAAAGCAGGTGCCTTGATCATAGTGGGAATCGGAGCAAGTGTAGGTGGGGGAATAAGCACTATTTATTAAAATAGAGGCATTGGTGACCTTGGTGAAATTTGACCAGCTTGGATTAAATAATTTTCTACCCTTATTACAATATTGTAAGATACAAGAAGTGTGGTGCCACCCATTGACTAAATCATTACAACTATATCACTATTAAGGGATCTTAGGTAATACAAGAAGGCATTATTTATAGTGGATTTAACCAAGATTGAGATTCTATTCCAAATCTTCTAGAAATGATAATTAAAGTTAGTCATTTACTAATGAGGAGCTCATTAAATAGTAGTTAACTATTCAACCAAGGAAAGGTGGTCACTCTTTTCCTCAAAATGGGTGTACATTTCAATGCATAACTTGTCCCAAACTTAGATTAAGGTAGGATTAAGGCCTCTGTACCATTGTAAAGCTTCCCCTTAAAAGAGGAGACTAGGAGTCTGATTGTAACATTATCTTCAACAATGTTATGGATTGAATAGATATTATCAATATCTTGTGTGTTTTGAAGTAGTGGTAGAGGTTTCACTAGTAAAATATGGTAGGCTTTTTAATTCTAAGACTTGTATATCATCATGTTGGGTCAAAATGAGTGGACTTCCTATATTGAAATCTATTAAATTCTAATTTCTATCTATTTTGGGAGGTATAACACTGATAGGAGTTACCAAAGGGGATGGGAACAAAACTATAGGATATACCTTAGGCTGAGGGGTGACTTGTTTTGATCTCTTTTTAGATGTAAATGCCAATTCTAAAAAATCAGCCCTCTTACCTTTAGTAGATGATCTTGTTTATTTACTTGGCATAAATCTTCTTAAAAACATGAGTTTGTAAGCCAATGGAGTCACCATTTTCTTTAATATTTGCATGAAACTCATATAATGCTCATTGAGAATAACACTAATCTCTGTGTAATTTTTGAGTCCCATCGGGCATCCCAAAAATTCTTATCACATAGGATTACACCTATCTTGATTCTATAACTTGTTGTGTAATTGCCTAATGATATAATGAAAAAACCTTCAAACCCATCGGACATTATCAATTTTAGGTTAATCTCCAGAGAATACTATATTCATTTCACTAAATCTAATGCAAACTGATAATATACTAGTTTTGTGGAAATCTCACTCTATAGTGCTTTTTGGATCCTAAACCAAGGTTTTGATGAGAAAAGGGTTGAAGAATTGAGATTTACATAAAACTAAAAATATGGTGATTGCACCAAATATTATATAGTGTATCTAGATGCTTACTTGACAAACACAATTGATTAGAAAATAGATTGATTTTTTTTTAATCATAAACTCATGAAAATTTGGAAATTAAAGGCAATATTTTAGCTATTTCCAAAAAAGGGAAAAGGATCATTATTACAAACAATATTATCAAGAGGGTAAAATACCATAAATGAATTTTCTAGAGAGTGAAATAAAAGACAAAGCTTCTATAGAAAATCAAATAACTTTTCACAACACAGAAATTCCAAAGACAGGAAAGGAAAAACTTCAACTTTATTTCTTGCCAAAGGTTACAAATTGTAGTAAATACATTTAAAATTCATAAATGTATAGCCAACAATAAAAGATAAATTGGGCCATATTTCTACCCATTTTTATACAAAATATGTCATAGAAGACATGTAGTTGTTGAAACTTGAACACTCTATTCAAAAAATCATAAAGATATATAAATATTGATGTAAAAAGTGGTGAGCTCTTCTATTTATAGCATCTTAGACTTGTGTAATATCTGTAACATAGCATGCATGAGATGGGCATGATCATGGGAATATCTTGGCATGGATGTAAGTGAAGATGTTTGTGCAAGGTTTCTCCATCTAATAGTGACTAAAAATAGCTTTCCATGTGAAAAGTAGCACCCAAAATAGATCTTGGCTTTTCCAAATAAAAGATAACATTGAAATAAATTTCAAGTTTTTTTTAATTCAAACCCTGACATGCAAAACCTAAGTGATACTTTTAAAACATTTAAGTCTTGATCACTTTTGTAAAAATAAACTGTGAAATTTACACTTCATGACTTTGCAACTTTTTAACAATTCACATTAATCAAAATGAAAAGAGCAATTTTCACATGTGATTCTTTTCAACTTCCACATTCAAAAAATATGAAGTGTAAAAATATGTCTTTCTCTTTCTCAAAAGATTTATAAAAATAAAGATATAATTTTGCAATTATAATTTTTAATGTCTTTGAAATGAAATTAAAAATGATAATAACATTTAAAAATATTTAAAAAGAGAGGGAAAATTAATCGATGTCCATAATCTCGTCATATTTCATATCATTCTCTACCCATAACTTCTTTGTGTATGTATCAAATGCCTTGCATATTTCCTATATTCACTTTGCATCTAGCTTGTAATAATAAAATTTTGAGGTTAAAAAATCCACTTGTACAGTAAACAACTCTCTTTTGATGGTTCTTATTCCCTACATTTCAATTCTCATCCGATCAATTTATTCATTGTACTTGATGAACCTGTGAATGGAGCTAAAGGCAAAGACCATGTCTTTCATAGACTCATTCTCAACTATTGCCTTAAAATGATTCTAAAATTATTCTACCTAAAAGAGATCATTGGCATCATTCATTAGTCATCATGACATTAAATTAATCATACCATCAATATCATATATCACATCAATAGCCTTGTCATGAGCCTCCTTGGCTAGCTCCACAGACTGTCAGTACCTTTATTTAAAATTGAGCAACCCTATGTAATTATTCATTCTCAACATCATCCTTGAATATTTTTTTAGTAAGAAGGGTATTCATGTCAATTAATTTTATGGTTGTTAATTTAGGATAATACATATTTAATATCTAAATTTCTCCTTAATAGATATTAATCTATTCCTTCAAAATTTCTTTCCTCTACATGATAACTCCATAATGCTCCATCATGGCTTCAAGAATTTTTTGACCTTTTGTGATCAATTCCTCAGACCATCCTTTTGTATCCCTTCCCATGTAAGAAATATCTTATACAAAATCAATTTTATCTTGATTTGGACTGATTGGATCTACTAGCTATGGTTATTGTGATGTTTCACTAGGATTTATGAGTTGGTTGAGTGCCTCATTCAAATAATCAACCTTTATTTTTGACTCATCCTTGGTGTATTTATCATGATCAATTATCTAGAAGAGAGAGTTGATACTTGTCTTCACATCATACTTGAATCCCTCTCTTGTCTTCTAACCAAGGTGTATATGAGAAACCTGATAATCTACAAACACAAGATCCTATTTTGATTTGTCTGATGGGGGAACTATAATCTCAACATATGTCTCTCCCTTCTCATCAATGAATGTTCTTGAGAGGGTCTTGGGAGTGGGTTTTGATTTCTTCTTGATTTCTAACATGTCAAATTCCAAAGTGTTGGGATCAATCATTATTTTCCTCTTCTTACTGATTGATTGGGCTAACCAACTAGGGGTAACCTTATATTGATATGACATAGTCACTAAGGAATCTATAAATGATGTAGCTACACTAAATGATACTATGACCATGGGAGGCTCCTCGGAAGATGATACCAGTGGCTAATTAAGAGGTGCTTGTAAGGGTTCATCCTCACTAATAGTTTACAAACTAATATTTGTACCAAGTGTTTAGGTTTATCCAACCTTAACTAATGGTATAGATGAAATAGTGGAAATGAGGGAAGTGGATGCAACAAAAATAGTTGTGTCTACTAGGGGAGTGGAGGATGGAATGGACATAAGAGTTATGAACTTAGGAACTAATGGAAGGGTGGAAGCTAAAACATTGAATGTGTCAATTAGGCATGTAGGACCACATAGGGTTGGTGATGTGAAAATAATGGGTTGAGATGAGAGGGAAAAAATACTTACCATAGGGGTTGCGATGACCTATAGAAATATAGTCAATATGATAGACTCCATTATAATGTATTATTGGGTGGTGTTGGGAATTAATAGCGATGAAATGGAAGTAATTGCAAATGGAATGGAAATTATGAGTAGATCAAATGGGGAAGGTGAAGTGAGATGAAGGGAAAGTGAAGTGGAAACTTGAAATTACACTGTAGGGGGACCCTAAGTGTCTACTAGACTTATTTGTGCTGATTGCACTTGGATTATTAAGGTGAGTGGAGTGGTAGATGAAGTGGGGACAATTGGAGGGGTTGACACTGGAGGTGGAGGAGTTGAAACTTATGTAACAATGGTAACCTAAGATGCTTTAGGAGTAGAGATAGCTAGTTTAGGTGTTGAAAACTATTATATAATATGTGTACAAGAAGTAAGAGTAGTGGATATGTGAGTCAAGGATATGGGATCTGAAGCTATAGATCCCTATGTTATTACTATTATGTCTTCCATTAAAAGATCAATAGGTTCATTTTTAGCTTCTCCCTATTTTTTGGATTCCCCTTTTCTTACATTTGTATTTGTCTTCTTCTTCTTAGGTTCCTATAAAGGTTCAATGAGGCCCTCTTATGATGAAGTAATACCTTTTACCTTGAGCTTCAAAAGCTTCTCCTTAACCCCTAAGGTTTCTCTTATGATTTGCACTCCCTTGCTCCTTACCCAATTAATAATTCTATTGATCATTGGGCTATTCTATGAAATAGTGAGAAAGATTTAGGAAATAACCACCTTATTGGTGGTAAAGGTCTATAAATGATCTATGTGAGGTAGATAGGATCTACTCTAGAATTTTCATCCACCAAATCATTAGAGACTAGTGCCAGATCATAGTCCTTTATTGGTTGTAGGGACATCCTATAATATTCCCTCATTTTGACCATTTCTTCATCATCATAGTCTTCCCATAAATCATAATAATATGGTACATGTTCATATGTCACCAATTCTAGTGTAGTAGTGACTTTACCATATGGATCAAAGTACGTTATAGACTCCAAAGTCATCAATGCTACTTATCACATCTCTGCCTTCATAGTTCTACCTTCAAAAGAGATTGGCATATGTAATGGCTAATAAAAATAGGGAAACACATCCCTACCTTGTGTCTATTATAAAATAGCTTATGTGTATCCACCAGCTACCTAAGTAACTCTAAAAATACACATTTATCACTTACATATTGGGGAAGTGTGTAAGGACAACCACTGAATCTAGCTACTTGAATGTGGGAGTAGGTGGGGAATGGTATGAATAAATAATCCCATTTGTTAATCTCATGTTTTATCACTTGGGATAACCTTATCATCCCAAGAGCTTAATCAAACATGATGACGATGTTGTAAATGAAATCATCATTAACTCTCCTAAATTGTTGTCTACTAGCCTATAGAGTGAGGTCAAGGTAGTAGTTATAGACTCTAGTTATTTCTTCAAGAACTGTATTAAGGCATAGGAACAATATTCCTTTGGCCATGATATAGACAACATATGATTGAATATAAAATGTATTCATAATTTACACCTCCATCAATTGGTTATGGAGGGAATCGCATATTAACTAGGTCCAATTTATTTGATGTTTATTTTATCTAATGATTTGGATATACTGTTACATCTAGTCTTGATAACACTTGGCATTGGGATTGCCAATGACTCTATGTAGTAGTGTTATGATATATCCCACTTGCTTTATAAAATTAGACCTATACGTAGTCTTGGGCAATCTAGTGGAGGAATGTTTGGGAGTCTTGAAGCCATTGTTTGTTAATTATCTTTTGAAATCCATCTTTCTTATCCTCATAAAATGGTGAAATTTTTTGTGGAGTTATATCCAAATAATTCTTGAACTCAAGGATGGTAAACATTGTGTTGATGAAGTCAGGATCAAGATCTAAAAATTTATCCCCTTTCTTAGTGAATACTTTGTTGGGTGAATATTTTGTCGTCAACTAACTAATGACAAAATGGGTATATCAACCATAGCATAGGGAGATTTACACCATGAAAAGTGTGGGTTTACCAGATCTAGACGAGGTAAATCTATCCTCTCATCAAGAGGAGGTTCCCTATAAATATTTATGTGCTAGATATACATATATATATATATAATTAAGCATAAAATAACACATGGGGTGGTATAGTAGCATCTGCCTCTCTTTTTTCAGAGGTAATGTATAAAGAACAAAAGAGGGAAATCCTGGTCCTTAGCTAACAACATTCCTCTTCTTTCAGGAATGGTATTCAATGTGAAGCAGAAAATCACCTAGAATAACAAAGTCAACAATAACACTCACATAAGCACAAAGTCTTTCGTAGCCTCCTTCACCAATTCAGGACAAACATAACTGTAGAATGAAATGAAGCACAAAGTCTTTGGCTAAAACTACAAAAGATAACTAAATCACAAAGATAAAAATAGCTCAAAGTCTATCTTATACCTTTTAGAAATGCCCTCAGATAATATTAACATACCCACTTTGCTTATTAAATTAGATAAACAAGAGATTATTAGGAAAGATAACATAAGAAACTTTTTCCTAGACAACACAGATAACTTCAACACAAAGTCTGAAATAAACTTGCTTCTCATTCATTCAACAAAATGTGATTTACAAGTTTGAGCACAAAGTCTCAAAAAGTGTTTCAATTTTGGTAGAGTTTTTGCTCTCTATTATCCAAGATACATTTACAAAAGAGGTCTCCACTATATATAGGGAGAAACTCTCAAAATTTAGAAAATAATAAAATACAAAAATATCTTAGTCAAAGATGACTCATCTTTGACTTTGAGATATTTTTCCAAACTTTTACATGTAATTACATATTAAAAAATTGCATGCACTTTTCACAAAACAAAAGTGCATAAGTAAAGAAGAAGAGAAAAAGGGAAACAGCTTCAATTCTTGCTACCAGACTTCTTCAAATGAGCATCATACATAGCAATGGATGCATGAATTCCTATACTGTCTGGCGCAACCATGTTCTTGGAGATGATTTTGGCTCTGATTAAAGTGTCCTTTAATGCTGTGATGGACTTAGCATGACCAACTAATTTGGATTTTAGATTGTCCAGATTTAGCTGAGTATCCAGGATATTGTCCATAGAGGTCATTGAGAAGGCTTTTTATTCAAAATATCTTTGAATCATCACTTTAAAACCTTGGATCATTTCTTCAACTAAGATAAATTGGTTATCCCTAGAAGTTAGGTCATAGGGTAGTTCTTCTAGTTTATTGAGCACGCCTGTGTCGCTCTTCTCACTAGCATCTCTTGAAGCTTTGAGATCCTCAATTAAATCCTTGAGTACCTAGATCTTGAAGATCAGTGACTCCTTGATCTCAACATAAGAGTCTTTGCTAGAGATGACACCGATAGATATCAAGGTGCTCTTCTCTTAAACTATTTTAGGGTGACCATCTGCATCTCTATTTCCATGACTTTGGCTTTGGCTACTATCGCAATAGAGTACATGCCAATTTTTATTGAAAACTTGAAACTTGGCTTTTTGAGCTCCATTTGCCTAGTATGCATGACAACCAGTTGTTAGCAAAGTTTCATTAGAACCAACTTGTCAAAAGGGAACCTGGGGAGCATATAGGGGTAGCCTTGGAAAAAGCCAACTCGAAGATAGCAGAAGGTGGGAAATTTGAGGAACATACACCCGTAGTCATTGACGACTGTCCAAGCTTCATCAAACACTCTCTTCTACTCAAGCTGAGGGTCGAAGAGGCATAAAAATATGGCAAAGAAAGCTTCATTGACCCTTTTGAAATGGTGGGTTGATCCTTGTAGAGTTAGCTGGGGGTAATATGAGTAGACCAGGGTGGTCTTTCTATCCCCTTCAGTTTCCAAACATGGAAAAGTTTGCATCAAAGTAGCTATGTACACAAGGTACGAGGTCATATAAAACTTAGAAGAAGTCTACACCTTGGTTAGCTATTCGTGAAGGGCATTGTTGATTTGTTCACCCTAAAAGATGACTTGTTTACCCTGGAGGATGATCTTAATGAATGGGTACATCCATTCATGGAACTGTGAGGAAGACGGGAGGCCTCGCACTCTACTAAGAAGAGTGATTAAGTCACCAACTTCTTCAATGAAGTCAATCCTCATGAAGTTTTGTGGCCATCTGGATAGACTAGACCTAGGTGCCTTTAGCCACCTATTGTTCATGACTTTCTTTGCCCTCTCAGGGTCTTTGTCATACTCCTTCTGGGCTTCTACAAAGTTGATTTTTATTACTTCAATAGCTGGAGGGCACATGAAGACTTTGTCAATGAATTTGGGATCTAGCTAAATTAACACATTACCGCTGGCATCTGAGACTGACCTTATCTCTTTGTTGTAGAAGCGGGCACATTAGAGGACAAATTCTACATGATGTGTTGCCACTGGGAAAGCATCAACCAAGTGGATGTTGTTTTCAATGATCCTCCTTATTCTGGAGCTTGGGTTCATCACCTTTGTTCGAGCCACAAACTCAGCCATATCTACGTGGCCAATTTCAGTGTCTCGGATGTCATTGACATTAGAGGTGACTGAAGTGATCGGGAAGATGCCCTGGTACTTGTACTTCATCATCTTTGCCTTTTTGGGAGACATTTATAACATTGGAATTGGTCTCGATCGGATGGGTGTTGATGAACAAGAGTTCTCTAAAAGTACTGTAGCCATGATCACATAATTAGGGAAAGGGAGCGAGTTAGAGAATTTTCATATCAAGTGGTCATGGTCAATGGAGGTCACTTAAAAATGCCAGGTCAAAAATCAAGGTGGAAAAAGAGGAAGGAAGGAAAAGAAAGGGAAATGATGAAAATCCTCTAGAGTTAGAAAAATTTAGAGGAGGAATGCACGGGCGGTGAAAATCACTGCCCCTGAAGAAGGAATGGGAAGAATGTGCAAGGATAGCGAAATTCATTGCCCATACATGATTGGCCTACACAAGCAGTGAATTTTTCCACCCTTGTAGGTTGGGGGAAAAAAGGTAGGGGCAACAAAATTCACCACCCCTATAGTTTGGGGATGCATTGGTAGGGGTGGCAAATTTTGCCGCCCCTGCACATTGGGCATGCTTCGGTGGTGAAATTTGCCGCTGATGCATGTCTAGCAAGGAGGGTGCACAGGTGATGAAAATTGCTGCCCATGCATGAATGAGTCAGTGCAGGTGGTGAAATTTGCCACCCATGAAGGTGGAGAATGTGGGGGGCTGAGATGCATGGGCAGTGAAAATTGCCACCCTTGTGGGCTTAGGTGAAAGCATAGACAAAGGTACAGGTGGTGAAATTTGTTGCCTATGATGGGTCTAAGAAGAAGACCATGAGTAGGATGGAGGGAAGTAAAAAAGAAGAATAAAAACACTAAACAACTTTCAAAACTAAAAATGAAGGAAAGAAAGAGGAAAGAAAAGAAAATTAAAAGTTAAAAACAAGACCTACCCAGAAAGCAGCGCATGCCACAGGCTCAAATCTATAAAAATGCACTTTAAATCATTCATCAAATCATCCAAACATAGAAGGCAGGAGGAGAGGAGGAAGCAATGAGAATAAAAGAGCTCCAAAATGGGTTATATGGGGTGAAAACACCCCCAACCACCTGTCGCTTGTAATAATAAATGCTACACATGAAAATTGAGGTGTGCATGGGCGGCAAAATTTTCCACCCTTGCATGTTCAGGTGCATGGGCGACAAAATTTACCACCCTTGCATGGTTAGAAAGTAGGGGCAGCAAAAATTTCTACCCTTATAGGTAAGAATGCAGGGGTGGCAAAAATTGCCGCCCTTGCATGCAAGGGCAAAGTGCACTAGCGGCAAATTTTTATGCTCATGCACAAAAATAGAAGAAATGAAACACTAACTCTAAAAGAAGTAGGTTTGGTCCCTTGGACACATCGAGACTGTAATGACCTTCAATTTTAAAGGAAGATGTGATTTATGAATTTTGAAAGGTGCAGTCAGACTAAGATGAGAACAAAAAGAACCCATCTTGAAAAACAAACTTAGAGAAAGAAAAAATGAAACAGACAAGTTTCGTAGGGGTTATTCCCAAAAGTGAGATAAGCTAATTTTGGAAATAATAGCTGGCTCTTGTTGGGGAACTTCCATTAATCAAATCGATTAATGGGAGTAGAAACCAGTCTCTAAGTGCCTTCATCCAAGCCATTGGGATACAAGTCAAGCTAAAAATGAAAGAAAAATAGACAAAACGTAAAAACTATACATATATACAAATGGACTTATCCAAGCTTTAAGGATTGAATAGATTTAGATGCTACCCGTTGTGAGGTAATGAAAATGGCATTCCATCTTGGTACTCCAGCAAGAAGCTAGCCTCACCACAGAGCTATCAAATGGTGAACGAGCCTCTCCATAGGGAGTAAAATTTGTCGTGCATCCCTTTTGGTTCTCGCCTCTTGTCCCACAACAAGACTTGATCTCTGACTTGGAATTTGTGAACTTTAGCTTTTTTATCAAAGAGTGCCTTCACCTAGTTCTGATGCTCCATAATCCGATCCACTACCATGGCTTGACGCTCATTCAGCTCATTCAGACACATGATCCTTTTATCGACTGAGCTTTTGAAGGTTGAATCTTTGATTGCTTTAGTTAACCTGAGCACTAGTAGTTCAAAGGTGATGGAGATTTCTACATTTAATCCATATAGAAGTTGGAAAGGTGACATACCTATAGCCCTTTTGGGTGTTATCCTATCTGCCCATAAAGCATCATACAATGCTTTGTGCCAAGTTCTTTGATTGTCATCCACCAACTTCCTGATGATAGTGACCAGGTTCTTATTACTCGATTCTACTTGGCTATTTCCTTGAGGGAAATAATCTGAAGTGTGGGATAGGGTAATCCCATAATTAAAACAAAACTGAGTAATTTTATGTGATGAAAAACATGCTACATTATCTGTTATAATCTTTAGTGGGACCCCAAACCTGGAGATGATATTTTCTTTGAGAAAGCTACACACTACTTCAGATGTAGCTTGCTTGGTTGGAATGGCCTCCACCCACATAGTAAAATAATTTATTGCTGTGAGGACATAATCATGTTCGATACTTGAATATGGGTTGACTATGCCAATGAAGTCAATACCCCACTGCTGAAATGGTTCCTTGATCACTACCAGCTTGAGAGGCAAAGTAGGTAGCTCAGGCTTTCTAACAAATTATTGACACAATTCACACCTATGCACCTATTTTTAAGCATCTTGGAATAGTGTTAGCCAATAATACCTTGCTCATAGAATTTTGTGCACTATTACCAGTGTAGAAAAATGCCCTCCACAAGCCAGATTGTGGAAAGACTCTAAGAGTTTTTCTTGTTGCACCTTATCAACACAACGAAGAAATGCCCCGTCTAGGTTTCTCTTGTAAATACCATTGTCCCACAGGACATAACCAACTAATTTTAATTTAACGTTCCATTTCTCTTTATAAGAAAGATGAGCAGGACACTCACCATATGTTAGAAAATAGGCAATGTTGGAATACCACTCATCAGTAGTGGCAACAAAGAGGACCGTAGACACGCCTTTTATCTCTACTTCATTTTTTGCTTCATTTGGAATGTTATTGGTGATCAACTGGCAAAGACCCCTTCCTCGTATGAGCTTGGTAGGTTTGATGTCTAGATCAAACTCCTAAGTCTTGGCAATCTAGTTACCTCTCTTCATACCAAACTCTTGCTGAGTCAAAATAGATTTTACTATTGTGTCAGGTACAAGAACTTCGGTGTGAGAGTTCAGAATATAAAACCTAAAATGCTTGACCACTTTGACCACTGTGTATGCATGCTTCTCCATAAGGGAATATTTTAACTCATGAACCTTGAGTGGACAACTCATAAAAGAGATAGGAGATTCTACACCTTCTTGATCTTGTTGGACTAAAATGGTTGATAGTGTATGTTCAGAGGCATAACTATATATTTTGAAAATTTTAGTATAATCTGGACAAACCAAGATTGGTTCACGGGTGATTGCTTCTTTAATTTCTTTGAATGCTGATTTGCCCTCAACAGTCCACCTAAATGTAGCATTTCCCTTCATCATGTTGACAATGTGACAGGTTTTCTCAGCAAACTCAAGAATGAACCTTCAAAGAAAATTCACCTTTCCAAAGAAAGAGTGAACTGCAGTCTTGCTGGTAGATAGAGTAAGTTCTTAGATGGACTTCACTCTCTCTGAATCAATTTTAATACCTTCATAGGACATAATGTGTCTGAGAAGTTTTCCTTCAGTTACTCCGAAGATAGATTTCTTTGGGTTTAAAGAAATACCATTCTGATGACAGCGTTCCAGTATCCTTTGGAAATGGTGAACATGCTCAGAATGATGTTTTGAAAACACTGTCAGATCATCCAGGTATACTACAATGAATTTTCCCATCTCATCTTTGAAATTGAGATCCATCACCCTTTGAAATGTGGTGCCTAGATTTATTAGACCAAAAGGCATTCTTTGATAAGTGAATGTGCCCCAAGGTGTGGTGAATGTTGTTTTATGCTGATCTGCTTTTCTGACTTCAACTTGATTGTACCCCAAAAAACTGTCCAGCATTGATAACATTTTTGAACCTATTACCATCTGCAGAACTTGATCCATGATAGGAAGAGGGTAGTCATCTTTTAAAGATAACTGGTTTAAGTTTTTGAAATCCACGCAGATTCAAATTTCACCATTCTTCTTCCTGACAGACAGTATATTGGCAATCCATGTTGAGTGATGGATTGGGAAAATTATCTGGGAATCAAGCATTTTTTGTATCTCAGCTAAAATAGTACCTGAGATTTTTGGATTATATTGCTTGGACTTTTGCTTGTAAGGTACAAAGTTGGCCTTCAGAGGAATGTCGTGACGAATGTCATTTAGCCTGAGTGATTTCAGATCATCATAGGAATAGGCCAATACATCTATATATTGATGAAGTAAACTAGCAAGTTTAAATCTCTCCTCAGGGGTACGACATTTCCCAATGTTTACCATCTTAGGATCTTGCTTGGTTCCCAAGTTTATTTGATCAAAATCTTGAGAGGAGTTTGAATCCTTTCACTGTTGTTTAATAGACCTGTCATGGTTATCAAACAACTTCTCTAGGGAAACCAGGCCTTTGGAAATCTTATTCCCCTTAAGTTGTAGGAAATCCTCACCTACATTTGTATTTGACTCAGGTGTTACTTCACATTCTCAGAGTTCGCTACCTTCAAAATGCAGTTGTTCAAAACTATCTTTTTGCTCTAAGAAGGTGATGATTTGATCATCATTGTCAAATACTTGCCAATGGCCAGCATTATCAAGTACACTTAGTTGAAAGACCAGTTTAATAGTGTACTTATCTCTCTTAAAGTTTGGGTGAGGGACTAAGAGAGTAATAGAGACAGCCAATGCATCCACCCGGTCATTGAATTCCCTTAGAATGGTAGAATATTGAAAGCATCAAAAATTTTAATCTGATCCTAGACTAGATTGTGATAGTGGCGTAACTTTTCATTTTTTGTTTGATAAAGGTTCCTCACCTAGTAGTTTAGCATGGAGTAGCCTAATGCCTTTTTCTCTGGTAGCTTGTAGTCCAAGCAATAGGGATTTGTACTCAGCCGTGTTATTGGTATTGTTAAACTATAATTTGTAGGATAAAGGAATAATGTCTCCATGAGGAGATACCAACACAACCCCAGCTCCCAAACTAGTAGAAGAGCAGCTACCATCAAATTCTAAGGTCCATACCTCGTTAGACACTACTTTTTCTTTAAAAACTCCTTCGTTTGAGGAAAGATGCTCTTTCGTGTGTCCATTTTGATTTATTGATTTTTACACTATGTCAGCTGAACACAATCTCAAGTTATCACCCATGAGAGTTTCATCAAATGCCTCATGGATCCCGTCTGTAGATAAGAAGTAGTTGCCCATGCCTGAGGACTCAAATAAAATTTGAGCTTCCGGTGCTGATGATCGGGTAACTACATACCTTGCTTCTTTTTCAGGAAGTAACCTCTTCATGACACCTTGAATTGGGATTCTTGCTTTCGAAAAGTCCATACTTAGCTCACCTCCAATGTCTTTGCAGAAATTCCACCCGAGTAAGATGTTGTAAGATGCTAGAACATCAGCCAGTAAAATCATCATCTTTATCCACTTTTTTGGAAAATCCGTGAAAGTATATTGAGCGTCTTTTATTTGACCAAGGAGGGGAACTTGCGTATTTTCTATAGAAAAAAACCTCCCAAAAATTTTGGTCAGAGTTAGGCCAAGAGAATCTACCACCTTCGCGGGCATGACATTATCTGAGGCTCCAAAATCTATAATATAATTACTCAGTTTATAACCATTTATAAGTAGGGAAACATAGAAAGGTTCTATTTTCCTAGGAGTAACAGGGGGAGTCACAACAAGATTATTTTGGGCTGGTTTATCTTTAGGAGGATCATGAATGGCCTTCAAAGAATATTGTCCTACAGGGATGGCTTTGTTTTTTACATATTCTGCTAACCTATCAAATTGTTCTAGGTTAGCCCTCAAATATTCAACCTCTATCATTTGAATTTTAGTCTTTCTAGCATGATCAATTATATCAAATAATTGAAAAGAACTTGAAATAGAGGAAGAGAGTCCATCATCTAGAACTTTAGGTATGGCATTGGTCTGAGCAACAAAAGTGGAAGGTATCGGGTGGTTGGAAGTACTTACTTTTTTATGAATTACCTAATCTTTTGATTGTGGAGGCAATGGAGTCCCATGTTTAGTGATGGAAACCGCTGGCTGGGGTTCTTCCTCTACCTTTCCTTTGTCAGTCTGTGAGGCTGACTGATTTTGAGATCTGGTGAAAATAGCGTAGGATCCATCCAAACCCTCCCCTTTACTTTCAGCTTCGTCCTGGTAATCTAGGAAACTGATATTGGAGTCACTAGCTAATTCTTCTTCATGCTCATCGAAGAGATTAGCATTATCTTATTGGTCCAACTGAGGTTGGAGTGAATAATCATGTTCAGCCTCTAGGTAACCGATTGCTGAATTGACAGGTGTTGCTTCAATGGCCAATTTTCCTGGAGGGGAGGCAGGCGATTTGGTTTCCCTTGGTTCCAGGTAGCATTACCCTGATACTACTAATTCTGGAACATTCTCCTGGGCATATCTTGATAGGTAGAGGTAGACGTACCTTGGGCTATTTGCCTCTTCAAAGTTATTAGTTCATTTGTCAATTTTTGCACCATAGGATCTGTAGTGCCTGAAGAAGAACTTTCAGCAGATGAAGAGAATTTATTTTTACTAGGGTCTTTTCTAATCTTACCTACCAAGATAAGATAATCTTCAATCTCAGTAGCTAAATTTTGAGCCAGGGATAGATTCATAGGGCTAGCTCACCTCAATAGGAAACTTACTTTGAGAAGTTGTGAGTTGATAAAAAAGCACTTGAGATTTTTTGGTGTGGGCTGAGCCACAGTTGGAATTCAGTTTCTCAACTTATTGAATTTAGCTATGAAATCCCTCATGGGTTCCTGAAATTCTTTTTTCATGTATGCTAGTTGAGGTAACAAAGCATGTTTATCTTTAGCAAATTTAAACCTGGCTTTAAATTTAGATTTGAGCATGTCCTAGATAGTTACTAACCCAGCCTATAGGTGATAGAACTAATCTGCGGCAGCTCCTTGCAAGGTTTTCATGAAAATTCTCACTGCTACATCATCAAATTCGACACTAATTATGCCACATGCTATGGAGAAAGCTGTAATATGCTCATCGAGATGAACCTTCCCATCACCAAAAAACTTAGGAAATTTTTTCCTAAAACTACGAGATAGTTCATGCAAAGGTGCAGTTAAATTAAGAGGACCAAAGGAATTGCCCCATGGACCTTGAGCCATTATAATAGGATGATTAAATGGTAGGATAACAAACCCTGGTGGGGTATTTATAGGTAGGTCACTATTAACAGCAAGAAAAGAAGCTCTGCCTTGTGTTGGTGACCTGATAAGGTCAGGAGGAAGACTCCTAGATCGTTGTAGGAAAGGTGGTGGAGGAAATAGATCAAAATTGCTCTGCTGTGCCAATTCAAACACGGGGTCAAAAACACCCTTGGCTCTTTGGCTTCTAGTGTAGCATGGAGTTGCTAGATTTTAAATGAAAAAGGGACTGAAACTACTTCAAGTTGAAGCTTGAGGCTTCAAAATGCATGTTCATACTCCCCAGTAGAGTTGCCAAAAAATTGTTGGGTGAATATTTTGTTGTCAACTAACTGATGACAAAATGGGTATATCAACCACATCATAGGGAGATTTACACCACAAAAAGTGTGGGTTTACTAGATCTAGATGAGGTAAATATCTCCTCTCATCAAGGGGAGGTTCTTTAAGAATATTTATACGCTAGATGTATATATATAATTAAGCAGAAAATAACACATGGGGTGGTATAGTAGCATCTACCTCTCTTTTTTCAGAGGTAATGTATAAAGAACAAAAGAAGAAAATCTTGGTCCTTAGCTAATAACATTCCTCTTCTTTCAGGAATGGTATTCAATGTGAATCATTAAATCACTTGGAGTAACAAAGTCAACAAGAACACTCACATAAGCACAAAGTCTTTCATAGCCTCCTTCATCGATTCAGGACAAACATAACCATAGAATGAAATGAAGCACAAAGTCTTTGCCTAAAACTACAAAAGATAACTGAATCACAAAGATAAAAATAGCTCAAAGTCTATCTTCTACCTTTTAGAAATGCCCTCAGATAATATTAACACACCCACTTTTCTTATTAAATCAAATAAACAAGAGATTATGAGGAAAGAGAACATAAGAAAATATTTCCTAGACAACGTAGATAACTTCAACACAAAGTCTGAAATAAACCTGCTTCTCATTCATTCAACAAAATATGATTTACAAGTTTGAGCACAAAGTCTCAAAAAGTGTTTCAAATTTGGTAGAGTTTTTGCTCTCTATTATCCAAGATACATTTACAAAATAGGTCTCCACTATATATAGGGAGAAACACTCAAAATTTAGAAAATAATAAAATACAAAAATATCTTAGTCAAAGATGACTCATCTTTGACTTTGAGATATTTTTCCAAACTTTTACATGTAATTACATATTAAAAAATTGAATGCACTTTTCACAAAACAAAAGTGCATAAGGAAAGAAGAAGAGAAAAAGGAAAACAACTTCAGTTCTTGCTGCCAGACTTCTTTAGATGAGCATCGTACATAGCAATGGATGCCTAAATTCCTATACTATCTGGTGCAACCGTGTTCTTGGAGATGATTCTGGCTCTGATTAAAGCATCCTTTAATGTTGTGATGGACTTAGCATGACTAGCTAATTTGAATTTTAGATTGTCCAGAGTTAGCTGAGTATCTAGGATATTGTCCACAGAGGTCATTGAGAAGGCTTTTTCTTCAAAATCTCTTTGAATCATCACTTTAAAACCTTAGATCATTTCTCTAGCTGAGAGAAATTGGTTATCCCTGGAAGTTAGGTCACAGGGTAGTTCTTCTAATTTATTGAGCAGGCCTATGTCGCTCTTCTCACTAGCATCCCTAGAAGCTTTGAGATCTTCAATTAAATCCTTGAGTACCTGGATCCTAAAGATCAGTGACTCCTTGATCTCAACATAAGAGTCTTTGCTGGAGATGACACCGATAGATATCAAGGTGCTCTTCTCTTCAACTGTTTCAAGGTGACCATTTGCATCTCTATTTCCATGACTTTGGCTTTGGTTGCTATCGTAATAGAGTACCTACCAATATTGATTAGAAACCTGAAATGTGGCTTTTTGAGCTCCATTTGCCTAGTATGCACAACAACCAGTTGTTGGCAAAGTTCTATTAGAACCAACATGTCAGAAGGGAACCTGGGGAGCATATAGGGGTAGCCTTAGAAAAAGCCAACTCAAAGATAGCAGAAGGTGGGAAATTAGAGGAACATACACCTGTAGTCATTGATGACTATCCAAGCTTCATCAGACACTCTCTTTTGCTCAAGTTGAGGGTCGAAGAGGCATAAAAATATGACAAATAAAGCATCATTGACCCTTTTGAAATGGCAAGTTGATCCTTGTAGAGTCAGCTAGGGGTAATATGAGTAGACTAGTGTGGTCTTTCTATCCCCTTTAGGTGCCAAACTTGGGAAGGTTTGTATCAAAGTAGCTATGTACACAAGGTATGAGGTCATATAAAACTTAAAAGAAGTCTACACCTTGGTTAGCTATTCGTGAAGGGCGTTGCTAATTTGTTCACCCTGAAAGATGACCTGCTTACCTTGGAGGATGATATTAATGAATGGGTACATCCATTTTTGGAACTGTGAGGAAGACGGGAGGCCTCGCACTCTACTGAGAAGAGTGATTAAGTCACCAACTTCTTCAATGAAGTCACTCCTCAAGAATTTTTGCAACCATCTGGATAGGCTAGACCTAGGTGCCTTCAGCCACTTGTTGTTCATGACTTTCTTTTCCCTCTTAGGGTCTTTGTCGTACTCCTTCTGGGCTTCTACGAAGTCAATCTTTGTTACTTTAGTAGTTGGAGGGCACATGAAGACTTTGTCAATGAATTCGGGATCTAGCCAAATTAACACATTACCGCTGGCATCTGAGACTGACCTTATCTCTTTGTTGTAGAAGCGGGCACATTGGAAGATGAATTCTACATGATGTGCTACCACTGGGAAGCGACAACCAAGTGGCTGTTGCTTTCAATGATCCTCCTTATTCTGGAGCTTGGGTTCGTCACCTTTGTTCAAGCCACGAACTCAGCCATATCTATGTGGCCAATTTCAGTGTCCCAGATGTCGTCGACATTGGAGGTGACTGAAGTGATCAAGAAGACACCCTGGTACTTGTACTTCATCATCTTTGCTTTTTTTGGAGACGTTTCTGACACTGGAACTAGTCTCAATCAGACGGGTGTTGATGAACAAGAGTTCTCTGAAAGTACTGTAGCCATGATCACACAATTAGGGAAAGGGAGTGAGTTGGAGAATTTGCATATCAAGTGATCATGGTCAATGGAGGTCACTTAAAAAGGCTGGGTAAAAAATTGAGGTGGAAAAAGAGGAAGGAAGGGAAAGAAAGGATAAGGATGAAAATCCTCCAAAGTTAGAAAAATCTAGAGGAGGAATACACGGGTGGCAAAAATCACCACCCCTGTAGAAAGAATGGGAAGAATGTGTAAGGATGGCAAAATTTTCCACCCATATAGAATCGGCATACACAAGCAGTGAATTTTGCCACCCTTAAAGGTCGGGGGAAAAAAGGTAGGGGCAGCAAAATTCACCGCCCCTGCAGTTTGGGGATGCATTGGTAAGGGCAGTGAATTTTGCCGCCCCTGCACATTGGGCATGCTTCAGCGGTGAAATTTTTTGCCGATGCATGTCTAGCAAGGAGGGTGCGTGGGTGATGAAAATCACTACCTGTGCATAGATGAGTCAACATGGGCAGTGAAATTCACTGCCCGTGAAGGTGGATAACGGGGGGGCTGAGATGCACAGGTGGTGAAAATCACCACCCTTGCGGGCTTAGTTGAAACTACAGACAGAGGTACGGGTGGCAAACTTTGATTCCTGTGATGGGTCTAAGAAGAAGGCTGTGGGCAGGATGGAGGGAAGTAAAAAAGAAGAATAAAAACACTAAACAACTTTCAAAACTAAAAATGAAGGAAAGAAAGAGGAAAGAAAAGAAAATTAAAAGTTAAAAATAAGACCTAACCGAAAAGCCACGTGCGCCACAGGCTCAAATCCACAAAAATGCACTTCAAATCATTTGTTGGATCATCTAAACATAGAAGGTAGGAGGAGAGGAGGAAGCAATGAGAAGAAAAGAGCTCCAAACCAGGTTATATGGGGTGAAAATACCACCAACCACTTGATGTATGTGGTAATAAATGTTGCGCATAGAAACTGAGGCATGCATGGGCAGTGAAATTCACTGCCCTTGCATGTTCAGGTGCATGGGTGACAAAATTCACCACCCTTGCATGGTCGAAAGTAGGGGTGGTAAAAATTGCTGCCCTTGCAGGTAAGAATGCAAGGGTGGTAAAGCCACCCTTGTATGCAAGGGCAAAGTGCACTAGAAGCAAATTTTTCCACTTGTGCACAAAAATAGAAGAAACGAAACACTAACTCTAAAAGAGGTAGGTTTGGTCCCTTGGACACATCGAGATCGTAATGACCTTCAATTTTTAGGGAAGACGTGATTTATGAATTTCAGAAGGTGCAGTCAGACCAAGATGAGAATGAGAAGAACCTGTCTTGAAAAACAAACTTAGAGAAACAAAAGATGAAACGGACAAGTTTTGTAGGGGGTTGTTCCCAAAAGTGGGCTAAGTTGATTTTGGAAACAACATACTTATCTCCTATTAGGGTCATAATGTTGAGCTATTGTGGGGATCAACTCAAGGATTTAAAATGAAAAAGGATGGCTATAATTATGGTAAACCAAAGTCATAAATACTCTTGATCTAGTCACTTTTTAAATTTGTACCTATCTTAGCTAAAAAATCTCTTAGGTTAATGTGACTTAAATTTGTATATGTTATCTCTACCATACTGGATTTTAAGTAAGAAGTCACTCTAGGGCCCTTAGATTTGAACTTAATTTCCTTGGGAGGAATGAAAATTGAAGTTACTACATATGAGAAACTAACTATGAAAGTTGGTAGAACCTATGGGTGTCTGGAGCACTTGTGTCCTCCAACAAAATTTAGAGGTGCTCATAGCACGTATAGTATATAGATTTCTTAAGGGATCCAATAGAGGTGGGAAGTGTTTGAGACATGTCCACTCTCTATATTGTAATGGAAGTTTGTGGGGGCTGAAGGTGTTTGAGGCATGAGATAGCTTTGGCAGAAGTGGGAGGTTCTTGTAGCACATCCACTCTCCATGATGCTAAAAGTCTTATAAGCTTATCAAGTTTTTAAGGCATATCCAGTGTCCATGGGGATGCTAAGGGAATCTATATGGAATATTCATTAGTTTTTGAATTTATAGGTATATGTTTAAGAATATTCTATTTTAGGAAGCCATGGATTCAAATGCAAAATATTTGAAAAAAAAATAGGGTTCTCTTCTAAGAATGATCTTTGCTTGATATATGTAGGATTTGGAAAAGGAAAAAAACCATAGAAAACCCTAGAACCACCCTTACTTAAATTCTTAACTTAGGAATATAATATACTAAATAAGTGACTAATTCACCCTCACCTAAACACAAAAAACCCTAAAATTACACTTTCAAGGAAAAATGATGAAAACTATGCAAAATCGTGGAAAACTTCTTGAAAATGTTGTAAAAAATGGGAACTATGGCAGAAAAGAAGGGGAATATCATGTAAACAAAGTAGGTTATGTGGATATGGATTTGTATTCATGGTGCATGTGTTAGGTTTGACATGGCTTAAGGTTTAAAGTCATGTTTTAGGTGGTTATCATATCTTCAAGACACACTTAGTAATTTTTCAAATGATAAAAAATACATAAATTGAGCTAGTTTCTATAGGGAAAACCTTACATTAATTGCAGTCATGGTGGTTAGTGGTGGAGTTTGGACCTACTTGAAGTAGGTTCAATCTCCACAAAAATTTTGGTATTTTTAAGAAGCAAGACTCAACATGCACTTTACATGTTGAAAACATGAAATGTACACCTTGGGTTTTACATTTTGTGGGAAGGGATTTGGTGGGTTGGAAAAAGTAGGACCTAATTTAAGTAGTTTCACTCTCTATAGATGATATGGTAGACTTTTGTGGAATATATAACCCATATGACACTTTTCATGTTTGGAGCATTCAAAGTATACTCAAGGTTTTACATTAAGCAATGTTATTAATTGATAAGTTTTGGTAGAATGTGGAGAACATGGTATAATTTGCACATTTATAATTGTGCAATGTGACTTAAGGTTCCAAGTCCCATAGAAAGGGGATATTAAAGTATTGGTGGAATCAAGATTCTATTGTACACTTTACACATTGTTAAAACATGAAAAGTGCACACCAAGTTCTAGATTTTATTAGATGGGTGCATGCCAAGATCCAGAGCCTGCCATGAATTTTGCACATTTGAAAATGTGCAAAGTGCATGGTGAGTTTTGGATTCCATAGTTTTGGGTCTTAGTGCTTCACATGATATAGAACTCATGAAGCAATTTTCACAAGTGTAAATTACATCTAGAGTCATAGATTTTATGATTTAGGGAAAGAAGAATTTTTTGAAGGATTCAGGCTTTTTAAAATAAAATAAATGGGGTCTCCTTTAGGGTTTTAGATGTAATTATATTTTTGGGACAAAAATATCAATAGTGACAATGATAAGAATAGGAAAAATAACTAGTTCAACAATCATAATTTGGTTTATTAGAGTTGAAACCTACAAACAAAGGTAAAAACTAGGTCAACCAATGTGATCTAGTTGAATGTAGATCCTGGATATATAAACAAAGGAAATTAATAAGTTTACCAACATGACCTAATTGATTATGGAATAAAACCTTCAAGTAAAAGATAAAATAGGCTAATCCATGTGACCGAGTTGACTAAAGATCTTTAATCGATAAATAGGGGTTAACACTAGATCAACTAGCATAATCTATTTTTTTTCGTTAACCCAGAGGTATCCCCTATAATAGGGGTTAACACTAGATCAACTGGCATGATATATTTTTTTTTTGTTAACCCAGAGGTATCCCCTATCCCATTTGGGACATTATGACTCTACCTAGTGAATTTGATTGAGGTGAATAGAGGTGAGACTAATCCTCTGAAGGTTGAAGATATGGCCTACATACACTGGATAGCCTTGAAATACAGGCCACAATAATTGACCTTGTGACTTATATATGAATAAATCAAATCCCTTAAGCAACTATGCCACCCGTGCAGGCTAACAAACATGATCTAGTTGACTATAAATGAAATAATAAAAATTCAAAGGTTATTTTCATGTCAGGTTCACTATAAAGTATGCAATAAATTAATATGCAACTATATTTTATCTAACTTATTAAATCTACTATCATATAAGGTAATCAATTAACATCTATTACAATATTATTTATATTAGTAACATGACCAAATTAGATCCATGGTAGGTAAATGGGAGCCTAGATAACCTAAAGTGGAAGATATAAATAAAACAATACCCTATATCTATACTATGATAAATTATATATAGGTAATATAAATAATGATTTATACATTAAACACATATTAATTTATATAATCTAACTATCAAATGAAATAACACGAGTAAGATTACTTACCTTTAGATGAACACGTCGACTCTCAATCTCTCACTTGGCCAATAGTTATTTGAAAAAGGATTTTTTGTTTTGTAAGAGTCACACTATAGAGATAAAGTATAGGATAAAATACTCCTAATTTTTAGCCAATACTTTCCCATAATACAAGCTATCTTATCTCTAAGGCAAATCCTAAGTAATGGTTTCTTCAAATGTAGATTTAGTAGAATTACAAATTGTAATGATGTGAAAATGAATGTTTGTATTTATTGGATTGAAATGAGACTTTTATTTATAGTAATAAATAATACTTAACCCTTATATACATTTATTTGATAAGGTTGGCTAGCATAAACTAGTTTTAAGGAAAAAGTTATCATCAGGCCTAGAACTAGGTTGGCTGGGCCAACCTACTTCTATAACATGTGTTTTAACCTTTATAATAAGGTCTAATCTAGGATAAATTAGTATGAAAAGAGGATTTTTGTTTAGTTAGGGTATATTTGAAATGATAATTTTTTATGGAAGTGGATAAAAAGGGTTTTCATTTCTTGTAGAGTTGGATAACCAAGATTTGTAATGGGTTTAGATCATAATAGACTTTAGAAACAATATTATGAAGCACCAACAGTATTCCCACCCCTTTACTAGTGAACCCATTAATTCATGCACTCATAAAAATTAAAACTTGATAGGTTCCTAAAAGAGATAAAAAGTTAGTAAATAATAAATTTTAAAAATGTTGTGTGTATACACCCTTAAGGTGTAACATGTATAGGGATATGTGTGGTTGACTTGTGGCTTACATACATTTCATATTAAATTGTCACATTTATATATGTTCTTAGTAAGATTAGACTATGGAATAACCATGGCTAACTAGAGTATATATATATATATATATATATATATATATAGTATGTATGTATGTATGTATGTATATATATATACATACATACATACATACATACTATATATATATATATATATATATATATATATATATATATATATATATATATATATATATATGTATGTATGTATGTATGTATATATATATATATATATATATATATATATATATATACATACATACATACATACATACATACATACATACATATATGTATGTATGTATGTATGTATGTATGTATATATATATATATATATATATATATATATATATATATATATA